>OZ023068.1:1665000-2265000 GCA_963992785.1 Tenthredo livida | reverse complement strand
CCCTTACCTCAGTCGGGTTGAGAAATGTGCCTACCCATGGGGTATACAATTTTCAAACTTTTGGGTAGATGAATTTACCCACCACTTGGGTAGACAAATAAAATTTATTACCCAAGACAAGTAAAAATACCTACGTCATGTATAAAGTTGACTTCACGACCCAATACAGGTAAATTTATCCTGCGCGACAAGTGATTTTTACTACCCACGTCAATAAATTCGCCCATGAACCACAAACAGAGTGACGTACCACCGATGTACAGCGGAATACACAATTGAGCACACAATCAGTGTATATTGTATATAAGGTATAATCGCCTATTTTTAAAGCCTTTAAGGATCTATTGGCTTCTCAACCACACGTGACTTTCGTTGACAATATCGAATACTTTGAGACAAGTTAAAAAGTGGGGGAAAATTAACCACAATGAAAACGATAAGAGAATTCATTCTACATATTAATCATGCCCAAAAGTTAACAATTAATTGTTTGAATATAACATTGTCCGACAAATTTTCAGTGAACGATTTTTTCTTGCATGTGGAATTAATTCGTTGTTTTTCTGAATACACGTGAGTTTCTCAAGAATTTTTGCATTTCTATTGAATTCCAGTTTTCGAAAATTGTCAAAAACGTGAATTTAAAAAATGAGAAAATTCTTTAAAATTCATATTCCAAAAAATCAAGAATGGCAGGAACCGAACCGGCAACGCGATCTATGTCCGCCGCCATATTGTTCAATCGATCAGCGCGTCCCGCGAATCGATAATTTTATCGGTAATACGTACGGATAAATTTACCATTCTGGGTGTGTTTTGACAGTTTCATTACCCAACCGAAAAATTTACTATTCAGCACAGTAAATTTATTTGCGTGGCTGCGAAAATTATGGACCATGTGGGTAGTGAAAAACGCCTGTCTGGGTGGTCAATCACCTAATCAAATGACTTGGGTAGAGAAAACGACTTTACTGTGAGCGGCGGTAAATTTACCTACCCAAGTGACGGGTAAATTTACCCTTATTTTTAACAGTGCAGGTATATATAAGTTTTACGATTGTTTCGAGTTTGTTTAAGTTGTAAGTATACGCTTGTGCAAGTAACAGTATGTTTTTTCGAGGAAAAATTCTTTCGCACGTCATTTTACCTCGCGACTAGAAAAAAAAAAAAAAAAAACGAAAAAGGACCGCGACTCGCGTGCGACTACCTTCGAAAAGTACGTGATAAGAAATGAGAAAAAACAAAAGTGACGACGAGGTAGAAAAGTTTCTGATGTAACTCTCGCAGGCTACACGTACCCCCTATTCATTCCCCGGTTTGTTTCAAAGCCAAAGAAGTTGGCCGGATCTCTCGTCCTCGTAGTTTTGGGAAAATACCGCGAGGTCCTTATATTGGTCGGAGGCAAATACCCTCGAATATCCCAAGCCCAAAACCCAGTTGGCAAACAGAGTCTTCAGACAAATCTGGCTTCTTTGGTACCCGGGCCTATATAATCAAGTCACGTATAAACACGTGCAGGTGCTCAAGCCGTAAGAACAGGTTGCCGAAAAATTTCCCTAATATATACCCATAGATACTACGCATAAATTAAACGCAGTTAATAATTTCCTTGTATTTTTTTTGCTTCATTTTTTCATTCAATTAACGCGTATCATAGCGATAATAATTTGTAGTAAACCCAAGGCGCTCAGAGAACGGGGCTACGTAAGTTCTACGAGGTATACGATGCCGAATAAGCCGTGGTTATAGGAAATTTTATTGCTCGATTAACTGCGAACTGATTGTGGGCTTCGAGCCTGCAGCCCCTGCCCTTTTTGGTTTATGGCGGTAATCCTGCTTATCTCACTTTCCACACCAGTGCTAATAAAAATGACTGTTTCAAACTGGGGCGCCTATACGTAAGGAGTAGGCACGAGCCGATCGAGAGTTTTCGTTTTTATTCAGTATTTTTTTTGTTTTTTTCGTTTTTTTCTTTTTTCAACTTATATTGGAATCTTCTGAACAAATCGTAAGCCATAAATCCCATAAGCCCGTGGGAATAAAATATTTTTCAAGATATTTTTTCCTCCTATATTCTAGCGGAGTATTAATTTCCAAAAAATTTCCCATCCGCACCTGCAGGACCACAAGAGTAATTCAATCTGTGCGCTCCGAAAAAGAGATTGATTGTTAGACAGGAAGGTCAGGGACGTTGACCATAATCAATTTTGGTCAAGTAATGATAGCCGAACGGATAGGCGGAACACCTTATTTTATAGAGGTATAAGAAAACTGCAGGCAATCTTTTTATTCCTACAAATTGAACATATGCGTTGATAAGTTATACGATTTATTTGAGAAACTATAAAATGAAAAATGAAAGAGGAGTACCCATATAAGAATTAGACAAGGCGAAAGAATATCATAAATTCTGTCAAAAACAGGCAGATATATTTTGATTCAACGATTTTACGATTTTATACAGCATCAGTCATACGTCAAATGTCAGTTTGAAAGATTGCGATTGGAGTATAACAGCAGCAGCATCGGGATCAGCAGTATAGCAGCAGCTGTTGATAGACATTAAATTCGTGCACTTTGATTGGAAACATGGAACAATATTTGCGATCGTTTCGTTCGTTCGTATTGTGAGTATAGGAAAACGCGGTGGCGTATAAAATATTTGAAAATTCCAATAAACCCGTATGAGAACTGCAGATCTCTCTCTATTATTATGATACGTGCTACGTAAAACAGTCGTTAACAAAAATGAAATGAAAAAAAAAAAAGGAAAAAGCAGAAAAACTAAAATAAATCAATAAATAAAAAAACTTACGAAGAAACAAAGAAAAGAAAAAAAAAAATCAACCGTAGAGAAAAATTCTCATTTTCATTCGCTCTAATAACTGTACATGCAGTGCTATGCAGTTATACGCGTTATACCTACGTATATACTTCGATACGCGTATGGCTCGATATTTCGTAATAATAAAAAAACGAAAAAAAATTATTTCATACCAATTCCGCGCGCGAGCAGGGCATACATAGAGATATATAGATTTCAAAGTCGAAACTAGGACACGTGTGGGTATGGTATACTTTACGTATATATGCTGCAGGTGTGTATATTGTATATTGTATATATGCACATGTAGGTACATGTGGTACGAATACTCGTCGCATTGCGTTAAACTCTGCATCGTCAATCAAACGGATTGATTTCCGTGATTAACTAGTAGTAGGCGTACCTCTACCTCTAGTAGAGAATAACATGTACCGTTGATTACAGGTACTTGAGATATGATCCTCGCGTATATATGTATATATTCATTCGTTTATCCATTCATTCGTTTACCTGTTTTTCTCCTTTATACACATATTCGATATATACATATGTGTATATATATATATTTATATATACCACGTAACAGACAATTCCCCAAGCTGTCTAGGCCAGCGTTAGTTCCCTGAGGAACCCACAAAAGGGGACAAACACAAAAGGACACTTACGCACCACCGCGTGTTACACCGTATGACAGAAGTACGCGAAAGAGGCGTGGTTCTTGTTGTTAGTTTCTGCGGGTTTGTTCGTTCGTTCGTTCGTTCAGGTTGCCTTTATATACATATATATATTGTTATACCCGAATTACAACAAGGAACAACAGCAATCCTGTATATGTTCGTACGACAGACTTAAATTTTTCCCCAAAGTCGAGAAAAAAGATAGAAAGAAAACAAAAAAAAAACAGAAATTTTTTAACGAGTGCGGATATAGAATTGGCGATTTTTTTCCTTTCTTTTTCGTTGCTTTTTTTCTATCCCTTCAATCGTTTCGTGAGAGAGCTCGATCCTCCGTGTCGTTTAATGTCTCGGTTTAAAATATCGTAAAAACAGAATATAAGAAGATGAGAGTAGAGTAATAAACCTTTTATGTACCTACACGTGTATAGGTATAGACTGCAGTCAGGCGATAAAAACCACTTGAAGTTGACTAAAAATTTCTATTCACAATTTCTTCTTTCATACAATATTTAATTCACCGGGCTGCAGAATTTTCTTTCAATTTCTGAACGGTATAAAACCGATCCAAATTCGATTTGAGACGATTTTGATTTTCCAGAAACGTTCACGTCTAGATAATTAGAACGCAGACAATAAAAAAACTCCGAAAGTCCAGACCTCCGAAAGTTAAAAAATATTTTATTCTAATCGAGACCAATTAATTTTCGTTGAATTGAGACGAGACTCGTTACGTACAACAGATGTTAATTGTTATCCCGATGTACAGCGTAATTTTATCTATGTATTACATAGGTATATTTCGACAAAGGTAATAATGAGCTTACCCGATACAGACTAATTGTTGAAGTTGTAAAACTCTTCGTCTATAATTTAACCGCGTCTGTTTACTCTTATAACATAGTAAAGTTAGTTTGGTTTCTGCTGCAGGCAATTTGATATAAATTAACAAGTTACGCAGGAACTGGGAAAATTTAATTTAGCAATAATTAAAACGGAAATTTCAGCTTTTCATCTCCAGCATACGTAAAAGTTGAGTTTATACAATAACTTTTCCTCGTACTAGTTCGCAAGTTACCTACTATGGTAAGAGGCTATCGGTTTCTTATCGGTCAGACAATGCTGATGCAGTTTATTGTATACTAGGTATATCATTAAAAATTGATATCGGGATTTTTCTATTCTTCATTTTTATTTCATCCCTGTATAAGGTGAGTTCCACCTACATACCGCAGCAGCAGCTTCTTCATACGCTTGCATATTTAAATTTAAATCTTGACGTTTCGAGATAACGAGACGACGAGGCAAGTAGTAGCCCTACATGCATACATACATACATCGCACATATCTCACATACACACATATCATACCGTATACACTTCTCGCTACTTTGCTACTTGTTATACGGTTAGAAGTGGAAAGGTAGGAAGATAGTATTTAAGTGACCCTTAAGCGCGGCATCGTTGCAGAGATTCAAGTTAGCCAAGGGTAAACGAGCTTCGAGAAAAGCGGGTGAAGTCGATTCCGGTTTAAAAGAGGCGAGAGAATATACATACATACTGCATGTACATATCTCTGAGTTGAAAAGGTTTTTGGAAAAAGTAGAGCTAAAGAATGAATGAGAAAAAAAGAAGAAAAAAAACATTTTTTTCTTGTGCTTTACGTAAAATAAAAGGAATCGTTTTTCATTTTCATCATTTTCTTTCTCGAAAGTTAATCAGAATAGGTTTTATTTCCCGCGAATCAATAGCCCCCAGTGCATGGCAGCTTCAGGACCGAGAGGTCCCAAGTTTACACAGGCCATTAAAAACTCGGAAGTTTTCTTCGCATAAACAAACCCAATTACCACAGGGGCATTGCTAAAAGGTACAAGCCCCAGCATCATATGTGCTTTCTCGCAAATGGAGTTTCTGCTGCCGGAGAGAAGGCCCCCCCTCACACGTGTTGTGTGTTATAGTCTGTTTTAATACAGAAAATAGAAATTTAGGTGGTGCGTATAAACCGCAAATGATTTTCCGTATTATAACGCGATATTCAGGGGTTGGGTTTTTTCCGCCCCGTAGGTAGGTAGTTTCAAATGGAAAAAATCTAAAATTATTTTCAACAGCGATGCCCAAAATTCATAGAATTTTTCAATTTTTCAATTTTTTATGTTACTTTTCTTATTCTCCTGCGTCTTTTCGCTCCAAATTCGATTCCCGATTTGTATTATACCTACAGCTGTAAATGTTCGGTCACAAAACGTTACAGCCATTCCCTGGTGCAGTCGGTATATAATAAAATATGGATGATCTTGCAGCAGAGATAAAATCGGATTTAAAAATTTATGAAAACACGAGCGAATTGCTGCAATCCGACTTTTTACGAGTTTTAAAAATTCGCTGTTTTGTTTTTTGACTTTTGAAATATAAGTACGGATAAGAGTCCTATATAGGTACATGTATGTAGTTTAAATTGAAAAATCAATTTCCAAAATAGCTGAAAATTAGAGTAAAAAAAATAAAAGACAAAAAATTCTAAAATAGAAAATAGAGATTTTTTTCTTATTCTTACCTTCTCGGATGTGCGCGTAAGGATCACCCACGTCGTTTTCGTGATAGATAACGGAGTGATGTGTTTCGTTGATTTCGTGTGGCGGGAAGTAGTGATGCGCCTTTTCAACGAACCACGAACCGCCTCTAGGCGACATTATTTTACCGTGGAAGACTCCGTTGCTGATACTCCCGAACACATGGCTACCAGACTCCCCTATGGAGATAAATTTACGGTGAAAAAATGGAAAAAAAAACCAAAAAAAAGAACCAAAAAAACATAATAATTGATCGTCAATATCAATCGAGATCAGGCTATTAAAAATTTTCTCAAATTAATTACATCGAGTCGCAGAGTTACGAGAGCGCAAAGAGACGATGCCTCTAATTTTTTTTCTTCTCTTTTTTCTTTTTTCTCGTGTTCATACTATTTCATCGTCTTTACGTCAAAAGGAGAAAATTATTTCGCCCGCTTCTTTTACAAAAAGCAAGAATCAAGAGCAGCGTTGTGAAACGCTGTACAAGTATACGCATATTACCTACAGCGAAGCAGGGAAATTAATTAGCCCGTTGAAATCTCGGTTTGTCCCCCCCCCCCCCCGACTTATCAAGCAAGAAACTCTGCCTATTCGGTAGGTAGGACCTACCCAACACTGATTGTGAATGTGAGCCCTACGAGCTTATCGAGGATTTCTAACGCTTGCAATTTTAGGGTGAAGGGGGGTTCTGGGAATATTATGAAAATATGTCGCGCTATAGCGAATCGTCGTGTGTTTCGGTAGGATTTAATTATACCACGACGAATGTGAATGTTCTCTCCCAACAAAGAAAAAGAAAAATAATAAAAAAAATGAATGGAAAACGGATTTCTGCATGGATGGATTTGCACTTGAAAACGTAAAGGAAGTTTAATTTCCAGAATGAATTGATTAGACATCACGATATCTATGTTCACCGAATCAAATAGCAAGAAGTAGATACATAGCAAGAAGACGTGTTAATTAAGGCCAATTAAAAGAACGACCACGTGTCCACAATTGTCAGGGTGTAGGGAGCTGACCGGATGTGAGATCGACGTGTGAGTGAAGAAAAATTTCACTGTAACGTATACATAATATCATGATACACGTTGAACTACACTCGAATAAGAGATGAAATAATTTCTAATAAAACAGTATTGGATTATGTACTGATATGGTGTATCGTTTATCGTCTCTCGTTTCTCGTCTCTCATTCTTAAACATTAATCAAAATTGTCTCATGCAGAATTCTCAGAACGCCAGGTAATACACTGATTCCAGTGAATTTCTGACGAGGAGTAAGGGAGCTTGGTGGTGCGCGATTAATTTTCGCGAAATTAATTATACTACCATATATGATATATCACGGATATTCGTCCGGGTTGCTATGTCTAAGTTCTCATCAATTTATTCTGGCTTTTCAATTTTGAAAAGGGTTATACGCGCCTGTACCCTCATACGTAGGTAGGTATATAATATTTGTTCGAATATACTAGAGAGGAAAAAAGAGAGAGGAGAGGCAATGCCTTTGAACATAGTCTAATGCAGATATAATACCGCCTATGCAGTGTCCCCGGCATCATCGCACCTTTTGATTTCTCTCATTCGTCTGTTCAACAATTTAGTACGGAAAAACTGGAGAGAGAAGTGAAAAGAGAAAATAAAAAAAATGAAAAAAAAATCAAGAAAATCTATGAAACGTATCTACCGTCACAAGTCAAAGAGTGATGAAAGCTGAGATGAGAAGAGAAGAGAAGAGACAAAAGAGGACACAAAGGTGTTCTAAATTCATTCGCATATACACATAGATGGTATATATAATTCTGTGCCCCGCAATTTTTTATTTTCCTTTTTTCTTTTTCACTTTTCTTTCTTTCGCGGAGTGAAGGGATGGAAAAAATGAGGGAAGGTATTACTTTACCTCTGCACTTGCTTCGTGCAGGCGTATAGGTACTTTTTTCCTAGCACGTTCGCCTACCAGGCGGTGAATGACCAACAAAAGTTTTTTCCGCCATGCTCTCTCGCCCAGCATCTCTAAAGGCTTATATCTCCCCTGTATGTATATATATGTATGTGCATATATGCATGTACTATATACGAAATTACAACAGGGTTTTGGTTCAGCTTTGAGTTAGAATCGAGGTCGGTTCTGGATCCGGTTGAAGCTGCACTGGGTAGGTATATGTACTACATATACATACATATATGCACGGTTAATTCCTTCATCGCAGAATTTTTCATTTTTTATTTTTTGTTCTTGCAGTATGTGCATGAAACGCTAAAGCAATTTTCACCTCGATTTTGATGCCATGAAATTTGCGTAATTAAATCACTGGCGTAACCGCGTGTGTATAGAACGTTTTTCCAGTGACTTTAAATTCGTTGCTATACATAGTTCTTGCATAGAAATGATATGGGGGAAAAAAAAAAGAAGAAAAAATCCCTGAACGAAAAATAATTGCTAAAAAATTGATGAATTAAAAAGAAACTAACTGCGCGCGGTTTAAACATTCTGACAAAATTTCACTCCGCGGCATGACGTGAATAAAACACGATTTGACAAAATATGAGCCAGCTAAACCACCGAGGAAAATTTTCTGATTGCGAGAGATCCTTGCCTGTCCGTTTAACGATAAGAGACGGAAATGGAGGACAAACCTCCAGTATTCTGGTTTTTCCTCCTTCGGAGTTCTCGCTTAAAAGATCCCGAGACGTTTCTTGAGGGTTGCAGGGCAATTCCACTTCGGGGTTTCCTTTTACCAAATTGTACTTTTACCTTTATCTCACAAGGCCACGTCTGTCTGGCTAAGTATCTTCACATAGCTACCTATACTATACCTACCCACGTTTTTATCCATGTATACCTTTTCAGGAAATGACATCTAAAAATTATTTCACCTCGATTTAAAAGGAAGAAAAAAGAGAAAAAAAAACGAACCGGGTAAAGCATTGAACCGGTATCACATTTTCAGTAAATACACGAGGATCACCAGTCCAGCTGAAAAGAGTGTAAACCTTCCGTCTCTTTTCTGCACAAGACAAACCTTCTAGTTATTCGATGTGACTAGTGCAAAAGCGAGGTAAAAATGTGTAAAATGGGTCTGCGGTTGGTACGTAGAGAGAGCGAGCTAGTGGGGTTCCTGCAGAAGCGGAAATTAAACTGAGTTTACGCTAGCGATAACCGGGGATTAGGGAGTTGGAGTGACACCGCACCGATCCCACTTTTTTCTTCCATGGCTCTTTTTATTTCTTTTTTTTCTTTTTCTTTCTTTCTATTCGTTCTTTTGCCCCCTACTTCGTGACACTTTGGAGAACGACTGGCAAAAGCACAGAGAAAATTGCCATTGAGATAAGGGAACTATGCTTTTTGGCAGGGTGTTTAGAGCTCGGTGATATTCCAAGCTGATAATGAGAGGGTAGAACTGAAACTAGGGAACTAAAATTGCAAAAAGAAAAAAAAGGGAAAATTCGCGCATCATGGGGGTGTCCGAAAGATAGATGGTCAGATAATGATTGAATGGAAGAGAGGAGACAAACGAGAGGAGAATTTAAAAAACAGGATGATGATTCCGTTGATATAATCCCTTCAATGTTAGGGATCCGTTCCTTATAAAGTTCTTTTTTCTTCCCATTTATATGGTCTGGATGTTGTTCTATAATACTCGACGGGTGTCCCTCTTTTCACTCAACAAAATTCAATGTCTTGATGTTTTTGATCCACTCGAGGCAAAAAACCCCCCCGAGCAGTTTAACAAACAATGTACCTACGCGTTGTTGGTGAAGGAGGGCTATATTATATTCAACGTCCCATTAACAGACAACATCGAGGAGAGGAGGAGGAACATCAGCTGGTATTAATATCTTTTATACGAACAGAGAGTTTAATGAATATATAGACATTTTATTTGCATATAAAAAAATAAAAATAAAAAAAATGGACGAAAGTTTAATATACTTTAAAGACGAAGACTTTAGGGGGTGCGGGATTATAATTGCTCAGTCTTTTCCGGCCCCGTGGTTAGGTACATTCTCTAAGTTCTGTAGGTATATAACGCAAATATCTCTTCTTCTCTCTCTTTCTTCTTTCTCTTTTCTTTTTGTATTTTTGTTATCTTATTTTATTTCCCCCCCCCCTATAACGCTACCTTAATTCGAAACTTCTTTTAATCCCTTGACACCGTCGACCCAGGTACATACCTACCTACCCCCACCCCCACCTTCGTAGCTAACTCGGTCCTGCAGCGGTTAAGCCTTAGTAATTAAAATTTCCAAGTAATTTCGCTTTGGGTTGGATGTAAAATAAAAATGAGATAACTTTAGCACCTGCACGAACTTCGGATCCCTTAACAATCTTAAAAAATTCACGAACATGCGGGACGAGGCGAGGGTGAACATCCCTGCAGCGAGACGACGCTTAGATTATTAGGAAAAGCGGGAGAGAGAAAAGAAGAAAAAAAAGAAAGAAAAAAAGCCGAAAGAAACTTAATTGGCTAAAATTGAATTTTTTCATTTAGTTTTTTCCGAATACCTATACCCACTCTTTGGACAGTTTTACCCGGATCGTTTGACACATACATGAACGATCGAGCCCCATGAGTCATGTACCTGTAGATGAATTCGAACACTAAACCTGCAGATGTACCATCGCGTGTTTTACGTATACCTGGACAATTTATTTAATACCATGACAGCTGCTGCATGGAATTAACAATCGCATGATTGACATCCGGTTGTTTATTACCCCCCTTTAGGTAGTTAGAGTTCGCGTCTCTTTCATGAATAGAAAATATCTCTGACGGTGGCAGTAAGAAGCGGAAGAAGAAGTAGAACTGTATATACTACATAGATATAGTAGTACGCGACCCAGTTTAGAATCCCGAAAAATTTGAGCTGAAATGTAAATTTTCTTCTACTTTTTCTTCATCTTCTTCTTTTTCCTCTTCATCTTAATCTTAACGAGAAACACGAGAAATGAATAAGAAACCAGTCTTACCTAATATGTGACCCTCGTAGATGTGCGATGTATCGAGGTCCTCCTCCTCGCCGGAAGGACCCTGTATCACTAAGTTATCACGAAACGTTGTTAAGTCTCTTTTTAAACGGATTTGGAAGTCTCTACCGTGAGCACGAAACTTCAATGTCACTGCGTTGTCACGAGTCACAGATCTCTTCGCCCTAAGATGTCCTCGGTGAACATCTTCAGTAGAATATGACAGGGGCTCGTAGTGTCGTATGTATTCGTTCAACCGACGAGCTGAAAAATTAATAGAAAAAAAAACAAGAAAAATTACTATCATGGAACTATGTAGGTATGATTATTCTAGTTTAAATATATAAAACTATAAAAAAAAAAAAAAAACTTATGTGCAGGTGGATAGAATAGTTATCTCTAAATAGCATATAGTATACTATATATAACATGTAATCGAGTATAATTAATTCCTTGATTAGATCCGTTTAATATGCGAGATTCCTAGGAACTGAGTAGTAAAAGGTTGACTTATGATATAAATTCACGCCATATACCTACGTAATATAATACATATATATATATATGTATGTATATGTATATTATAACACGTTCTATGAAATTACAATTTCTACCAGGGTTCTTAGAGAACGTCGCATAGTTCGCTATATATACGCGAAATGCACCGCTCTCGGTACTGCATATAATAGTTGCATATATATATATACATTTATATATATGTATGCAGCACCCTCGTAGCACTGCACACCGAACAGTCGAGAAAACTATGGAGAACACAACAAGAGTGCGGTCATGAAACTAGAATGTTAAAAGCTCAGACTTGCATCAAGTCGCGAAAGTTCGCTTGCTGCAGTAAAATAAGAAAAATTTCGATCCGAATATGGTGAAATGTATATATATTGTATAGCATATATGTATATACGTACAGAGTGAGAAAGAGACGGAAGAATATTTTTGACCGAATTAAAAACCGATATTTTCCGTATAGATTTTCTAATGCGAAAAGCTCAATACTTGATGGAATTTTATTTCATACAGAAATTGCTGCAGCGGAGTAGTTAGGCGTCAAACAACTTGACATTATACGAGAGCTGGTGAGAGATGCTGCAGCAGGTAATATGTGGTACATAAATATCCGTAAATATTGGAACACGAAGTTTTACGAAATTCGTAATTTTACTCGTACACCTATATCGACGTATACATATACTATACTTTCAGTACGTATGTATAGGTGTACCCAATTAACCTTTACCCTGGACTTTTACCCAACGAAACTGTAACTAGGAACTCTACCTGCTCGGTTTACGGATATTAGTCTTGGTTCCTAAATCAAACGTACGAAGTCACCTGGGCTGAAAATCGAAATATTTACTCATTTGCCAACCGAACTTGATAACGTTCCAAGACGTATACGGCGTGCACTTGATGAGAGGAGAAAAATGAAAAACATTGAGGGAAATCGTTGGGCTAAAAAAAAAGTCAGAGTTTTTAATTATCTACTCCTACAGATACATACAGGATGTATGTAATGTAAGTATATAGCTTGCGGAGTCTAGACTCTGTAGAAAAATGAAAATGTCTCTTCTTTCTTTTCGGAATGGGAAGCGCGAGCTGGTATATAGGTATATATACATGTATATAACTTATATACAGCTATTGTACCCGCTGGGCAGCCCGATGTCGTTGCACCTTCGAAGAATGCAACGACAGCGTTATAAAAAGTACAGGATACCAGGTATAATATCGGAAATACCACCATCAGATCAAAGTCAAGAATTTCTATGAGGATTCCGGGGGCTGAAAATTGTGTCGCAGCAAGTTTCGAACTCTAAAATTAAAAAAGAAAAAGAAAAAGAAAAAGAAAATTGAAAACTATATATTCGCGCGGCATGTTATTTCACTCGAGGAGTAAAATTATTTGCGAGAAAACCAAACGCGGGGTTAATAACGAAGAATAACGATAGCTGCTTGCAGGACGAAAACAAACTACGAAGATACTACTGAGGCGAAGAAGAACGATAGATTACCGTTTGCCTCACAGAATTCTCGCGTTATTTTCTCCACACCGTTGGTTCTATTCTTCTTCTATTTCTCCACATCCCTGCTGCACTATCATCCAATACTGGTTTTCTCCGTGTCGTTAATTATCCTAGTTTATAGGATACTTAGGTGCCGCCGCACACCGTATCTGCAGAACTGGATACCGAATCACGGATTCTGGGTATACGAAGTGAGAAATAGGCGTGAAACTATATATGGACCGATTTCTGCAGTCAAGAATTAAACTGTAAAATAAACGGTCCCAATCTCCTCTGACGACGGCAGTTCGATAAATCCCACACTTGTTGTAGGCGTTCACCGTTGATTTTACCAGTTCGTAGATCTAATCGGAGTTTCACGGTCTCTAACCGTATAAAGGAAAAGAGATTTCACGGGACTTGAATCCTCTTAGGGGGGTACCTACCTACTTCCGTGAACTATGAACTCAGTTTACAGGTGAGGCCAGTCAATGTCCGATTACAATACAATCTCTGATCTGACGCGCGAGGTTCTGCACAATTGAATTAAAATAGTAAAAGGAAAAAAGAAGGAAAAAATAAGAAAAAAAAAATTGATATCTATGAAAATTTGTAGATCGGTAGATTTTTAATAGCGTGAAATTAATTGAACACACGTTGATTAGTTATAAGCGTCATCATCTGTTTCGCGAATCCTGCAGTTGGCTATTTCATGTTGATTCTGTTTCTTCTATCCATGTGGTTGAAAATATGCGGTACATTATAGTGTATGTGTGTTGGTTCTCGCTTTTCATGCAGCCTGACAAGAATAAAGATTAATTTGGATTGTAATCTAGGAAGTTGGTAAACGCGATATAATAATGTGGAACGGAAAAAGTGGATTTCCTTGTTTGAACGAGTTTTCAAAGAAAAGCTTATTCCCTCTAACTCCAAGACCTTGCTTAGAGAATTTTCACTAATTACACCGACTGATTAATCCCGAAATTATTAATAAAACCTCGATTTTAATTAAGTTTTAATTGTTGGATACGAGTACTTAAAATATGGTAATAAATTAAGGAATGGGATAATGTTGAGCGAGGAAAAGATAATTAGCTTCTATACTGGAGGCGGCCTCGTCATAAGCCATGCATGAAATCGGCAAAGCGTTTCTTAACGCGATTTCGAAGGAATGAGATTATGTTCGCGGTAGTCAGCCAGCCAGCGAATTGTTTTGTTTGTAAAAACGAAAACTTAGTGATACGATGTACGAGATATGATCCTTCATATGATATGAAAACGAATAGAATATATAAAAAGCTGCACGTGAGTGTATGTACCCATATGAATAAAAACTAGATATGTGTGAGCTTTCATCGAGAGATTCTATATCATCAGTGAAATTCAATTATGACGGATCCTGTTTTCGATCTATTTTATTCATTTTGTTCGTAAAGTGGGAATGTTGGATAGCGCATTACCCAGCAGACATAGACACGACTAGACAGTCGTAGCAGCGACATGTGACGAGGAAATATAGGATGATATCTGTATGGTAGAATTTCCTGAAAGTGCAGTAACACGCGCCGCTACCGATCTGATAAGACGTCGTCAACTCGGGGCAACGTATACATAGTGACTACCTACGTACTCGGTTTGAAAGCGAGACGCCGCCCTAGATACGTCGTCTCGTCTGGGAAAACCGTTGTTGTTCTATCGTCGGACGTTCCATTCCCGTTGACATGATATCTGCGAAGTTCCTACCCGGCGATATACAGGATAATGAATCCAAAAAAGCGAGAGTTTTGACATTGAATAGAAATAAGGAATTTGGCGAATTCATAATTTCGTGTGGGTAAGGTATGTACATAGTCTCTCGAAGTTCATATTATGCGATAAAACTGCAATGTGGATATAAAGAAGAATGGGAAAGGAAGAAGAGAAAAATGGGTAAACAAGACCGACCGGAAACGTTAAGAGTCAAAAAGTTTCCTCGCGCATTGGAGTGAACAAGATAACGTTACTTTTCCGAAACAGTTTGTCTTTCCTTTTTCCGTCCCCTGCACCGGGCGAGCGTGTATACGGTAGCTGCTTCGGATAAGATATACTATATCTGTATAGTTATTCTTCGTACAGCTGGGAATAGGCGAGCCTGCAGGAGTCTTTCGTTTGGTTGAACAGGTGAAACGGGGAAAAGTTTTGTGAATGGTTCTACTAATTCTGCACGCTACCGCTACGAAAAGAAGCCAACTTCTTTGAAACAATTTTCCCAGTCTCTAGGTAGTGAGGTGCTCTTACGTTACCTTGATCTTATACTAAATTTTAGCAAAGAACCCCGCGAGCGAAACCTAGTCTGAAAATAGAAGACCTATACTTTGCAGCGTCACTTCACACGGTCTAGAAAAATCTTCATCTTCAAAGAAGCGCATTAGAAATAAATTGGAGACAGCTATAGCTGCTATACGATACCGTCCTGGAAATTTAATAAAGTGGTACACATCCCCTGAAAACTTTTTGCCAAAACTTTTAACTAGTAGTTTGATATCTCGTGCGAAAACTGTCTCGTATATCCGGGATAAGAACCTCGTTGTTCTGTTAGTTCAGGGTATATCCCTAAGGGTTGTTGCGTCAAGAAATACGAGAGGAAGAAAAGTCAAGCTCAAGCTCAAACTCTAGAACTCTGGCTAGCTTCCTCTTCTTCCTCGGAGGGTCACGTCGTAGAGAATGAGTTTCCTGTTGCATAGACTGAAGGGCTCTAGATTTTCATCTCGTACCTAGTCGTTGTCGCGAAAGTCTGTACTGTGCAGCGAGATCTCCTTATGGGGGATAGTTTTTGAAGAATGTCTCATTCCTTCAGCCGCGAGTACAAGCGGAAGTCCGAACAAGCACCAAGATCATCTAGGTATATATATTTATATACGGAGCGTGAAAGACTTCAATTTCGATAAATCTCATTCGCGGAATAGGAAACGACCAAATTTTTTCTACTAGCTATATGAATGAGATCGTGATTCATATTCGAGGGGCAGTTTTACCGCAGTATATACATCAGTTTCGCTCAGTTTCCTCATTCATATTACAGACCCATCGATATTCCTATAAAGCGGGGAAAAAAAACCTGCAGCCGGAAAAATCTAGTTCCAATAAAAATGGAATCGAGAGAAAGGGAGTCTTTACCCTAGGCGGGGTAGAAAAAAACTCTAAGACATCTCGCAGATAAGGAATGGGGAATGGGGAATAAGATATTACGACTATGAATTCTATTAGTAATAACCACGTTGAATAACGGTAATGGGTTCAACGTTAATACCCGCCTCGATCCTTGAGACTTTTTTCTTCAATATTGTCGAGGAACTTAAAGCTTAGAATTTAGATAAAATATTAATATGAGCTTGATATGGCATTAAGATATATAAAATATATAATATACAGCTGATACAGTCCTACGATTAGTATAGAAGAACGCCAAAGTCGAAAATGGGGCTAAACGTTTCCCTGCATCGGTGATTGTCCGTTGGAGATAGGAAACCGGGCGTTAGGTCAGGGATGAGGATGTGAATGGAGTAAAGTAGCCCCAACTTATCTTGGCTAGACTCCAACCCGCACGTTTTACTCCTAGTAGAGCATAATTTTCGACCTCAGGACGTTTCCGGTTCGAAAAACTATGCTACCCCGTGTATATGGTACATTTATTTTGGAAATTTTCTCTTTTCTTCTTCTCCAACTTGTCCGAAACGCTGATTAAATTAACGTCAATCACCGGCTCAGCCGATAGCTGCAGGCCTATTCCTAACCGCCTTATAAGATCGGATATTATGCGAAGACGATTTTTGCGAATTATAAGCGAAAAGTTTTAGTTCTTTTTTTTTTTTTTTTTTTACTTTACTTCTTTTCCTATATTTCGGTTATAAAATTTGGCTGAAATTCGCCCGCCGTTTCTCTCTCTTTAATTATTCCGCACGGGATAGGAGGAGGTAGTATAAGGCATAGCTGTATAAATTTGCTGGCTACATAACGCGGTATCAGTTTTCAAGATCGCTAAATGTAGAATCGAGAAGCAGCCAGAGATAAGAGAGCTGGAAGGAAGGTTCAAATGCAAATGCTCACATACACCTACCTACTGCAGAGCTGGTGTAGGCCGAGAAGATCCGTGTTAACTGCATAAGACAAACATCGATTTTTGGTTTTTTTTTTTCAAATTTTTAATTTTTTTTTTCTAATTCAGGTATAAAATCGCGTCTCCGACTGTAACCAAGGATGGAATATGAGCTTTTATAATGAATGGTATATATATATATATATAAAAATATATATACCTACGGAAGGTCTGCGACGACTGACTGCGGAATCGCGTAGTAGGTATAAAGCCAAATTCTACCGAGCGGAACCGCGTTGGTAATAATAAATTGATGAATAGGTGCGTGTCGCGGGTACGCCGGTGAACCCGGGGTCGATCATGCGAGAATTTTGATACGAAGAGGGGAATTCACGCTGCAGGATATCGTTGCGTGCGACTGACGTAGTATAGGCCGCGGCTAGCGCGATCGCGGACTGCCGAAACTAAACTAGATGATTTAGGGTTAATGCGTGAGTGCGTGATTTACCGCATCTATAGACATATATAAATGAATATATACACATACATAGGTACATATGCCTATACACTCGATAAGTCTTGCCGTTTGTATAACCGTGCAAAAATTCTCCCGCGATTATGCGCAGAGAAAAGCAAAGAAATCGAAATTTTATAGAAATTTTGAGCAAATTTCTGTGCCACATTATACATCGTAAGATAATAACCGAGTATATGATTTTCACGATAATCCGTAGCGTAAATGAATTCCGCGGATAATTCCATCTCGAGACAACCTTCACCTGTAATCTGCGTTTTATATCCGATAAGCGTCTATGTGTGGGGGAAAAAGGTAAAAGAGTATAGTTTCAATGATCTTTAAAGTGGAAGTACCGCCTTTCAGGTACGAATATTTACCGAAAGCTTTGCACGAAGTAAAGTATTGCGGCTTTTAATTCAAACATTAAGCTGTTTGCAGACGCGAAGCCACTGCAGTCACTCGTTCGGTTTCTCTCTCATTTACGTGGGAGGAAAGTAAAGGAAGGAAAGAACGAACGAAGGAAGGAAGGAAGGAAGGAAGGAAGGAAGGAAGGAAGCAAAGAGGAAGAGGAAGAGGAGGCTTTTAATATCGCTATTGACGTTCTCTCGTCACACCAAACGGAGCCGCGACCATACATATACGTAGGTACAGCTTCGTTGTTAGCAGACAGAGTCTTTTATCTCCAAAAATTCCCTGAAAATCTCAGCTGCTGTACCAACACGAGTCGATATTGAAATTTTCCTTTTTCTCCATTTTTTTTCTGGTTCATTTCTTCGTTTTTGAATGAAAAACTAAAAATTGTTCACATCAGATGATGCGATTATACGGTTTGTACTAATTTTAACAAATCATTTTACTTCGCCCTATAGGGACACACCATACCTATAGGTACTATATATTACATATTATATACCTACGCGGTTTAATTCATTCTCGGTGAGCACCTATACGACCGACTATTAATCCCCGTTGTAGAACCGGACGGAGTCGAATGAGTAGGATATTCCCGCATGTACGCGTATATATGAGTACATATACATAGATACATACATACACGCAGATCAAGTGACTCCCGTCCAATGCGGTTTACAGAAACTGCTCCAGCTCCTCTCCGCGCACGATCAACGCTTATTCCTATCCTGAGGGAAACCATCACGTATAGAATCGCGTTGCGGTTAGAAGCGGGCGAAGCTTAGGTACATTTCGCTAATTAAAAAAAAAAAAAAAAAATCCTTGTTACAGTTGTTATGCTCAAAAATTCTTATAATATAATAATAATTGATACGAGATTCGATCGCAATAGATTGAATTTATTTAAAAAAAATCGCTATATACCCTAATCGATCGCATAATAATTGCAATAGGTATGAACTAATGAATCACACATGTATAATGTTTATAGATATAATTGGCTCGAGACGAAACACGCCCAATATCTAGCAGTACCCGACCGGATTCAATTAGCGAAATACTCCGCGAATCGTAAATTAATAATATTATTGTATAGCAATGGAAATTACTTCCACATCGGGATAAATTATTCTACTATCAACCTGGTGTCACGTTTATACAATCTATATATATATGTTTATCTATACATATACCTGAAGTGAATTTAGCGATACTATACATACCTACCTACCTACATGCATATACATACCCACGTTATTCGCATCAATTGACCTAATTTCTATTCTAGTCAAGCCTCGCCTTTTGCGCGATTCATATACCACGCGTTTTGATCTGTCTGCTGGATATATAGATCGTCACTCCTAATCGTTTATTTCAATTTTTTATTTTTTTTTATTTGGGTGAAATCGAATTATTCTTTCGGAGCTTTTCGATGGAGCATGTAGCTTACTGCAACGTCCTGTACATATCGGGGCGAGGATCAAAAGATCGAGGGTTTAGGGTCGGAGGTGAACACGCGAAAAAGGAAAATTTAAAAGGCAATGGGTGACCCCCATCGAGAAGACAAAGGAGTTGGTGAAGTTCAGAGAGTAAAAGAGAGAAGGAGAGCGAGGGAGAGGAGAAAGAGAGAGAAATGCGAAAGGCGAAAGGCGGGTTTAAAATGAACGGTCACCGTCGCGTCCCGCGACCGTCCCCTGGTATAAGGATTTAATTGAATTAGTTTGTGAGTTTGGTATTAATATTAGTGACTTAATTAAGGGCCGAGACAGCTGACAATGTAAAATTACGTTTGTTGCATGATTAATTACAGTGAAAAATGGGGAATGTAGCGGAATATTAAATTCCTTGCTTTTCTTTTTAAAACAAACGTATTTTGCCTGTGTTATATTATACACATACGTATATTTATTACAACCTCGCTTTGGCCCCTATTTAGGTACTCTGAAGCTTCACTTTTCCAAGTTTCAAATTTCCCTCTGTAATTCACCATACGAATGTGTCAGTAACTCGCATGACTGAAATTCGTATTTTTGAAAAAGAAATAATAATCATAAGGGAAGAAAAATTTTGTACGATGAAATGAAATTGGAGAATAATTTCGAAAATTCTTTATCCCTTTGATTAAGAATAGACGATAGATGATTTACTCATTTTTATTTTTTTTTCATTTTTTTTATTTTAGGAGCTTTAAACAACCGAAAGATTTACGTAGGTAACTAATGCAAATCTCGACGTCGCGACGCTGACTGATAACAAACATTACGATATGTACAGCCTGCGCCTGCAGACTCGCAAACAATTCACGTTAAATACCTTTTAGCAAACCTAGATCTACCTAACTACCAAACTATACCTATACCTCCGTACTATATATTTTCGCTTTTGCACGAGGTTTCGAAAAACAACGACTCGTAGGATAGGGTTGGTATAAGGTATATCCACCCCATTTGTAGATTGTACCTACCTACCTAGGGCAATAAATCCTCGATGCAGTCGCAGCAGGTCGACCCCTTTCCTTGCAGTACCTACTCTCGGCTAAGTTTTCCGTATTTGATTTCCCATTTTTCTAGGTTCAGAATTTTTTCAGTAAATAGGTATTCAATTTTTATTTTTTCATTATATCGCGACGAAAACGGAAGCAGGTATAGTTGCGTTACGTTTTCGGAAAGGAAGAGGTATTGGAAATGTTTCGAATCCTCTTCGTGCTTCGTGCTTTTTTTATTTTTTATTTTTCTTCTCTCGTTCGAATGTCTCCTTTCCACTCAGATCTGGGGATCTTCAGTGGGGGGTTTTATGTCTCGAAGGAAACGAGTGCTTTTACCAGGACCCCCAAGTGCTTAAAGAGTCCGAGGCAAGTATCTACGACTTTTTGATACCAACCGAAGGATCCGAGTAAGATGTAAGATCCAGGTGCAGGTACAGGTATAGGTACAGGTATAGGTGCAGGTCGCCTTAATTGAGGAAAATATAAACCCTCGGAAAGTTGATCATCGATATCGTATTATATATGTACCGCAAAAATTGCAATAGCGATAACTGCATGGTCCGAAATTTGATGCTGAGGTAATAATAAATTTTGAAAAAATTCCCTAAATCGTATATAATTATATATAAATTGTTCAATCATACGTGTGCATATATAATTGCCTCGGGTTAGCTCGTTATTATTCCGTGAACGTATAGGAATAAGGAGAGATTTTATCGCGGAGTAGATTTATACTGTATATATGCAGCGGAGTATATGAGAAGATCCACTGCAAGAGATGAGGAGAAATGGTGCATTGCTATCGTAAATCCTTATACCTATCTGCATGGAAGATGCGGGACTGAAAAATCTGGAATGAAAGGAATAGAGGTAGAATTTGGAAAAGTGGAATCGCGAATGTCGCCGTCGTTCATGCTTGCAGGGTATATGTGTATACCTAGGTACCTATATCCAACTTTTCGAATAAATCGAATCAACAAGAGGTAGAAAAGTAGAAATGCACTTTTCCCCGGTAGTTCTTACCTTGAACCCTCATAGCTGTACAATTTTCGCGGATTTTCGAACCGCTTGAAAAGAGGGAGGAATCGATTCCGCTCCTGCAGGTTATGATAATTTAATTTTTTCCCTAATATATTCCGCCGTTTTCCACATCCCATACAAATGATCCTATTCTCATATCACGTTATAGGTTTGATTTGATAGATCGAGACCGGAAATGGGTATTTTATAATTCTGACATATTTCGCGGCGGCTGAACATCTCCGTCTCTTATTTTCTTTTCTCGTTTTTCCTTTTTCCTCTATCTATCTCAACTATTTCAGCTTTCCTCATTTTATCTCAAGCTATAGTTAAGGTTCGCGCGGTAATCCCCCAAACGTTGGTTTTACTCCACCTCCTCCTCCTCTCTTCGGTCCTTCTTATTCGTTGTCCTGGTTTTCGTACACACTTCGGATTACACGAGAGATAGTGGAATAAGGCTTTAGTTTCTGGTCACGGGAAATGGGGTTTTGGCATTAGTGTTGTCGTGTGTAGGTACATACCTTCACCGCAAAATCTGTCATGTTGAATTTATACCCTGCACCAGCGTCGTACAACCAACAACCACAACTTATAATCTAACTTGAAATGATAATTTAAACTTTCAATAAACTCTAATCAAGGTATATAGGTAGGTATTACCTAGATGTATGCGATTTTAACAATTAGCACACGCCCAGACCCGAGACTTCTTTTTTTCTTCTTTGCATCCCTTAATCTTCTTCAATTAAAAAAGTATGAATAATTCTGTTAATTAATTGCGTGTGATTTTCGAATCATTTGTTAAATGAAAATAGCCATTTAGCGATGTTCATTCACTCGGTTATAGCGAATATTAACCAAACTGTGAATATCGTGCTATAAGTATAGCATGTATAGGTATACTATATGTTCGTATGTGACTATAATATCGTAAATTATTTGAATTGGTATTATTGGAAGGCTGTAAATTTCATTTTGTTCAACGATATAACAAATGTCTCCGCGTTGGGTCATCGCGTATACGGAAGTAACGTTCGATACGAACTTCCGGTTGAATATACACACATGATACGACTTTTGTCGTTATATATATGCCATGGAGAAAATTTCATTCACCGTAATAATGGTGTACATATATATATGTATAACGGAGCGAATGAATGGTACATAGATGTATACACCTATGTATATTATATAGATGCAACAACGACGACTCCCCCGCATTTCGCGCACGGTTTGCATTAATGTTATACGATATTTCGATGCGAAAATTGAACCGCGTGTATAAACCTGATGCACATAGAAGAAATTTGAGTAGAAATATAGAGGGGATTATTTTTTTACTTGAAATATATAGATTTTCATAATTTTTATAATTTGTTGTAAAAAATAATAAAAAATGTATTTCCAAAAAATGAATCGAAAATGTGTGAATAAATTTCATATCAATTGTTGAAATATATATTTCTCACCCTGTGTGGTACGTATACCTAGGTAGGTATATAGAAAAGGACGATACAATAACGATGCCAAAAACAGCCAAGCAACGAACTCTCAATCCTCCTCCCTTCGCTTTTCCACTTCGTTTCTTTCCCAATAAATACATGGCCGTTCCAGTTCCTGGGTTTTACCTATACCTATATACTTATGCTACTGCAATTGGCCCCAAGTTTCTACTTATTCAACTACAGTTCAATAAGGTTAGAAATTATCTTCGGTCAATGGATAAGCAATAAAAAGAAAAATCGAGGAGATTATCTCCACATGATTAGAAATTTTTTTTAGCCCAGATTTTCCAGGTAAAAAAATTCGCGTTACTTATACATCTACCTTTATATACATACACAATATACAATATACATTACATCCGACGTATATCCTACGTATAGAGCTCCCCAAAAATCCTAAGGGACCAAAAGGTCGGGGGAGACTAAGGGATGACCGAGTAAACCGGACGCTCTCGAAGATCTGGCAAACCTCTAGAGTATTTTTTTCACCCGTCGCACATATTATGGCCATATATATATATATAGTATATTGTATACTATATATCCGCGGATGTGTTTTCAAACAATGTATTTTTTTCGCTCGACGTGACACGCGGATCAAAAAATAAGATTATCCTCAAATTTTTCCTCATCCTCGAATCGAAGTAGGTATATATTATATGGGTATAGGTACGAGAGAGAAAATTGATCAAAAATAGATTCATATATCGGTACAGTTCCTACGGTTTAATTTCATCAATTAATCGATTGTTCGTTTTTATAATATATTTCATTTTTTTATCCAATTTTTTCTTTCTTCTGCGTGCTCTATATTTTCATGGAGTACTTTCATACGTTTTGAGGAATCAATTTACTTTAAATCCGCTGAATTGACGGTTGACGTTGCAAAAGCCCCAAAAACCTTTGGAAGTAATAACGAAATAAGAGTAATAAAAGCGCAGGAGTTTCAAAGTCTTTATTCACGTTCGTATCGAATAAATCCAGAGCAATTTGAGTAGCTTGAAAAATGACGAGGGTATCCTTATTTGGTAGAAATTAAATGAGAATTATTATACGCATTTTATCGTGAGTTGCCGGATTTTGCACCAGTCGGAGCAGCCCATGACGTCGTCGATGTGGTTCCAGACCCTTAGAAAGTTTTAAGGACTTGCGTTCAACAAAAGGGTAGGCTGAAAAGCTGATACGAAATTTCTCACAATTGGTAAACTTTCTTACTCGGTTGAGCTTGATTAAATTAATTGGCCAGTTCTGAGCCATTTTTATATCAGCTTACTTTTTCCACGCGGGATTTTTAATATTCGCGATATATTTCGTCGCGAGAATGAAGAAACACCCAAGTCCAAGTAATTTTGAAAATTGAACGACATTAGTTACACCTACTGTAGCTCGGGGGTGGTAATTAATCGTCCGTTTATTTTCGGCGAATTGGATACCAGAAATCTTCACAATTTTTCATCTTCGATGATTATTGTTGAAACAAAGATGCGTTGAAATTCTCATATGCGGTATTAGTACCTAATTAGGTTTTGTATTCGTCATCAACACTCAATATACTAAACGGGCTCTTATCTTGGTCTTCTTCCTCTCTTTCACTAAGTCATTTGCTTCTTCTACGTTGGATAATATTCTAACTTGTATTCAGGGATTTAACGACAAGGCATTAGCTAGATGATCAAATTATCATCCGGCTTTAAACCGAGCACATTTCTCTCGTCAGATCTCGACAAACTTTAACTACAATTATACCCACGCTATAGAAGAAGAAGAAGAAAAAAAAGAAAAAATGAAGAGGGAAAAAAAAAAAAATGTTTTTAACTGCAGATTTCCTCCGCGTATTTGTTTCCCGCACATTCTGATTTATATACCAACGCAACGTTAGGTATAGGTATATATTTTTCTGACATATCGCGTTATTTGAAGATAAATTATTACCCCAAATGTCGTGTAAACTTTTTGAATAAAATAATTAAAAATTGCGTTACGTTATTCGCGGGGTGCAGCAGCTGTGGCGTTTATTTAACATTTGTGAGAATAATAAAAACCGTGTGGTATATATAGAGATAATACGGTGCTTTTAAGGGGTAGCTGAATTAAAGTTAAAATATACAATTTCCTCAGAGCATATAGAATACGTAATTGTGCGTGTTCGTGTTTTTACATTTCATTTTCTTTTCATTCATTCCCTTTTCTTTTTCTGTTTTTTTTTCCTTTTCGTTTTTACTCTTTCACAGAAACAAAATAAAAGTTACAATTTTTATAGGGAATGTGGATTCCAATTTCAATAATGAAACCTTCGATACTAAATCTCCTTTTTTTTTTCTCTTCTTTTTCTGCTTTTTATTCTTCTTATATATATCTCTTGTCCGTGACTTCTTGGAATTCGATACATCATCGTTTATCATCCGTTTCCCGAAGGGATGCTACCTCAAATTAAAATCCATCGCAAAATAATACCTTTACTCTTATTATACTATAGGGGCTTTCATTTTCTCTTTCTTTGAACTTTTATACGTCCCACACTATATACATGGGTAGGCATACACAATCTAAATCAGATTTCGATAGAAGAACGTTTTCTCCTCGCTTAATAATTCGTTGAAACAAATGATGAAAAAAAATTAAAACAAAATTTCAATTAGGTATACAATTATAAATCAAAGAACAATACATCAGAGTTCCGGTTTTATGAGGGAATCCATTGATTCTTGTACATTTATTGTTTTTTTTTCTTATTATTTCTTTTTAAATTATTTTTACGTTCTTCGTTTTCTGACAAAAGTGCAGAAAAAGCGGCGACAGCTAAAAGACAAAGGGTCGAAGTATGGTTTGGCATTAATTAAAAATTTCAATTGGTATATTCTTTATTATTATACCTCAAAACCCAGAACGTATATACCTACCCATATACATACATGCATTCGAATATTTTCTCTCGGTACTTGGTACGGGGGCCAAAGGCCTTAGGGGTTGTCGACGTACATATATATACATATATACATATACGCGGGTACAATAGCTGGGGAAAAATATCACCGTTGCCCGGATACGCGAACGAAATTCCAATACCGCACAGAACCCGCTTCTTCTTCTTCTTTTTATTTTTCTTCTTTTTATTTTTTATTTTTTTTCTAGACGTAGATATAGGCACTATATGTATAGGTATATACGGTAGACATAGGAGGTAGAGGTATAACTTATTTCGTCAAATTCTCACCTGCACCCGACCCTTGGAATACGTTTGAACGTTCTAGACTGGAGATTTTTGTTTTTTTCTTTTTTGTCCGTGAGAAATTTTTAGGCATACCTACATATTTGAATTTGATGAAACATATTTTGATTTCATTATAGTCAAAGAGGAGGAAAAAGAAAAAAGTGGAAAAAGCTCTCAGACGTCAAAACGTTCATTTGACGAGATACACTGGGATGGATCTCGTCTTCCTACTCTCCTGGTATGGATTAGACGAAGATATGTACGCGGTATCCAGGGTTAGATAGCATTTAAGTACCCCGTATAATCCGACGAAGAGACGAAACGAGACGAGTAGAATACCTTATATATACCCTCTCTCGTAGTACCCGTACCGTTCAAGGAAAACTTTTAATCGACATGTCGTAAAACAAACTCGAACTTTGATTAAACGCTACGATATAACGCGGTGAGTGGGTGCAGTACCTGTGTAAGTATACACATATTATACGTCTTCGATATCGCTTTAGTTATGGTATAAGAAAAAAAATTGGTCGTATCTATTTCTTTAAAAGAAGTGAAAAGAAGGGAAGAAAAATGAAAAAACACATAAAAAATATTCGAAACTCAAATGCGCAGATTTATGACTTTAGCCAATCGAAATTGGGGCTGGGCTCCTTCCCTCGGTTAAACCAACCCTTTATAACACGGCCAAACATCCAAAGATATAAAGCTGTACGTAGGTAGTGGGTAGTGGCTCGGCCTTAACCCGCAATATAGAAGTAATCGTGTCCTGCTGCTTATCGTTAGATAAGATTCGGAATTATATAGATGGGTTATGCAAATAGGGGTACGTATATATGGGGAGGAGAGACCTCGTCCTTCTGTCGACGACATACTGCCGGGATCGCTACCCTTTCAAGGCGTTATCGCTAAGGACAGGGGTCCGATATTAGAGGAGGAGGATGAGGAGAAGGGTTGATTCCTTAGTTTTTATTGCTCCTAATTTTTTTAGAAAGGTTGATTTTTACTTTTCAATAAAACGTACGTAGTACCTATAAACGAGAGAAATCTATCCCACGGGCAAAAAGTGGTGGTTGTCAAACTAAGCTGAGCTAAGTTGAGGGTATTTGGTATTCACATCGTTCGACGTCTGGTGAAGGTAGGTATAAGGTATATGACGAGATAAACTTTAGTAGAGAAATAGCTCGAAGGCTTCTCTCCGTAAATTCCAATCGGCAAGAATTTGGTAACGGCACAGAGATTGCCAAGATTTCGGAGAATCTCTAGCAGATTCGCAAATCGCCGGAAGTAAAACTGCTGCAGTCTGTATAACGTGGGTATAATATAGTACACATGGTGAATCTGCGAATAATTCCTGTCCCCATCGAGCTTCGCCGTTTTTAAAGATGAAAATTCGATTTTCAAAAACTCATCATTTTCGGATAAGGGGTTTTCGAACAATTGAACTAAAATAAAAAGTATTTTTCATTTCACCAGATACGAAGATACCTATAGCCCAAAACCCTCGTAGGTTTAATGGATGAATGGAACAATGGGTTTGTTCTGCAACATGGAATACCGTGCATTCAGTGAGGGTGGGTTTCCCTTTATTTTTGTGCGACCATACAGGGTTGGTGGGTATCTATATGTTATACTATATAAAACTGTATATAGGGATACCGACGCGACGGGATGAATTGGTAGGCGTAGTCTGCGAGTCGGTCGATTCATCCGAAAATACCACCGTATAGTATTTTCAACCTTTTGCAAAGCGGTTTTCCTCGAGAGAAAATGGCCTCTACGACCCATAAGAACTGAGAAGTTTCTTTTTCACTGGCAGAGGCAGAGGCTTGCACGGTAGCTCTCGTCTTGACGGATCGTGGCCAGTAATCCTGATGCGAGAAAGGAAGAAAACGAAGAAGAAGAAGAAGAAAAATTATGAAAAAATGGAGCAGGAGGGAAATTTGAAGGAATTTCTCAATCCGCCATACATATGCATGTGTATATCTGTTCTACTAAACACATCTCTCACACGCGGCCATATAAACCTACCCCCATCCCACCTACTGCATTAAATACAAGCCCGAATTTCTGTTCCAAATTATCCACTGTGTCAGTGACAAATTTCTCGCGAGAATTAATGTCGACACATGCGAGCCGGCTTATGGTGGAGATGCTGAGAGCTATTTGACATTTGACGGTTCGTTGCACTTCGGAATTAACTGCTACAACATCGCGAATCTGATTCATACATATATACCTCTATATATATATATAGATAGATATATACGACAGCAGGAATTCGTTTCTTTTTTCTTTTCTCTGCATTTTCCGTGAATTTCAAACCAGTTTTCATATCGCTGAATGGTTTTTCGCAAATTTTTAGTCCCTGACGATTTAGGGGATGAAATTCAACCGATTTCCTAGACTGACCAAGCCCGAATCCTCCGAACTAGGGTAGGTAAATATAAAAACAAATCGAGTTGCAGTTGGCCATCAATTGCACGGTGTGCAAGCAGCTAGCTACCTGTAGTCTATTTTAGTGCCTTCAATTTAGTTTTATTATCCTGGACGAAGGCAGTCGAGATAATACACTCCCTCGTTTTCAACACGGCGGATCACAGAGCTCTCAGAGTTCTAGGTTTCAATACCTACGTTCACTGCGGCTGAGTTTTACGACAAGGGGACAGTTTCATGTGGAGATAAAATTCACCCTATAGGTTCTCTTATAGAATAAGGTATAGCACGGGGCGAAACAAAAAGACTAAATAAAACGGGGCATTTCACAAGCTGGGAGAGTGTTCGTTCTAACAAGTCCGCATATACACCTAGGTAAGGCGAGTCATAAGATCCGAATATCATATTATGAGGAGACGCTGCCAAAAATTTAAATCATCGGAAAATCAAGATTTTCTTCAACGTTTGGTAAACGATTGACGAAATTACGTGAAGAAAAGAAAAATACGATGTCTGGAGTAGCCGAATCCCCAAATCGCTTTCTGACCTATTTTGATTATGGCTTCTTTAATTGTAAGCCGTTTAATTTTATGTAAGAAGTCGTAAGATAATTTTGACTAGCACACCTAGATATACATAGGTATGTAAGAAACACGATATATGTGGTTAATTTCGTGAATATTTTGAATCCGCGAGTGAAATAAAAAAAAAAAAATATATATATATATATATAGCGAGAAAGGAAGGAAGATTTCTACAGGGAAATCCATATACGTGTAAGTTTAGAGCTTTATATATACGAGTATAGAAATGCTGAAACAGAGGCATGGACGCAGGGTATAGAAACGAATTTATTATTCAACTGATATGTGTGTATAAATTTTTACCGCGAGTTATAGCCACGTGGAAAGGATGAAAGCGTGAAAGATAAAAGCTGAAAAGTTACGCGCCTACGTCTACGTCCGTCGAATGAATAATAAAACCACATCATCCCCCCGGCAGGGATAAATGCACAGGGTAAAAATATAAGAGAAAAAAAAATAAAAATAAATGAAAAAAAAAGTGCTGCTATATACGTACAACTTTTCGAACGTTACTTCGAAATTATTCGATGTATAATATGAAGAAAAAAAAAAAAGAAAAAAACAGAAAAGAAAAAGAAGGATGAGCACAGCTGATTTCCTTGACCTAAATAATCGCTCAACTTTTATAATATATAGACACCCCCGCGTGTATTTTATATTGCAACATTATATTATATATATTATATACATCGGAAAGAAGTTTTACGGATGAATGAACAAACTGTGAAGAAAGAAATAGAGCGAAAGAAAATTAGAGAGAGAGAGAGAGAGAGGAGGAATAGATAGAAATATATGACAAGAATTGGCGAAGCAGCATGTAAGAGAAAATAAGGAAACTGCACTGATAATAAAAGTGTATCGGAACTGCAAAGAAAATAAGATAGAAAAATTCTGACGAGAGGATAAGGGGGCGTCAAGACGCGGTCGTTACTACGACCCCGAACGTCACGCTGATAAATGAGAGATGCTATCGGGTATGAGATAGAAAGCGTGCTCCTCTCCCTCGCTCCTTCACTCCCTCGCCCTTATACCCTCTTCCTTTTCCTTTTCCTTTTCCTTTTCCTCTTCCTCTTCCTCTTCCTCCTATTCTCTTCTCGTCGTATGTGTATGTGGTTAAACCTCTCTAGGTTTGACCTCGTGCTACTGCAGCTAGGTATAGTAAACCATAAGTGTTATCATAGAAAATCATGCACTAATGAAATTCGGGTTAATTGCTAATGGCTAGGTTTAGGGTTTAGGGGCTAAAAGCCGAGTTTAAAAGGGTGAGTGTTTATAGTTGATGAAAAATTGAATACTGAAAATAAGGTTTTTGGAGCTTTCGGAGCTCGTGAAATTTCGAGGATAACACAATTCCGAATTTTAAAAGCTCCGAAGGGCCAAAAATTCAAAAATTTTATTCTATTACGTACTCAAAATGTGAATTATTAAAATTCGAAATTTGAACCGTTCGGGACTTTCAGAATTCGGAACATCGAATATAGAAAGTGAAGACAATAAAGAGAAGAAAAAAAAAAAAAATTTCATCATCGAAATAGACACAGAATAGGTAATAGTTTTCACGCGGTGAAAAATGGTTGAGAAAAAGAAAAAAAAAAAGGCTTGAGCTGTTGTAAAGAGAGTAAGGTTTGGGTGTCCTTAGTATATAGGGGTGAAGTTGAAAGTGGTTTTTCTTGAAAATCACTATTCGATATTTACGTACGATAAGACTCAACAAGTTTTGTGTAAAGAAAAAAAAAAGAGAGAAAAAAAAAAAAAAACTTTTACCTCGATAAACCAATAAATTTTTCAACCATCGGATCGGCGTATAAACGTCTAACCGAGCGAACTAACGACCGACAAAGTAGTGTGAAGGTGCACGCCCATGGAAAAAGGTAACAAAAAGATATAGAAAAAAAATAGAGTGAAAAAAAGAAGCAAAGTAGAAGGAAAAGGGAAAAGAATGTCGCTCAAGTTTCCAATAAAAACAAGTAAAATGGAAAATGGAGTGAAGAAAAAAAAAGAAAAGAAAAAGAAAAAGAAGGCGAAAGAAAAAAACCGACAACGTCGTTGAAAAGTCGGAATAAGCTTACTACCAGTGGTAAATGAAGCGCTAGCAAAGGCGACTGACTCCTACACATCTAACTATGCATATCTGTACTCACTCGACTTCTTTGGCCGAGAAGGATAGTGCCGGAATTCTAACTTGCCACATACTGATCTCAAGCTTCGTGCCTGCAGTGCAGACGTCTAGAATCGTATAGCAAGACAGACCAGAACCGTAAGACGAAATCTGCAGTGCACAGTGTGGAGCAAGACTCTCTAGAGTCTATTTAAACCAGTGTATAGGTACGGCATGGGTATATAGGTATGTATATGTACGAGTTACGCGAGCTCATGACTCAGGAACTTCGGACTTTACAGGGTTCAATAGTGCAATAGACGTTGACTGCAGGTTTGTGGCTGAACTACAAATAGCGGAATTAACCCCTGCGCTAGACGTATGAGTTCAGGGCAAATTGGTCGATTGACGAATGAGAAAATTGAAAATTGAAAATTGGAAAAAAAAAAAAAACAACGAGAAGAAGGCTTTTCCTTTTCTACGGGAGAGAGAAATTTATATATATAATTCAAAATTAGTCGAGATGCAAATCACCTATACCTGACATAGTGCTGACTGGTGGAGCAATATGATTGATACGTATAGAAAATCTGAGAAATTTGGAATAGAAATTATACCTACCTGTATAGGAAATAATGAAAATCTTTACTCCTGTCTCGATTTAGTAATAAATTTTTTTGTCCATTACTCACTCTGTATAGATGTGGCAATGAGAAACTCTAGACAATGCTTACCTGTAACATACAAAAAAAGTAATTGCGAAAATTAGTCATCTGAATTTCTACTGAATTTCGGGTATTTGATAAATTTCATTAATTTTCTTTTTTTTTTTTGTTGCTGGGTCTTTTATCTCATGTGTAAAGAACAGCTGATCATTCTTCTTGACTTGAGATAAAATAGCGTATATATATATATGTAGGTATCTGGAATAAAGTATTATTTAAAGATAGATTCACCGCGAGAGGGTGTGTCTCCTCTCGTCTCTCGTCTCTCCACGTATTTCGTTTCCCATACCTCGTTCTTTTTCTCGTCGGTAGGGGATGAACATCGGGGTTGATTTGGGGGACAACATAGGCACCGAATAGAAGGGCAAGAATATTGTTCTCCGTATAGCTACCTACCTACCCTAGTCCCTATACCATCTCGTTGGGAAGCGTGCCGCGAGAACAAAAAAAAAAGAAAAAAAAAAAGGGATGACGCCGTAGACGTTTAAGATTAACATAATTTTCTGTTTTATAAGCGACGTTTCCGTAGAATTTGCATAGATGTAAGAGAGGAGGTAGTCCCAGCCCGTTGAAAGAGTCAGAATATTGGCACGTTTAACTCGAAAATAGAAAAATAAAAAATACAAAACGCAAGAGAGAGAAACTAAAGAAATTTTTAGAACTAAAATGACTGCCGAAAAAAATAGTAAAAAAATAATCATTTAATCTTTAACGTAGGGTGCTTTTGGTACCTGCAGTGGCAAAAGCGTGCGACAAACAAACAAACGGACAGACAGACAGATACAATTTTGAAAGCAGCGATCCGTGGAGGTGGCGGAAGTTGTTTTTGTTTTCAACTCGTTAACTCGAATTTTCTCCCTCCGGATATAAAGCTGCGAGCTGCAAGGGTGGCGACGAGATGTGAGAAAAAAAAATTGTGTGATAAACAGCGATTATAAAATGAGGGAAAATAATTATATTACATAGGAAAAGGGAGAAGAATAATTATTCTTATGCGTTAACGAAAAGCCAATAATCATTAATATTATTGTACATACATTGTTCAAAGAGATTATTGAAAGTTGTTTGAAAAATATGAGGAAATAAATGAACGGGTGAGAATGAAATTAGAATCGCTAACGAGGGAGAGAGAGAGAAAGAGGAAGAAATAAGTAGAGAGAAAAAATAAGCTATTCTTCATAAGCTCCGCAGGGAATATTCCCCGAGTAATTGGGGAAATAATTTAAGGATAAAATGTTACTAAATTTGACGAGGAACGAATAGAGGTAAAAAAAAGTGAATTAAATGAGTGGGTGGAATGAAACAGTTTGCTTAGTTTATTCCGTCGTCTGGTAGGTAGGTATTGTTCGTATATATACCTAGAGACCTCTATATGCCAGTGCAGCAGAGTTTACCTTGTTTGAGATAATGTAGATAACAATTTGCCATAAGGTCTTGTTATTCGGAGCACGAGATCGTAAACGTTTACTGATAGGCTTTTTCCGAATGCGAGACAGACGAGAGAGACGAGATCTAGAGAGAAGGAAGTAAGTAACAAAGTAAGAAAAAGAAAAAAGGAAAAGAAAATGAAAGAGAAAAAGAAAAAGAAAGTCTTCCTTTGCCTCGATAGTCAGACTCTGACTTTCTTTCAATCGTTTACACAACCGCGATCAACCTAAAAGCCCCAAGATTTGGTCTAGCTTTGCTGCTTCTCGAACCAAATCAATCATCGATGTATGAAAAGGAACATACAACGAAGAAAAAAAAAAAAAAGAAAGAAAAAGGAAAAAAAATTGCAAAAATTGGAGAAATTATTTTTCTTTTTTCTGTCTTCACATCAAAATTATAATTCAGAATGATTCTGTGTAATTTCATTAAAAGTAATCTGTACCTAGGTGTATTGTGTTTTATTGCTAGATTTATACATAGGTAGGTATATATGGTACATATTTATAGAAAGATTTTGCAACCGCAAATATGATAAGCGAGATACGTTTCCGGAACACCAGACTATTTATATAAGCTTACATTTATTTCTGCTATGACAAAGGTTGGCATATAGATCGTATATATACGAGAGAGAACGAGAGAGAGAGAGAGAGAGAGAGAGAGAGTACCACATTTTTTTCGGTCATTAAACCGACCGACCCCCTGCTGAAATAAAGTGAAATTATTTCGCCACACCCCAGGCTTGCTTGCAACTGGTATGATGATGATGATGATGATGATGATGATGATAATGAAAATAATGAGAAAAAAAAAAGATTTCTCGTCGACCATTTAAATTTTTTCTTCGCTTCTTCGTTGATAGTCCGGGTCACGAATAGAGAGTGCAGTTATTGAGCGGAGGTAATTAGCTACTGTGCTCAAAATGAGAGGAAGAAAAATGAAAAAAAAAAGGAAGGAGAAAAAGAAGAAAGAAAAAAAGACGATGGTGATTTTGGAAAATGGTAGAAGATAAAAATTCATGTATTTTTTTCACCCATCGCTCTTTTTCGGTTTTTTCTCTATTATTCGCTTTCCAATACATAAGAGAAGGCAGAGAAAAACCGGGGAGAGTATATTCAGTTAAATATCTACTCTGTCCCTCTTTCCCATAAAATAGAATTAAAAAAAAGGGTCTCGTTAGCTGACATTTTTATTACTTCAAGAAGAAGCTGCAGGCAAGAGACAAAAGCTTTCCTAATTAATAGACGATGTCTCTTTTTATACTTTTCTTTTTTCGTTTTTTTTATTTTTTTTATTATTTCTTTTTGGCTTTCCTACTTCGCGCGGATCCGCAGCGACCGCAGTTTCCGTATATGTATATACAGAATAATATGTAAGTTAATTATATATGTTAGGTAATTACCTCGATGGTGAGAACGAAAATCTATAAAAAAAAGAAAAAAGTAAAAATATATTTTCACATAAGGAAATACTGCACCGATGATGATTATTTTGTGGTGCGGTGAGATTCTTAATCACCCTACGTATTGTAAAAGTGAGATAAACGAAGAACGTATATACCTACCTATACTCATATCCGATGAAATAATTCAGAGGCGCTATTCTCCCTTGGTAATTAATCGTCGCTTTGGTTGCAATTAATTTAATTTATTTAATTAACAGGATTAAACCGTAATACGTCAGTAACTGCAGCAGTGTGTAAGCGCAGGAAACGCGCTGTTCCGCACTTTACGGGATTAAAAACTCACCTTCGGCCCTTTCCGCGGTTAGACTAGCCTGGCTATATACCTATACCCAGATCCTAGAAATAGGTATATACATATATATATAGGTATATATACGTCCTACTGGCTGGCGCTCGCGTAGCTGGTGCTGCACTTAATGGCAATCGTATAACCTCTCGTCCGTTCAACAACTTTCCAGATTGAATTTCATTACCTATATATATATACGAATTCGCGCGAAATTCGTAGCTCGAGAATATTCCGTTCGCGAAAGCTCGAGAATTTCGTAATGTATGCGAAAATGATGAAAAAGTAGAAAAAAGAACAAAAAAAATACGCATGCGGTACTGATTTTTTTCTTCTTCTTCTTTCGCTTCCCGAGGTACATAGGTACAATTCGCTCGCGAATCACGATTCGAAAACGAAAATTACAGAACTGATTATTTTCATCAATAATCTCAACCCACAAAAATCAAAAATATTCGCTCAATTCTTGTCACTATTTTCCTTTTTTTTTTTTTTTTTTTTAATTCTTTAAAATTATTGAATCGATGATCGGGATGGGGAAATCCTTTAGAAAAAAAAAAAAAAAAAAATCGAATCAAATTAAACGAAACGGAGAGATTGTGCAAAAATGTTCAGTTTCGGAGTTCGTGTTTTTTGTTTTTTTGTTTTTTTTTCTCCAAGGGTATCCTCATGTTTGTTTCCAATTAACAGAGTATAAGGATATATACATGCGCATAGTAGGTATAGGGGGGTGGTAAAAAGATGAAAAAGAAGAAAAACAAAAAAACAAAAAAAATAAAAACCAAAAAGAAAAAGTGGTGCAGACGTCACGGTAGAAAAGCATAAACATTCGGTTTAATTAAAACTTCTATACGCCAGCCAGTACGGGTTTCCTCGTCAAATCGAAATGTGCGGAGAAGGCGAACGAAGAGCCGCCCACGCCATGCCGCTGTGCAGCAGGTCAAAGGGCAACCAAATAAAAGGGTGAAACTAAAAGCAAGAACGCTGCAGTGCCCAAGCTATATATGTACTAAGGGTGAGAGAGGCTGAAATAAACTTTATAAAAATTCACAATTTCCACGCGCGTATAATAGCAGTAGGTAGGTATATTTGAACTCGAATTTTTCTAAAGTAACGAAGAAGAAGTTGCGTTGAAAAAAATGTCAGAAAACAGAAAACAGAAAAGAGAGAAAAAAAAAAAAAGAAAAAAAATACGATGGATTTTGAGGGTTTGCTTTATTTTTACTTGTCAGAGGTATACGGTATAGGAATATGTAGCTATATACCTACCCTAATACATAGATATATATATGTATTTAAGTTATTGCGATACAGCGGGAGTTGAATTTCGGAGGTAGAAAATTGGAGAGATACAGAGATGAAGTAAGACAAAGCGAGGAGCATGGAGTGAAACGCAAGCGCACGTGCCTGAATTGTTTATGTCTTCATTGAAGACCGATGAACCCAGGGGCAGGTGGGGAGATGGTTTCAGGACTGTGAAATAGCTACAGGCGTATATATATATATATATATGGAAGAGGGAAGAGATGAGATGAGATGAGATGAGGGAAGAGAAGAGAAGAGAAGAGAAAAGAGGAGAAGAGAAGAGAAAAGGAAAGTCTCGTTTCTCCCTCGTTTTTCTTTACGCGATGAGCTCGCGCGTGCGTTAGTTTTCTAGCTCGTATTTTATTTCGTACTAAAGTCGTGGAGAGGTGAGTTTCTTTTTATTTCTCCCAACTTGTGCAAAATGAATTCCCCAACAGTCTTACGGGACACATTTTGTTAAAATATTAAATAGAGTTGAAAAAAAAAAAAAAAAAAAATTCCAAGATATGATAAAAAGAAGAAAAATACGAAATTTTCTTTCACCTCACATGTCCGCGCGGCTTTCATTCTTTCGGCAATGTAATATAATTTCACTCAATATCATCGCAATTCAAATTTCTATTATAAAGAATTTTTTTCAAAACAAAAAAACCCCACAAAATTCAAAGTCAAAGAGAAATTCTGTTCCATTTTCATATTTTTTTCTTTTCATTTTTTACTTTATACTTTTTTTATTTTATCTTTTTTATCAGAACAAAGCGAACGAGATCAGAGGCGGATAAATTCTGGCTTGTCTGGTGGCACGGTGTGTAATAAAAAGCTCTTCAAAAGATGGGGTAGCAAAGAAAAAAATACGAGAAAACGAAAAAGAAAAAAAAACAATATTTATATCTGTGCCTGAAACGATAAGTCTGGCATATGCCGCAACCGTTGATATGTATATACGTACCTATATATACATATATATGTATAATCTGTAGGTAAAGTATTAAGGTGAGGGGGAGCAGTAGATAGGGGAGGGGGGGTTATGGATATTCGCGAATATTATATTCGAATTTATGAGCAAACGACGCGATAAAAATTTTTCATTGGCAATGAATGAAATGTAGGTTAATCGATTTTATGATGGTATGTATAAGGCAGGTATCTATCTATATCTATAAGATACCTACCTATACCTTTCTACCTACGAACGAACCCTCGCGGACGCCATAATCTGCAACGCGATATAAAAGAAGACCATTAATCCGATATAACAGCTGCAGTAGAGTACGAAGTACGTATAACCAGAACCAGAACCAGAACCAGAACCAGAACCAGAACCAGAAGCAGAAGCAAAAGCATCGGTAAAAGCAGTAAAGTAATTTAATGGCACATTAGAACCAGTTAACGCCAGTTCTAATTGTAAGCTTGTTAAAATAAGCTGGTGCAGCTTAAACTTTGTGATAATTTTAAAAGCATATGGCGAAATGAAGAAAAAAGAAATAAGAAATATACAAGCTTTGAAAAGTGTAAATAAAAAAAGCTCGTAATTAACTCGTGCAGTAATTTAAGAGTTATGAGTCATTGACGTATGTGTCATGTGTCTCGAAAAATTCGAAGAAAGAAACGTTACATGGTGATATGTACCTAATAAATAGATTTCTCAAAGCTTTGGAATTATTTTATTTTATTTTATCCATCGTATATATATTCTGCATCTAAGTCAGAAATTTTTGTTTGCAAAATACCAACCGGAGTTCGTTGTACGATCGCGACCCGCGCGTATACGTATTATACGAGACTATAATACAAGCGTCGCGAATCGCTCTCAGCTCCTCTTCCTCTTCCTCGTATTTCGTAGATGTGCAGGTATAGCTATATATATATATATAGAGAGAGAGACAGGTAGGCGTATTTGATAGGTAGTATATATTTCGATATACTATACCTACACGTCTATAAGATATGAATATAATACTAATATTTCATGTATTTCTCCAGTTTTTTCACCGAACGCAAACCCTCGCGATTTGTACGAATCATATCAGCTTGGGACACCGCGAGCTATCGGTTGAGAGTCGCGTACCGAAATACCCGACAAGCCAATCGGCTATGAAACGTGAGAATATGCTCCGCGCGGGATTATCGATCACCACGTAGTCGCGTCGGTTCATATCGACTAGTTTTTCATCCGTGTAGTATATACCATACAGGTGAAGGTACGAACGGGAGAGACGAGGACGCAAGAAACGAGGCGAGGCGGTTTTATTTCAAGCTATATTCTCTCTCCCCGCGCGTTTCTTTTTTTTTTTCATCTTTATCACATCGTCGTAGTCTCTCGTCATCCCGATTATACCATCGCAGGTGTTGCATTTTATATAAATCTACATATAATGAGTAAAGAAGAATGAATTATTAGTGAAATTGTTTCAGCAGCGTACCAAACTCAGAAATTAAACTCATAGATAAGCCCGGTTACTTTAATAGCGAGAAAAACGGGGATAGCGCGTGTCCGCCTATCGGTGGCGCAGAGAACCGTAGACTTTTTTAATCACAAGAAAACGTAGGATAAGTTGACTTCTTTATTTCGTAGAAAAAAGAAAAGGAAGATGAAAACCATCGAGAATAATGAAAACCGTATAAAAACGTACTTAAAGTTGAAGTGAAAAGAGGGAGGTATAAAATCTGTTGATGAAAGAGGGAAATAATCTTGTTAGCGATAAGCCAATCGATACGGATTTCGCTCAAAGACTGATCTCTGGAAGACAGGAGAGTAGACAGACATAGGAAAGGGGGTGAGGGTTGCCAATCAATTAGTTAGATGTCAATTCGGTGTTCGTTTTTATCCCACTGGATGATTCCCTCCTTATTCTCCCTGTTTTCGAATTTCCACCCCTATAGTGTAGTCGAACGATTCGTTACTCAGTACCTACGTAACTAATAATCAGATTGGGTAAAACGCGTATGTGTATAAAATGCGTATATGTATAAAATGCACCGCGAGGCCAATTTTATTTCGAAAAAATCCTAAACTATGTGAATGCATCAGGTATGTGTGCTACTACATGAGGAAAAATCGAGGATATGAGGTGCCTCTTTTCGACGCCTCGGTGCCTCTTTTCGACCCCCTCGGTGCTTCTTTGCGACATGAGTTACCCTACAGGAACTTTATTGCCCAACTGTACATGTATAATGTATACAGTATATATATACATATAGATATTGGGGCATGAAATATTCATGAAATATATTTTGGAAGTAGGGAAACGTACTGCTTCGACATATCTATACATATACCTAGCATATACATAGAATATACCTCGTAGAGCCATACGATGCGGGAGTCAGTCCCAGTTCATAGAATCTGCCGCGTAGGCAAAGTTTACACCCGATTGCAGCAGGGGTCAATCAACAGCAGCAGCAACGCTGTTTCATAAATTGGATCAACGCGAGGCGATGCGAGGCGAGGCGACGCGACGCGATGCTTCGACTAGTTTTACAAACCTTCTCTCTCATATCTGAATTCAGTGCAGAATGAGAGAAAAAAAAAAAATGATAAAAATACGCAGTAAATAGCATCAGAAAATGTTTTTGAAAAATTGATGGAATCGAGTTGTATCTCTATACAGGTACCTATGTAGGAAAGAAACCGATCGGTGCTACTGATACAGACAGAAGTATCGTATATATATCACACTTGTCGGATGATAGCTGTAACTGATTGAAATACGAAGGGATAAACATTGTAGGTACCTACGGAAGAAATAAGGAAGAGGATGAGATACATGGTCAAAGTCCACCGTGAATTTGTCCTCTAAAGAAACGGAAGAGGTGAGATAGATTGAAACTACCCTCCGAGACAAAAGCCCATTTGCTCCGTAGCTCGCTAGGGATTTCAACCGCCCAAAGTTAACGCGGCGTGTATTCGAGGGGAAATTGAGTATTACTCGAAACAAGGATTCACCTCTATTCCGCATGCTGGCTATTTCGGAGGAATCAAGAGAGCCGGAAGTATCGTAGAGAAGAAAAAAAATAAAATAAAAAATAAGAACAACGCGAATGTATAGGTACTATATGCAACGAATCATTTTGATTCGCGATTTTCGTCAAAGTTGGGGAATAAATTTATTCAAATGAGAACTTTCGCGGTCTTATATTAATCCGTATTCTCGAATGGCGACGACTGACGCTCATAAATGTACATCCGTAGACCATATGAATCCACAACCCTATGTGACTATCGATGTAAAGCTAACGCGAAATCAATTGTTAAACCGTGAAATATTCTCTGTTCATATCACGCGAATTATCGGTTCAAATAACGTGTTGAACGATTATATGCATTATATGACCGCACAAATTTGCGGGAGGATCAGCGCGGCATTCTGATTCTCGTATATGTATATGGTGAATGGATAATAAATTATTGGTTTATGTTGAATATTTTTTCAATTTTTTTCTTCTTTTTTTTCTTGTTGATTTGGCTGGTCATCAAAATTTTCTCATCGTTTTCTCATTATACCTATACCTATGTGGGTATAGATTACGTATGTAGAAAGAAAACTATTTCGTAGTACACAATTAAGCGCATGAGGACAAATCGTTTCTTTGCTTTTCGACCAGCAAGAAACCCGCCGTTGGACAAGTGCCAACGTCACGGTGCTAAAAACTGCTGACTTCACGCCACTTCAGAACCATATATATATACATAGTACATACATACATACATACATATATGTATATAGAGGGTGTTTCGATCCCACGTAGGTATATAGTAGTTGTGAGCTTTTACTGTGCGAAAGCTCGTAGGTATAAGAGCCAATTTCACGGCGTTTGGTATCCTAAACCAAAACTTATTGAAAGGCGACTCTTTCCATTCGCCTTGTCGGAATGCTGCCTTATTGCGTTTGAAAAATTTTCCTATAATAGGGAAAACGGGCCACTATTTCGGCTTTGGTAAAATCGATACACAAAATTTTTTTGAAAAACGTGGTCTAAATTTTCGATCCAACCCCCCTCTTCCTCCTCCTCTTCCTGCTCTTTCTTTCTTATAGCGACGAAGAGGATGAGAATTGGATGGGTTTCTATAAAGCGAGAGTAGGTACAGAGTAAGAAATTTGACCTAAAAGGTTTTGCTGTTAATCACGAAAGTTAGTTCAAACTTTTATCGCAGTTTCAACCGAAGCTGCAGACCCTAGTTCCCCGACACGAACCTAACTCGGATCTCAAACGTCTTGGGTAAAGCTCTAAAGTTAGTTACGGAAGTGAAAGAGTTGGCTTTGTTGCATTTCGTCGATCACATTTCGAATCTGTATCTATAACACTGCATCCGCTATAAATTCACGTATTTTTTTTACACATGGTGAAATTTTGCCAAAAATATTAATAGTGTTAAACAGATGAAAAGAAACGCGTGTATCTTGGTAGCAGGAGTTCTCGTTTGTGTATCGAATTCAAGCCTGTATTTCGCGGTTTTATTTTCCTTTATCCACTCGAAGCTCCTCACTAACTCGATACATAAATCCTTGTGAATTTTCCGCAGCGCTTACCAGGTACGATTCATGCGACGAATCAATCCCTTTACGTACGCGGCAGGCGGGGTAGCTGCGTGTAGAAGTAGTCCTGCAGGATTTTCGAATTCATTCCTCGTTCGTGTCTTCGAATTCGAGGGCAGAATACGGGCGAAATCGAGGGTTTTTAACGGCTCAGGGTGCTCTGGGAGTCCGATGATGGTGTTGGCCCATTGCTTTCGAACGACGGATCGTTCTCTTCTATATACATATATATACATGTGTATACATATATACATACACACGACGATGCCTCGTGTTTTATATGGGTTTGGTATGGAGGTTTATAATTCCAAAGGCGATAAAATTCTCCTTGGCATTAAAAACGACGAGTTCAATTTTCACCTCGCAATGCAAGAAATATGAGAAAAGGTACAGGAGAAAGAAGCGAAAAGAAAATAAAGAAAGAAAGAAAGAAAGAAAGCAAAATGTAAAAAACGTACATAGGTACGTTTTATCGGGCAAGTTTTATCCGTCACGTTTTATTCCAATAGGTCTAGTGGCCACCGGCGATAACCCGCGAGGGAAATAAGCCGGAGATTCTAAAGGCTGAAGACTGCAGAATGGGAGGATGAGGATGGGTATATGAGTCGGGGATGAAAATTCTTTTCTTATATCGAGTGAAGTGTGACCGCAGAATTAGGCGACGAAGATCCGTGAGTAGTTTCGGAAAAATATTCAAAATGTATTAAAATATATTTGAAAAATATTTAAAAAATATTTTTTACCTCAGCTAGTATAGAACAACATGGCGCAGGCATATATATATATATAGCGGGGAATAGAAATCCCGGAGGTAAGACAGGTGGTGATAAATTGTTAAGTCAAGAAAGGCGCGGGAACAGATTGGATATGGATAAACGCGTTGAAATATGATCGTCGAAAATCCTTATCCTAGCATAACGTAAGCGTGGAAAATATTCGAAATTCGCAGGTTAGCGTACATGCGGTAGTAAATCTTGAATGAAACGTCGATAAAGAAAAGCATCGTGATCACCGTCGACGTTTCATCTATGAAGATTTGGGACATAGAAAAAACGGGCTTGTCGAACCCTCGATTAATTATTATTCATCGAATATGAAATCCTGTTTTTCAATTTTTAGCTTTGAAGTTCGTACGACGCTCTTCACCCTCGTACCCAGAATAGGAAGAAGAGGAGGAGGCCTCTCCGGTTCAATTGTGATCAATCAGAGTTGCGTCGTGCAAGAAAATAGTCCTCCGGCTTTGCTCCTCGTCCCATACCGAGCTACCAATTCACATTGGACTTGACGCTCCACTGGACATGGTTTTTTCACCCGTAAGAGAGGGACTCGCCGAATCTATATGGGATGAACGAGCCAGCTAGCGAGGGGATGACTGGCTGGATTGTCACTGATACTTCCAGCAGGGTTGGCTTCAAAAAAAGACAAGAAAGCGGAGAGAAATCCAAGGACCTTCCTTCTCCTTTTCCTCCTCCTCTTCCTCCTCTTCTTCTTCTTCTTCTTCTTATTTTGCCATCGTATCAAATTTAGACGCCTTAAAGTCGGAACGAAGTGCTTGTTCGTTTCTCGACTTGAGTGATCATTTTTTATAATATATTTTGGGCAGAATTTTGATATAAATGTATGAAATACATTTTCGTTTTGTACTTTGAAAAAAAGACAACAATGAATAAGAATGAGTGTTAGAACGTGTATATAGCTGTTATAGAATTTATCTTCGTACAGCTGAAATGTTTGTTCAACGTGGTGCAATGTTCCGTTGCAATTTTACTAATTAAAAGTGAGAAATACCTTAGCCCGAGAGTATTGTCGCTATAGAAAGACGCGGAGCTTTGTCCTAGAACAAGGGTTTTCCCAAGGTATAACAGCGAGGCACAAGAACGGGGCACGGGTCTAAGTTGATACAATTAATTAACTCGAAAGAATAGAAGTAAAGCTTCAGGCAAAGCACTCAGCGTGAACCCCGAGAATGGTCGAAACGAATTTCTGTCCAACTTTAGTTCTGTTGAACCAGGCGTGATACCGTAATTGGATATTGCATTCAACGATTGTATAGAAAGGACAAAAACGCCAATTAACCAGTAATAGTGAAAACAGGAATAAATTTAATAACAATATCAGCAATCATTGATGCGATAATGTGAAAAAAAACTAACTCGACTCGCGAAACGATTGTGAATATAAATAAAAAAGAGAAGAACTCGATCGGAATAGAATTACAAAACCCGAATCAATATCGATGGATAAATTTAAATTCAACAAGAAACAGTTAAGAGCTGCTAAAGCTGAGTAAACAGTTTCATCACTCACTCAGGTTCAGTTCAATTCAGTTCAGTTCAATTCTGAGAGCGAAATTCATGAATTTTATTCGGTTACCGAACGTATTGATTACTTTTTGCACAGCGCGAAAGATTTCGGCTATAAAAAAAAGGGGGTAGGAAGAAAATGGTTGGATAAGTGTATACCGCATCGTATAGAAAATCTATTTAGGTTAATTAAATGCAAAATTCACATCAGCATCAGCAGCAGCAGCAGCAGAGCTAGCAACTCGGAAATGGTACGGTTTAAAAATGCATGAAATCTAGCCCGAGCGAACCATCGAAAGAGATTAGAAAAAATTCAAGTCCTATTTTTTTCGTTTTTTAATTTTCCCTGTTGCGTATCTCCGAATCCTGGGCTCGCTCACGAGGTGGGGGCGTTTCAACAAATCCAATAAAAGACATAGTCAATCTGATTTCAACGTTTCTGAAACCCTCAGAGTGCCTTGAGAACCAGATGAAAGCACTCGACTAATTCATGCTCGAATTTTTCGAAGGATATACGCGTTTCCCCTCCCGAACACGTAACGCACCTGCAAGAAGGACTTTGAAACTTCCTCGAGGGTTTTCCGAACGATGGAGAAAAGGGCTTATGGTTTAAAATGAAAATCAAATCCCATAAAGTTATCTTCTACTCGTAAATCCCAAGACTCGTAACCCAAGTAGATATCTAGCTGAAGAGAATTACGTATACTACTTCCTGCAGCGGAATCATTCAAGTATCGAAGAACGTCTGCGGGCAGACATAAGACCGGACCTGAACTAATCGATCGATCTGTACTACCCACTTTTGAAGGTCCGATAGTTGCAAAAGCCGCAAATCCTTATTCTACCCCAATATCGATCAACTCTTTCCCATTCTATAGTTGTTAGCTAAGGAGTGTCACTTGCACTGCTAATGCAAGTACGCCCGATACATGTGCACCAGGGTCGACTATTTGAGCCAGTGCCAATTGCAAACTACCCCGGGTAATTTGCCAAGAGTTTCGTGGTAGTATAGGTGCTCAGGCATTTAACGGACTTATTAATATGTCGTTAAGCGAAAGCCAGGCCAACCTTGCGGTAATGCGGCAGCTATTATCATAATTAATGTCGATTAATTCATTCGGTTTTAATCAAAATTATGATTTTATCGCGTCGAAGAGCCGGATTTCGCACACGTATAATCCTCGTTCGACTATCTATACCAGTTACGTTACAATATGTTATAATACGATAGAATTGCTCACCGCTCTCCTCTCTCTTTCTATTTCTGCTTCTCTTTTCCAATAAGTCAATTTCCTATTAGTTACAATATCTTGGATCATCGGACTTACCTGTAACACATGAAATAAACGATATATTATATATATATGTATGTATGTATGTGGTCAAGAAAGACTATGTATAATTGATTAATACGACGATGATCCAGGTACGTGCATAGGCTTACGACCGGATTAGATATATCCATAGAGACTAAAGTATACGAGGGGCATAATGGAAGGTATATCAAATTTCCATTCGCACACAAGAGACCCTGGGTTTGGTATAACTCCGACCAAAGCCAACCTTTCTCCTTTTCGTCGTATTAGGTAAACCATTAGTTGTATCCGCTATTGCTTTACCTGGACGGTATAGTTGCCGCGGAATCTTTTTAGCCATCGTTCAACGACGATTCAGGATTCGAGCGCGATTGAATATAAGCTATTCGGGGAAAAGAACGAAGCAACTGTTTAGAGGGAACCGATGGTGTCGAATCGATATTTGAGAATCCTATATATTATATACCTATTTCTTGCTCCGAGAGGAGAAACCGAAAAGATATTAGGAATTAACTGAGCAATATCTGCAGCGGTAGAGAAAATCGCTATGGTACATCGAGGGAGGTTTTGTATCTGCGAATTATGCCCTTGGCTAATTCCTGCCACCCCATGACAGCGGATCGCTTGTAAATTATGCGCCCGAAGGGCAGGACTGAATTTATGGGCATGCGATTGGACGGAATGGAATAGAAGCTCACCTCACACCGCCATCAGTGTTGGGAGTTGCGGGGTGGAAAGATATACTTGTTACAGAAAGGGTGAAGATATGGACGGGCTGAAAGCAGCAGGAAACCGAAGGAACAAGCGATGGAGATAATCAAAAATGTACATGGGGAGTTCCGTGCGAACCTGGACAGTCGGTTTTTGCGTTTTGTAATCCAAAAATTTGAAAAAAGTCACGAGCACTTCTGTCAGTCTGCATCACATGAGCATTTGTGATAAAGCGAACCCCTTTCCACTTCGGTTTCAGTCAGTCTCGCGATCATTATTCGGGAATTTAGAGACCTGCGTATTTTTGCTGTTCTCGTATAACGAGAAGTGAAGATCTCAATTATATCGACGTTAAAATTACAGCGTTTAATTCGCGGCTCTTTTTATCGGACTGAAAGAAGTTGGAATATGAATATTCAGGAGTGGTTGTATTCTTAAGTAAATAGACCAAGATTCGATTACCGCATGATTTCACGGGGATAAAATGGATATTATATCATCCTTTCGTTCGCTCAGAAATTTCAACATCTAGATTTTCAATCATCTGACCCATTAAAAAAAAAAAACGATCAAATATGTGGAAAAGCATATATTCCATGACCCGATGATCGCGGAATTGATGATCGGAGTATAACGAACAGGTCTTAGGACGAGGTGAGGTAAGGTCGCTCAACTCTGCTACTGCATGCATGCATAATGCATGATCAGTAACACGCGAGATCGGTATATTAGATACGAAGAGTAACCTCATAATGTTTCACCGTTCCTTTCATAAAATTTGTTTAATCAAAGGGTCGAGCTTTGAGATGAAAGAAAAAAGAAAATTTCTAATTTTCATCCAGTTTTTAGTCGGCGTGAAAATATCTTCGGGGCTATATCATGGCCGGGCGACTATCGATTAGGCTTTGCAATTCGTTTGGTTGTAAATAACCGGCTAAAGTTTAATAGCATTTTGGGGTTGACGATGACACTTTCCACTCTCCACTCTCCACTCTCCGTAATATATCGCGTGCATATACTACCTATGCCAGACGGGGTTCCATTCCAGTCATTCTATGTTCAGTGTGTAAATCACCCGCACCCCGATGCGATGTACCGGACAACACTGGCTAATAAACAGAACGTGCATACGTAAGCACGCAAGTGTTCGTGTCAGGCACCCGTGATGGCAAATAGGCGTTCAACCACCACCCTGTATATATCCTGTAATAAGATACGATGATGGCTGACGTCGTCATATCGTCAGAATTTTCAAAGTCCCGAAAGTCCGAATCAGAGTTTTCAGAAAGGGTGTATTTCCCCGAAAGCCTACACAGTATAGATTTAAAAATCTTTCGTATTGAAATAGATAAAATGAGTTTCCGTAAAGAGGGCCTCGAGCAATGGTCCCATTTTTTCCGCCGAATTGGGAAAGTCGTTTCGTTGTTAAACGAGCAGAGAATTATCGATTGTTTTTCAATTCATTTGAGAGTGCAGAGTTCACTTTTCTTTGTCAAAAAGTTCTCGTTTCGTTGATAAATGTATTCATCTCTTAAGCCTAGTCGTTGAGTTCCGTGGAAATTCTTTGAAACTAGCAACAAACAACGATTCGGTAGAAATTTGGGAAAAGAATTGAGGAAATTGAATGGATGAACCCTGAATTTGAAGGACCCTTTCTTAGCCGTGAACCTCAAGCAATTTCGTCGTCTGTTAGAGAAGTTCGTTAAACTCTGCATTGTGTGAGGCTAAATTTCCCTAACAACGTTCCTTCGTTGGCTGGTTGGTTGGTTGGTTGGTTGGTTGGTACCGAGAATCCGAGCTATAGGTCGTGGCATTTGTGGTTACCGTGAACTGCTGCTGGTTTCCGCTCTGTAGACGACGTCGACGTCGACGTCGACGAGGACTTATACTTGAACGTTCAATTTTCGTTGAATAGACCAAAGAGAATGACTCGGTATACGTATATAATCGCGAGCGTTTAACGAGAAGCAGATATGTGTACGGTATACGTTTCGAAAATCACTATAAATTATCTCTTCCATTCGTTTCGTCATTTTCGACAATTTTTTTTATTTTATCGAAATAAAATAGAGAAAAATAATTCTGGCCTAATGATCGACGTGGTAAAAATATTGGGGAAGTTTCTCTGTATAATTGGTAATTATTCTTCACGAGTTTTAATCACAAAAATTTCAATTCCATTTGAAAATAAAGAAAGAAAGAAAGAAAGAAGGAAAGAAAGAAAGAAAGAAAGGGAGCGAAAGTATAAGTACATCTCATTGACTCCAGCGATCCGTGTCGAAGAAAAGCCCTTAATTACTTTTAGCTGATATATTTAAACTGGAATTAAGTTGGCGTATTTTACCAGCAAAAAAGATTAACGAAATGAATTATTACCGCGGCAGAATAAGAGCCTCGTGTACATCGATCCAAAGTCACGAAAAATAAAGAAAAAAGAAAAGGGGCTTATAACAAGGGGAAAGCTCGGTCTCGGTCTCGTTCTCATTCGCCTTTGTCAAATAAATATATATATAGGTATATATATATATATATATATAATATATATGCATTGAGCAGACGTCTAATTCGATTTGCGTAGAGATTCTGGCCTCCTTCAGCAAAGGTTTAGTGGCCTGGAAAATCCAGTCAAGTTTACACCGCTGACGAACGAACTGTACAACGAGAGGATCTTCCGCTGTCTCTAATTTTCTTTCCGTTTCTTTTTTCCATCTTTATTTTTTACTTCATTTTTTTTTTCTTTCCCCCCCTCAGCTTCAACTCAAAGGAATTATTCAAGAATATAGAGATCCAGTGCAGCAGCCAGCGAAGAAAAGCACCCTACCACTTGTCAAAGTCTTTCTATAATCACGCGTTTCAGAACTTGTACTTTCTTCTCTTCTCTTCTCTAATTTTTCTTTCTCTTCTTCGTTTGCGAAAATAAGAAAGGGTGAAATTTACATCAGCCCAATTCCATCCTCTGCGTAATGAAGCGTCGTTAATAAACGTTTTAATCAAAAGAGACGTGGATCGTGTGCAACACGCGAAGTACTCACTCGAGCAGTAATGGGTTTAGTTTTGAGGGCAGGGTGGAAACGAGTCAGCTTTACTTTGTTTCAGTGGGTTCGGGTTCAGGTTCAGTTTAGTTGCCAAATGTCGTTTCATATTCATGTCGACTACTACGGTGGCATATGCTCAATGTAGGGTAGGTATCCACGTTTCAGTACCTACAGGTATATAATATCCACTGTTCCGGATCACCTAGGCACTTCGACTTTCGGGCTTCGCACTTTCCCATAGACTCGATCAATATTGTAGAAAAATCGGAACAAGTTCCGATGTGAAAAATTGGCATTAGTATCGATACCTCTGCATCATGTTGAACATAAAATTAAAGGATATCAAATGAACCGGAAATAAGACTGCGGTTACTGAACCTATCAATACTCAACCCTCTGTAACTCTCAGTTTCTAATAATCTTTAGCCAACGAATGACATACACTCGTGATGTACATCGAAAATCATTGAAATTCGTCAACATAAACCGCAAGGAAATATCCGCGTCGATATACCATAGGGACCAAAGTTGCGGGTTAATAAAAAGGTAATAAATCGTCATCCCTTTCCGCGGCCAACCCCTTTATCGACCATTTCTTATTCTCCCCTCTTCCGTTCCTCTAATTTTTCTTTGCCACCACTTCTTTCTTAGTTCGTTCGTAACTTCATCTCAATCACTCTTTAGGTCGGTCTTGTCGCGGTATTTTCCTCCTTAACAACCGTTTCTCGTCACAAGCTACTGGACACACTATACACCGGTAAAGTCAGTCAAGGAAGCCTGATACTCGATTAATTTGCGGGAGCCTACGGCGCCGTTAGAATTCGGGACAGTTGAATCGCAATTAGGAAACCTCAGGCTTCGACTCCACTCTCTGAAGCTGTCAGTCTCTATAGTACCTAGTTTCCTCGATGGTTCTGTCTGTCTGTCTGTCTGTCTGTCCTTTCCGATGAGTGACGTGAACCGGGAAGTTAACAATTTATTTGAAGTAAAGTGATCGTCAGAATCCGCCCGCGCGCCCCGCTCTGATTAACAGAATCTCACAATTACCAAAGCCTCTTTAATCCGTGCAAAAAAATATTTCAAATTAAATTCACGGCTAATGAGATTAAAGATTCGGCGCGACTAACGATCGGGAATTTTTTCTGCATTTCCCAATCGTCAATCATCGCGGTTATTCAATTAAGGATAAAACGAGTAGGTAAATCGATCTCTTCGAATCTGCCGAAAAGCCAAAAAATCGATGATCTTTCATCTGTCCAATTTGTGAAATCAGTTGGGTGCAGTATGTATGAATTAGCGCTAAAATACACTCGCTGTGCTCTTTTTTTCTTCATCTTTTTTCTTTCTTTTGGTCAAATAAAGAAGAAGAAAAAAAAAAACGCAAAGCAAGACCGAGGACACTCGACACGTTCTCGAGTAATACGACGCCCAATGAGTATCCCAAAGGGTATAACGGTAACACGGAGATATGGTAGTTAGTAGCGGGGGGGTTTAGAGCTGGTATAGCGATAAATGTGGGGTATTTTATCGATCAATCAGATTTCTTTCGGATAATAATAATAATAACAATAATAATAATAATATCGACGAAATAGATACGTGTATAGGATACATAGGTATTACGTACAAATACATGGTATATGGAATCTTATTCTTATACTTACGGCGAGTATATAGAAATCAGTGTTCGATATATTCGCCAGGGATTTAGGTACCCAATTAAATGTCGTTCTTCTTCTTCTGTTATACCTATGGGATATATCGCTATGGGATTTGAGCTTCAATTAGAAGCCAGTCGATTGTGGAGATTTTGGTTTGAGGTAACCACACCGGAATATCTTGAATGAAGGACCCGGACGTACCTATACCCTGATTACAAATAATCGGCTTCTCTGTAGTAGCTGTTATGTATAGATTAGGTATACATATAGCCAAATCGAAATTGGACACTACTATTGTTCAAGGTTTGATACTGATCCTCTCTACTAACACCCTGATTAGCTGTTAGCAGTGATTAGTAACCCAACCTGAATGTCCATCTCAAATGAAATTTGGTCAATTCAATACAGAAGGCATATCGCGTTGTATAATTTCCGAATGAAAATTTGCAAATTATTATCCAAGAAATTTTTCGGACATTTCGCGACGAAAAAATGAGGAAATTTTATCGCCAGCTAAATAAACGGCTAAATATATTGTCTACGAGTGTATATCTGTACCCTTGTGCAGGTTTGGTGTTCACTGAAATCGATCGGACAAGAGCTGGCGGACGTTGCGTTGCGTGGGGGGGTCTCTCTGCTTTAGTTTCACTGTCCCTATATGTAGCTGGTGTAAACTCTCGCATCGACGCAGAGACAGAGAGAGAGAGATAGAGAGAGTGAGAGAGAAATGTAGAGAATGGGGGAGGAAAAGAGAAAGAGGTGAGTATGTCTCCCCCGTGAATAACCCCTGTTGAGTTTATACCATTACCGTGTGTTCGGTATATCCATTGGCCATGACGAGGGGTCCGCGTTTGTCGGTGGGCCTCGACAATGCAGAGTTCGTGCTGATTAAAAGGGATACAAGAATAACAGAAAACGAGGAAAAGAGGAAAAAAGCGAAAAAAATCGTTTGGGTTGAACAAAAAATAAACAAAAAAAAAAAAACATTTTTATTCAGAGCTTGCACGACGCGACTAACCGAAATGTTCATTTGAGGTACACTAGCTCTGACGAACAGCCAATCCGCATGTACCTAGTCTAGATTTTCTTTTTATCCTTCATACTTCTCTCTGTATCTTGCATTTCATGTACCTATGGTAGAAGAAGAGAATTGAAACAGAAGAGGAAAAAATAATAATATGACTAAGGGGTTCGGTGAAGATTTTCACCTTATTCATTCATTCTGGGTTTTACTTCTGTACATCCGAGTCTATGTCTTCAATTTCAAGTCAGTCTTAATAAAAACGGAAGAAAGAAACGTTCCGAGTATATCTCACAAAAGAAAATACAATGCGAAGAAACTATAGGACTTTCAAGGGTCGGAGGATTGAGATGGATGCAATCGTCCGCGATAGAGCCGATCCGAATTCAATGGCATAGAAAAGCAAACGAGTTATGATTAATGAAGGGACATTCGAGCCGATCAAAAACTGATTCATTTAACCCAACCGTTATAGATTGATACCTTATTCTCGGATTGATTCATCGCTGTAATCCCACTCTCGTAATTCCCACTCTATTCAACCGTTCGGTGTACATCGGCGGTGTATGGGTTTTAAGGAGGTGAAAATTCTGAATGAATCAATCACCTGCCCTGCACCTGGTCGTTATTATTCGCTGCATTTTGTTCATTTCAAATAATAATCATCCAAGAAAGGAAATAATATTATTATTTTCATTTCGAGTGAATATCGACCGAGAATCCCTTCCTCCTTTCTCTCGTTTATTAATAAATATCGTATAGAGTGGATACCCGGCGATTCACCTTTGTCCATATATGATCCTGCTGCAGGTTTCAATCTCGAGAGAGAAAACTACCTGCCCAAACTCCCATCGAGTTGTATGAAATCCAAACCCACTGAATTATGCGAGAAGAAATTCAAGACAGAGGGTAGGTATACAGGTATACACGCTCTGAGATATGAGAGTAGAGTAATGAAAAATTTGATATGTGATGTACGGATTCCTTATTTTAATAAAAATTATAGAACGTACTCGGGTGAACTTTCGTTCGTTATAGTCGATCCAAGGGACAAAACAGACATTTGTCGTCCCTTCGAAGTAGCTGCAGAGAGGAAATTTAGCGGGTTTGAAATTACAGTATTTCTGGTATTAAGGGCAAACTGTATAGGTACACAACGAGAGGACAAAGGCTGAGGAGAAGAGCGCCAGATAGAGAGAAAGAGGAAGATAGAGAGAGAGAAGGATCTGGAATGAAGTTAACACGCGCTTTAGTATTCGCGTCAGGTATGGACGCGAAGGTAGGTAGGTAGAGGTACGCGCAGACGACGCCGGGCGTCGGGACGCAACAATCTCATTAGTTCTGCAATTTTGATGGCGGAGTCCTCCGACCCAAGATGGTTGGCACGTGCTTCAACCTTCCGACTCCAAGTTCAAGTCGACGGTCTGATTCTGAATCCGAATAAATTCGATTGCTGTTTTTTGTTTCTTTTCATTTTTTTTTTTTTTCTTTTCATTTTTAAGGATAAGAAACGCCCCATGATTTTGTTAATATATTCTATCCCCCTTTATGCTTCTACCAATGACAATTGAAAAAAAGAAAAAAAAAAAAAGAAAATAATTAAGATCAAACAGACGTTCGGTCTGAGAAAATTATTCAAAATATATTAATTATAACAATCTCAGCTGTGACTTAGAAATGCACCCTGCAGACATCTTTATATTCATCTCATTTTATCGCGATCGAATTCAAATAGTATACGAGACTCGAGTTCGCAGTAGCGAAGGAATTAAAGAAGAAAGAACCGCGAGGGTATAGGTCAGCGACCAGATAATTGATAAACGTCGTAGAAAAAGAGAAAAAATTCAAGACTATCGCAAAAATTTACGAGTTGAACAATTTTTAGAATTTTTTTTTCACAGATGCTGCATTTTTTTCTTCTTCTAGGTACCGCGATATGATGGGATAATTTGGTGAAGTAAAATTTTGAAGATGTATGATGTATATACATGTGTGCTCTCAAATTTTTTCTTATCCAAGTATAAAAATGAGTTTATTCTGTGTTATTGACAGGTTATAACGACGCTAAGCTTTTTTGAAATTTTAATTATTTGCTAAATTAAAATACCGACGTGCACAGGTACCGGGCTTTCGAGGAATATTATATAAGGTAATTGGAATTCTGAAAAATCGATAAAGTTCATGCTGCGTGTACCCACCTACCTCATGCCCTAGGGGATCAGAAAAATATATCTGGCATTTCGAGGACGAGATTTCTGTAGGTACATATATATTCTGCACATTCGAAAACAGACGTACATGTCGTATATATATATGTATACCGGGATTCATTATTTAGCGAATGTACCCAACGAAGAGAGAAATACGTAGAGCGAGAGATAAAAGGCGGGTTGTCAAAGCAACGAAATCATCCCTAAGGAATAAATCCTGAACATATGCATCGTACGTGTATGTGTGTATTTTTCGTCGTGTAGTTTCGTCTCGTAATTTCTTCCTGAGAGTTTGTCGTAATGACTTGAGTGCAGCGTGAAAGAGAAGTGGCTTTTGCTTTGAGGATTCTTCGTTGCATAATTTCTGACAAAAGCTTGTAAATTCATGGCTGCAGGGAATCGTCAACCTCTGTTTAGCTAATTTTCCTACCTGCACCCACCTGTACTCTCTTTGCTCTATGATGATAAAGACAAAGAAAATAATTCTATTAACTGCGTATAACCCTTACAGAGTTCTGAAAAGATCTATACGTCCCCTTCTCAGCTCTCTATGCTTCTCTCATTCGTATTTCAATCGATTATTAGAGAAAAATGATGACGATTTGTAAAATATTTCGCATTTTTTCTTTCTTTTTTTCGCGGTAAAAGAAGAAGAAAAAACTCCGTTATTCGGAAAAGTTGGATTACTGTGAGGATAAGAGAAATAAAAAAAATAAAGAAAAGAAAAGAAAGGAAGCGGTTCCTGCAGGGATCAGGAGAATCTTGTCGGTGGCATGAGGAAAGTTTTGGTAATGAGCCACGGGGAGAGATAAGCTCCGTGGATAATTGGAGTTTGATGGATTTATCGTCGTTGCTAATACATTACAAACGCAAAGCGAAAACAAATTTTAACGTATACCGGTAACATTTGCCTATAGCCTCGTTTCGTAATATGAATTTTAACGATGTTAATTAATGAACATTAAGGCCTTTGTCGAAGGCTTGTAGGTATTATAGAAATGTATGAAAATAAAAACCGAAAGTGACATCAAACTGTGAATTAAAACTCTCGTATGAATCGTACCTATTTCTGCAGCTCTGTTAACTATACGAGATCAATGACTGAACGTCTGAATATAATTTGGGAAACTTGCAGGAATCAGCCAATAATTCTGATAGACGATATCGATAAATCCAAGACAAGCGAGGGTTTGCGAAAAATGATTTCGCTTGAAAAATACTCAGATCTCGAGATCGATCTATGAACCCATGTTTCACTGTCTGATCGCCATACACTTGACCAAATCCTTGGCTGGCTGGCTGGCTGGCTGCCGTTTAACTATCTACGATACAAGGTTCGGGATTTCTTGGCATCTGGTTGAACCATTTATTCGAACAGATGTAGTATACTACAGACGTCTATAGCACGTATCTTTGTATGTAGAGAGAAAAAGATTCTTCCGCACGTGTGTCGGACGTTGAAAGTTCCATTTTCGACGTGGTATAATAGATGAAGAGTATATATATGTAATAGGTCGAATACTTTGGAACTTTGATGAATAATGAAGATGTCATTCGATGAGGGGTAATTAGGGAAAAATTTAAACCGTCCTCTCATCCCTCTATTATAACAAGCCTTTCCGGATCGTTGAGTAAAGCTTTGTTCTGGTGATTTAATTTCGTTCTATTTCATCCCATTCATAGAATTCGCATTTCATTGACAATAAGCCGAGGAGGCTGAAGATCTAGGAGCTAACTGTAGGTAGGTAACATAATTTCCGGTATGGCAATCAGTCCACTACTCACTACGAGATCCTGGCCTATTGAGTTTCTCTCCAACTCGATTCAACTCCCTTTCTTAACCTCATCCCCGTGCTACACCTACCTACTCCTCGTTTCTGCTTCACCGCCCACGGCGTACAAACGCACACCGAAGAACAGCCTGAAAGCTCAAACCAAGGTTCGGGTTGAGGTTGAGGTAGTAGAAGTGCCCTTTCGAAACTGGGGCATCATTTATCAACCGAGGATGCGGGGTTGTTCCTCGAATTGCAGTTCAGAGTTTCGCTTAGGGTTGACTTGCGGCCTACATTCATACATATACATGTGCATATACCTACCTATACATGTACGCATAGTCTCGTATAGTAGCCGAATTTTTGGATGTTGAATTTCTGATTCGGAAATATTTGCAGCAGCACAAAGTTTTCCTGATGAGATTTTTGATTTACGGATGCAGATGGCATAAGTTTGTGCAGGACTTTTGAATATACCTAGATTTCATGAACGCGGTACCATATACTTGGGATTTAATTAACGAAGAAATAAAAGAATCTGAATAATAGGTACATAAAAATATATAGGTATAAGAAACGAAGCGTTATATATTCATATCATAACTATTGGTGAATTTGATTAAAAATTTCATTACAACGAAACGGGTTAATAAATTTTGAAGGATTGAATTACCTGAGACGTGTGATTTATCCGGTTGAATTATTACCTTCTCGAAATGCTTTCTCGAAGCTGAGAATATAAAGGTCGTAGATAATTCAAAAAATACACCCTCTATCTCTGCGGCAGAACTCAAGTTTTACGAAAAGAATAGGTATATATATATGTATATATGTGTATATGTATATATGTATATTCACCGCATATTCTTGAATAAAAGTGCAATTATATTCTGCGACAGAGTTAACCCCCTGGTGTGTTTCGTTAGAATCGAATAAGAAATGCAGATGTCGTGGGTGGTTGGAGGTATAAGGTGCGGGTGTAGGTACCAAGGTATGGGTATAAGGTACCTACTACTCGAGGAGTAATGGAATTTTCAAACACGTGCGGCTGAAGAGTAGGAATTTAATTTATACCTACCCCGCGCGTTTTTAACCCCCCCCCCGGTGAAGATTTTCTTTTTCTTTTGAATTTCTCTTTTCCACGTGAGAAATTCACTTTCCTATTTTCCCTCTGTCTTTTTATTTATTTCCCATTCCCCCCGCAGCAGCTCCGTGATGTTTGTGTCCGGAAATATCAGAATCGGAAATAACCTCGATATGAAATATAACGTGAGAATACAATCTTCCACTCTCTCTAAAAAGCCACTTTAATTCTCAGCCTCAGTTCTAAGAATAAAAAAATGACATGGACCGTGCATCTTGTGTGTATTGTAATAAGCTACACCAACAAACGATTGCAAACAGAGTATGTAAAGAAATGTTTGTTTTAAGCCTGAAAGCTCGTGAAAATACGTCCCAACGCATGATATATGTGATTCAAACACGTCATACGCGCCGCTACTTTTAGCTGAAATTCGTAAGAACGGACCAGTTAAATAGCTCGTCACTGAAATGGAATTAATCCCTGATTTTTGAACGATAATTAAGAAAAGAGAAGAAAAACCAAAGCAAGGAATCTTGAGAAAACTTGACGTCAATAATTGTCTTCCAGTTTTTTAATCCCGGAACCGAAATGTGCATGCATAAATTTAGCGAGGGGTTGTCGGTAGCCAAAGCGTAGTAATATCACAGCAAGCAACGCGGGGCTGCGGTAACCTCAGCTCATGCATTTCCCAAGCATACAATGCATATTTTCACTCCTTTGAGCCAGCAACCTCCGAGACTCACTGGTCCGTTAATATAATATATCTCCCTGCAGTAAGTCTTCGTAATAATGAATGGCTCCACGCCACAATGCAGACGCCGACGCCGAAGTGTCGTGTCTCTGGGCAACCCAGGATACCACCTTGTAATACCTATACAAGCTGCACAAGGCAAATTTTCATCCTTCTGTACACCTTTCCTATATACGGAGCTTTCGCGATTAATGCAGCTCCTCGCTTCTACTCTGAGTTATCTTCCTTTCGTTTCTTTTTTTTCATCAATCTGTAGCCAATTTTGCTGATTTTTTTAACCGAATTAAAAAATAATTGCGTAAACTTAACACTCTCATGATTATAGCTATGTACTGGTACATTTACAATGGTACGTATGTAGGTACCTATACCTGCTACGAATTTGAACATTTTTAAACATTGGATCTTGGAACGAAATATGTTATATATATGTGATAAAATCGTATCTTTTCCGAACGAGATAGTCGCTTCCTCCTCTTATATTATGCCGATAAAATGGTATAGGTAAGCTGCAGAGACTGATGGAAGAAAAGCTGCCGTATATACTTGACGAGAATTTCGTTCAAAGTTAAGAACCCGATAGCCTGAGGGTTTATGTTGAAGATGATTTGAAAGGGGCAAGAAAAAAAAGAAAGAGAACAAAAAAAATGAGAGAAAATAATTTTTACCAACCAGTTTCACTCAAAACTAAACAGTCTTATGTTGTATATTATAAGAAGAAGAAAAAAAGTTATTCGGTGTACATGATGGGTTCAAATTGGAGTACCTACCTAGTTTTTTTTTCATTTTCCACGTTTTTAGACTGAGGTGTTAAACTTTTCGGGCTGCACTTCGACATTATCAAATATTATGCAACTTCTGCTGTACGAATAATATCATTTGTATGCATGTATATTATACAGGTATACATATATGACCGTGCGCAAATCCCACAAGCCATTGCCTAATATGAGTATCTATGCACTTCTACGTTTGTTGGTTAATGAAAATGAGAAATATGAAATATCATGTATAGGTATGTATAATGTATATATACAACAATGCCAAAGTATTATATTACGCATACGGCACCTCGAAGAAGTATAATATTAAGATACAGGTATGCATGCAAACACGAGTTTGCACTTCGCGAAGTCATATATGTACAACGAAGATGTTTCATAGCCACAAAGACGCCACTCCTTATAGTTTGAGCTTCCACAAACTTGACGATTACCTATGTCTGTTCTGTTTTTTTTTCTTTTCTCTCTGTTCTTTGAATGAAAATTTAGGTGAAAATTAATTCGACCGATTTTTCTGATCAGAAATTGATATGTGACTTCCGCTACGTTTTCTAATAAAATCGCCAATAAATCGCGTACGAATCTACCTCTGCAGTATGAAATCTGTAAGAGAGGCATCGAGTCCCGTTTAATCGACGTTTAATTATTATTATTATTTTAAAATAGCGGAGTGAAAATAAGAAAAAGAAAAAAGTAACAATTGATTAAGAGCGATTGATCCAGGTATAAGAATTGTTATTCGCGAGCTGGTAGCCACTCTCTAAAACTGTAGAGTATAAAAGCGACTATTCGAGTTGGAAAAAGTTTCCAAAACTTTTCCAAGATATTTTAAGTTGAATGAAAAAAAAAAAAAAAATTGATCCATGAGTTCAGCGTTATTTATGTACCCGGAAAAATGCCAAAATGGAAATACTATGGAAAGCGAAAAAGGGAGAGAAAGACAAAGCATTCGGTGAAAGTATTTCGCTGCACGTTATATGGAGATCAGTTTCGAACTAGTGCTTAAAATCTCTTCTTTCATTTTCATCTTTTTTCCACTTTTTTTCTCTTCGTTTTTCGTTTTTCGTTTTTCTTTGCTTTCTCTTTCCGTCGTTTTCCCATTTTCGCACCTTACTACATCGCCGTGATATGCTCGTCGAAACGTTACGTAACGCGAGATTCGCATACAAAATACGAATGCGTAATGGAGCAGACGCACGCCGTAGATTATAAGATACAAACGACGTAAAAGAAACTGCTTTACGTATGCGATGCGGTGCTTTGGTGGTGGCTGTGGCATGAGGAAAACATCGATTCAAACCCTATTCTAAACGTATAAAATTTGCCTAATGGAATATAAAAAAATCCCCGAATAACGACTGAGGAGGAAGAGAGAGGAGACGGATTTTTTCTCTCCGAGAGGCTGCTGCGAAAGAAAGAAAAGAAAAGAAAGAGAAAAAAGAAATCTATTTCTTATCATCGAAAAAAGGGAAAAGACTGAAAAAAAAAACACACATTTCGAAAATGAATCGTCGATTATAATGAAATAAGATAAAATAAAATATGATGGATTATTACGTTTGATCGCGTGTATAGATACATGGGTAAGAAATTCATCGATAGTGTATAACAAACTACTATTAGTGTCTTATGGACTGTCCTACGCCGTTTTACCCGTCACAATCTATCCCCGTAGCTGTTATCCTGCACGGTCTCCTATTCATTTTACATCGTATATCGACGTTGGCTCATACATGTTTTACGATCGCGTGTCTCGGTGCAGATTCAGATAGTATAGTCCCGAACCCCGCTGCTTCGCTGTAATATCAAGGTATGTACCTTTTGTATAAGGTGACCGGATATCCGTCTCCAATTCGCAGGAATATATATGAATATCGATTCTTAAAACGGAACGAAAATAGGAAAAGACGAAAAAAATTTTGAAAAAAAAAAAATTCAATTTCATTATCAGGCGAGTAGGTACCTATGTAATAAAGATTCGGACGGATAAAAAGAAAGAAAAAAAAATCTAAAAGGCGTGCAGGAGTGTCTTCAGAAAATTGGATAGCTATGAAAATGTCCCCCGAGACTTAGGAGCTCGGAGACGGTCTTCTTATCTCATCTCTTCTCTTCTCTTCTCTTCTCTTCTCTTCGCTTCTCGTCTCGTTTGCGATCAGTTTTAGACGTTCTGCGATCTGCGCATATCTTTGCCTAATGCGGTATTGGGTAGGTATAGCGCGTGAATATCTTAACCTCGAGAAGAAGGTAAAAAAATAATAAAATATTCATCGAAATAAGGAAAGAGTCGGAAAGAAAAAGAAAGAAAAAAAAAAGAAGAAACTAATAGAATTAGACTGAATAATGAGAAAAATTTATATCTGAGCATGCGGCCATTCTAGTATCCATGTACTTGCCACGTTATCATACAATGATATTATGAACTATTTTTCATTTTTTTTTAAATATGTTTCATTCATTCGGTTTCAAACCGAATTGGAAACAGAATAATTCCGAAAGAGGAAATAGATCATCCCTCTTCCAATTTTCCCGCGAAACTTGATTCGTTTCCGCTCGAAACACAGAATTTGATTTATACATTTTTATTCGATCACGAATTCAACTGGGACTATAATTTTTTTTTTTCTCACTCTGATCAAGAATGACTGAGAGATAAAAAATTTACTGGAGGAAACGCCGAGCCGCGATCGAGGAAAAAAGAATAAAACAGCTCATTATTTCATCATTTTGGGTTTAAAAGACCAAAAAATTGAGGGCTAAGCCTCGTTAGATTTTAGAAGCCACCACTTCGGACCGGAAAATTCGAGTTTCTCAATTTCCTAAGCGAGATTTCGAACACTAGATTCGCGAATTTATCTTTCTGTAACAGCGTTGTCATTAATTCGTACCAGCTATAATTTTCTTCCGCTGTTTCTCTCCTTTTTTTTCTTTTTTGTTTTTTTTTTTCGTATAAATTCTTGGATTATTTGTTTTCTGCTCGGAATAATCTCATGCCCTATAAACCATCCGCACGAAAGAAAACACGCGGTCGTTTTATAGCCCTTGAACATAAACATCGAGAAAAAGGAGAGAGAAAAAAATAATACGAGAACAAAATCGTTTTATTTCATCGTCGTAATTCGACGGTACCTATTTAGCTAACCGATAAGTACAGTTTATAGGTGAAACCACATTGTTTAGATAATTACTTTGCGGTGTTTCGCCACCACCAAACTGATTCGTAATCAGCTAGGCCCTAGCTGCTAGCTAGCTACTCTGTTTGCATTAGATTTCCGTCTTTAGTCCTACGAGGTTCGTTTGACACCAGCAAACACTTGCTGCTGCCGAATAGAACAGCCAGATGATATGAGAGACAGAAAGGGAATTCGGGAAAACCAATTAGAAAAATTAGATGTAGAGAACGAAGATGCGATAGGAAGCGGAAAACAACCCTAAAAGAGAGACTGATCCGAATAAATTGGGGGATAATTAGATGACTGAATAATTCAAGCGTGAGAGTTATTGAATTTTCCGGGATTTCAATTGTAAATGTTTTATAGATGTCGAGGTCCCGCGGTGTTGGAAAGATCGGGAATCGTTTCCTTTATAAAATCACGTCCAAGACTGTATTTCCTCTCTTTCTACCTCCTTCTGCTATCTTTGAACGTGTTTACACAACCCTGGGCACATAGCTGGACCGCTTTGCCCAAGAGACGTGATGTGATTCTTAAAATACTAGCGATTTAGCCTCGTCTCGAACGGCGACGAGAGTGCTTCTAATTCTTAGATACAGAATTGGGCATGAAATCATTTCAGATAAATTCCTTTAAAAAAATTGAGAAAAAACAAAAATTCTAAAATAGTTCTCAATGTGCGATCATAAAATTCAAACATCATGAAAATTTATCGCAAACTTTTTTCTACATCTATACCTTGTACCTCTTGATAATATGATCCGGGAGGGAGAGGGGGAAAACAGCTGACCAGGGTCTCAGCAATTTTAATTGTCATATTACATACAACTAGTGCTCCGTTGAAAATTACTGTTTTCGCTTACCTGAAACACATAGAGAAAAAGAATAGTTTAGCAAAAATTGATTAGATTATAAAGAGAAAGAAGAAAGGAAAAAACGAAGAGCAGGATTAGAAGATGAAATTCTTTCTTTTCAAATCAGTCTTTGATCACCGAATGAAAGAAAAAAGAAGCTGTATATTTTCCCGAAGCTGTTACACGGAGACTGAAATTTTTTCGTTTTATTAACGCCGAGCCTGCAGCAGCAGACGTCTTGTGCAAAATGCAGCCAATGCAATGCCGAGAGAGTTCAACGTACTGCCAATCATGTAATCATGTGCGTATGCGTATGCGTATGGCTGAAGAAGAGAATTGGCTCAGATTAGAACCGTACATACGATAGGAAAAGGGAGTGAATCTCAGTGATATAATCGTAGCGTATTGTCTTGCAAATTAGACGATCAGACAGACAGTATGTACATTCGAGTTCGTATGTAATTCCGTTATGACTCGATCTTCTGCCAAAATTTTATATAGAGTCGTAGGAATCTGACTTTTTTTTTAATTTTATTAATTTATAAAAATTTCAAACGCGTTTATCAACCGTTAATTAATCGTAGTAGATTTGAAACGGTGCGATAAAACACCGTCTGAAACGACTAAGGTAAAGGTAGATCATAACGCGATATAAGAACGATATAAATACTTAATAATTCTATGAATAATTCATAGAATTGGTAATGAATGAAATGGCTTACTATATAACATTCGAAGGTTTTCCTCGATAAAAGATCTCGCTTTACGAACTCAGCTGAAAATTTGCAAGATTATTCGTTGTTAATTTTGTTATCAAATTTCGTTTCATTTTTCTTTTTTTTTTTTTACTTTCATCTCTCATTCAACTTTTCAACGAACTTCAAATGAATTTCTGATAACGATAATAATTTTTGTGTATATCCGGTAAATGTATGTATGTACGTAATGTGATTCATTTATGCTATGTGCACACTGTGGATGACCGGATGTCAAAGAGACACGCGATCAGTGAAGGTAAAATTTAAGTATTTAATTATCAGTTGAAACTCTATCGATCGCAATGAGTATGTAGGTGGGTACACGAAAAATGAAGTGACTCCGTCTTATGATGTCAGGGGTTCGTTTAAATATTCCGTGAAAATGTAAGATTTTCAAGAGATTTTCCTCGTCAATTATCGTATAACATTTCATTCTTTTAAATTAACAAGATTAATGAGAATATAGATACGAGAAATACATTAATTGTCGAGAATTTTCAATTCAATTAAAAATTTGGTTTCAATTTCGCGAACCTCATTTCGTATTAGATTCGATAGTTGATTCTGTATGCATTGCATAGGTATAGGCAATTTTTTATCCAACGGCAAATACATTGTTTAATCAATTTTCCCTGAGAGAGATGGAGGGAGAGAGAGAGAAGTAGAGAATTTAATTTAAACAGTGACTGCAGCTGATATGTAATTCAAATTCCGTGTTGCCATGAGGCGATATAGGTATAATTTCAGTATTGTTAATACGCGATGCACGTATTAGTCGACGAGTTGCGCAAGAATTATTAACACATTAAAATATCGATTGTTTAAAACTACTGTGAATATTCATGAGAAGAGCTTGACAGAGGCGAAGAATGGGAATAGATAAATATAATCTAATTACATTCGATTTTTGGTAGGTACCTGTATATATAGCTAATTAATATCATTTAAACAATAATTATATTAATGAAATCAATCGACACATTTAGCTATCGTGGAAAATTGTATAAACTTTCTCGATTTAATCACAAATTTGACTAAATCGAATCGTAAAAATCGAGATATGGAATTTTGTATCTCGATTATTACCCATCATACACCACTCTATTTTTTGGTATACGAATACTGACAATTGATTGAATAAATCTGGGAATTAATTGGCACAATTAAACTATATATACCGAGCATCTCTGTCTAGTTAAATTCGATGTTAATTACTATTTATAGTTCTACGAATGAATAGGGATCGATATTAAGTCGTATAGTAGTCGGAGTAGAGATGAGGTGATTAATTAATTAGTATACTCATATCTAGTATGGACGCGCGCAGAAAATTTAATCAGTATAATATCATTCGTTAATTGATTCGCGATATGATCGTTTAACTCGATTAGCAATATATTAATATATATCACAGCGATATTAATCATATAGAGTATATTATCGATTAAAATTGATGATATAGGTAGGATAGTTGGGTCTCCCCTTTGCATTGGCGCCAGTTTGTCGCTATACACTTAGCGCGCAGAAACCGACCACGATAATGTCGACAGTTTAATATTCACCATAAATTAGCAATTAATTCGCACCCCCGTGAATTTCGAACACAGGGGTTGGAGAAACGGGATTATCCCAAAGAGAGGATAAAAATAAAAATAAGACAAAAAAAAATGAAAAACGATTCCAAAAGGGTGAAGGAATATATCCTATAATATTGCGAAAATATTCGCGGCTTAAATTTTGCACCGTAAAACAAAAAAATATACGTATGTACATTTTTGAAAATAAATAAACTGTATAACAATTTCCGAATGAAATGACGAAATTTTTTGATCTTTTCGAGAGAAATTCGATAATTTTTATTTTAGATCATCAGATAGGTAGATTATATATTTTCATATCTACGTTGTCGTCGTCGTTGTCTACGTCTACAACTACGTTTTATTGTTAGTCACCGTGTCGTTGTCCCGGTGAGCGTGAATAGCAAATAAGCGCATGAATAATTCTATAGAAATCACCGGATTCTCTCGTAAAGGGGTTACCTACCTTTCCGTTCCTGTCATCAGCTATTGTGCACCTTCTACTATATATACCCCAGTTTGAAACATAAATCGCTAACCAGCATTCCACGTGTTTAAAATTATCAAAAATTTGCGATGTATTAGTCTCTGATAATATATAATAATAATGAATCTCATCAATCATTGAAACAAAAAAATAAATAAATAAAAAATAAGGATCACGAAAATGTTGATCAGAATCTACAGTTTCCCAACTCAGTTATTAACTGCTACAGAAAATGAAATCGCTACTCTCGCATCTATTCTAAAACAATGGGTGAAAGATTTGATCGAAAGAATAATTGCATAAACCGTCTTCATTATGAGCGACGTATGTAGATATGTATAATATCAAGTATGCCTGCTTAATGCACATTCAATCAATCTTAATTATCTCTCGCAGGATGTTATATAAGAAAAATGAAAAATGAAAAATGAAAAATGAAAAACGAAAAGATGCATTATAAAAGAAAAGGAATAAATGAGATATGAGTCTGGATCAGAGCCAGCGAGGAGGTGGTAAACTTCGCGGTACTATATGGATGATTGCTGGTAATTATACAAAGCCGGTAGAGTTTGTATATATATATAGAACAAACCGCTCTGTATAATCTATGAATAGTTGTAATTAATGCCGGACACAACAGTAAACTGTGAACCATCAAACTTTGCTAAACAAAATTCCGAGCTCTCGGTCCCCCATGCCCTGGATATATCCTGCCTACATCGTATACGGATGCGGAAACTGTTGGCCGCCACAGCGAGGACCGAAATGACCAAAAGCTGCGAGAGGATATAGTCCAGGGGTAAATGTATGCAAATATAGGAACATCGCGCGAACAGCAGCGGGGGACTCGTGGGTTCAATTAGGCTCAACTCGAGCATTTCGAGAGCCAACATCTTCTGGCTCTGTTCTTCTCCTGCCTAAAGTAAGGGTCGTAGTCCTTGTGGGTTCAATTTATTATTTAATAATAAGCAAGAATGTTGTTTTTTTATCATTTTTCGTATTTTTCGTTTAAATTTTTCATTCAAAATTCCGGATCTTTTAATCCCCGTAATTATAATAACGCGGAAGAAAGGAGTGAGTAACCAACCGCGAAAATGAATTACACGTCGGGGCCCACATCTCGCGGTGGGAAAAAAATAAGAGCAAAAAAAAATAAAAAATACGTTAGAAACGGTAAAACCCGACACTGACCGTCGTCAAAGTTCATCGTGAAGTTATAGAGCGTGAGCGAGGGTCAAGAAAGAAGAAACTGAACACCATAGGAGCGTATATGGGAGCAATGACTGCATCCTTTCTCTCTCTCTCTCTCTCTCTTTCTTTCTCTCTCGCCAATATCTCGCGAAATGCGAGTTAATCTACAATCTGCACCGAGCTGTACGTTGTCGTCAATAGTGTTGGCCGTGCACCGGTCAGACGAATATATGGTATATTGAGCCTACAAAGCTGCACATAATGCAGTACTTTATCTTATACTTGCTCTGCCCACGCGATGGTCGAGATATTAACAGATTACATTACGCTCCTGCAGTTATATGTCTCAAAGTATGCCGTGGTTGGATAATATCTCAATGAAAACCAGAGGTTAATGGATTAACGAGACGATGTGTGACGGTGATTAGCTGGGGACTCGTCACATTCCATCAAGTTAATGACACCTTATTTGTTTTCTTTTTTCTATCCGAGTCGTTTCATCCCACTGTATATAAGGATTATTTTCTCCAGCGAGAAGAAATGGAAAACCTTTATTTTTCTATTTTTCATTTTTTTCCTCAAAAACTCGATTATCATGGTTTTTTGATTTCTGGTAAACGTATAAATAATATAATTCTTTATATTTAGGTAATGAACGATGAGAAAATTATAGGAGGAGTACATCTTTTATTAGTTAAATTTACGTTTTTCCATAAAAAAAAAAGGAGGATATAAGGTAATGGGAGAAGATGAGGTATGGATTTTACAGCTGTTCCAGAAGAAGGCTTAATTATTAATTACTGTTCACCGTTTTGTGGTAATAATAACGTGGCATTGATCGTGATTCTTTTTTTTGCTCTATCCATTTTTTTGCTCTATCCATTTTTTTTTATTTTATTTTATTTGTTCCGCGTGGGAGTTTTGCCTCTTGGGAAATTTCCCTGCACAAAGTATAATCCCCGTCCTTCCCGTGATGGCAGGTCGGTTATAGATACCTACTCTCTTGAATGTGAAGAGAGAAAGAGAGAGAGAGATAGGAAGAGAATTGAACGAAGTTACTGAATTTCGAGAATTCATTCCTTAAAATCCGTTCATTAATTTCGTATGACACCATAATTCTATACGATTCGCTAATTAATAATCTAAAGGCCTAAAATCATCTCTAATAATAACGGCGATACTCGGTGTTATAATTTTCGACACTCGAGATTCTTTGATCATTGATTATTTCCGAAATTTCTTCAACAAAAAATGAAGATGAATTTCTATGATGAAAAACTTATACTACCTATTTAATGAGAAATTGACCAAATAATCAGAAGGAAGTCCATATTTTCTATATAATTTTTTGGTTTAATACATATGGGGAATTCCATGCCGTTTCGACCTGGCCGGAACCCTCACCATTTTAGATTTTTTTTCCTTCTAGTATGTTGTTCGTCATCACAAAAAAGCCCGCCACACTGAGTTTTAGATTTTTTGAACAATCCGTCTGGTCGTTATAATTCAAAAACGCAAAACCCTGTTCGACCAATCCGATTTGAATGAGATTTCGAGAGCTAAATCTCTGTGGAAAAACGAATTTTTTGAGCTATTAGCGAAGGTGGGCGTGGATCTGGTTAGGGAGATACAGAGAAATGAATTTTTCTATGAATGTTTGAGAAACGTATGTATTTTTTTTCATAGTTTCACATCAATGATCTATTTCTTGTGTGCTGCCCGCTGCTCCTGCCTTCGATGCGAAGCCTTTTCTTTCGTAACTCGGATTTGATTGATAACGCTAATTTCGCCCACGTTGAAGAAGATCCAAGCAAAATAACCTGATCGTAAGGAATAAACTAGGGCTGGCAATTAAAGTCGACTTTTTCCAAAAACTGACAAGTCGATTGGAATCGATTTTCGATTTTCGGTTTAAAAGTCGAAAACCGCCGAGTCAAACTCGGTTTTACCGAAAAGTCGAATAGTTCGATTTTGGGATTTTCGATTTTTCGATTTTTCGATTTCTCGCAACTACGGTTTTCGAAATTTCGGTTCTCGTTAATCATTTTTATGTGTGACGTGATTGAATACACTGAAATGTTGAAAACATAAAAACTGAGACTTTGTGACCCGACTTGATCGATACCTGTTACGAATTTTTGTGATTTTTCAGAACTCACGAAATGGTCCTAATAGTTTTTTATTGATGAAAAATCATAACTCAAAAGGGTAATGCATGGTTTACGCAGCGCCGTAACTTAGCTTAACTTAAGAATCGACCAATCAGGAGTCTGGTTTGGCCAGGCGCCAGGTGAATCGAGTCTCCTGATTGGTCAATTCTCAAATTAAGTTGAGTTACGGCGCTGTGTAAGCAGGCTTTCGGCTAAAGTCCGAAATGTTTTAGGGTTAGGATACCAACATAAAAATTTACGGGTCAAATCGTAGGTGGTAAGGTCTGGAGACTGGGTGAATTTACTAATTTACCTTCCCGACTAAGCGAATCTCCGAACGAATAGGCACAATCAAAAAATATCAGAAATCGAGTAATCACTCCCGAAAACCGAAATTTCGAAAAACCGAAAACTCGAAAATCGGAAAACCGAAATATTCGATTTTTTGGTAAAACCGATTCCGGTTTTCGACTTTTCAACAACTATTCGAAAATCGATTAAATTTTCAGCCTTTCGAAAATCGATTATTGCCAGCCCTAGAATAAACAATTGGTGGGCAGTGTGAGTTGTTGGAAAAAGTGATAATATAATGTACAAAAAGGCTTTCAAACATTAAAAAACAAAACAATTACAGCTAGTTGAGTAGATAGAGAATGTATTCTTCAGGCTGCTTTACAGCCAATAACAATCACTTACGGTTCGAGCCGAACCAGTGGTGAATGTACATAAAAAAAAAATTATGTCAAAAATGAAAAAAATTCATTTCCCTGTATCTCCCAAACCAGATCCACGCCCACCTTCGCTCATGGCTCAAAAATTTTGTTTTTTCACAGAGATTTAGCTCTCCAAATCTCATTCAAATCGGATTGGTCGAACAGGGTTTTGCGTTTTTAAATTATAACGACCAGACCGATTGCTCAAAAAATCTAAAACTTAGTGTGGCGGGCTTTTTTGTGATGTTGAACAACATACTTGAAGGAAAAGAAAATTAAAAATGGTGAGGGTTTTGGCCAGGTCGAAACGGCGTGGAATGCCCCATATGTAGTATAAAACGCGACGTAACATCGGAGAATAACGGAATCCACCCTAATCGTGGGTGTAAGTAGATAATTACACCTCTCTATGGTAGAATATGGCAGACGAAGTTGATCCGATTGAAACACATACTGCAAGTATGTATGTAGTCGTATATACACATCTCGTATAGTTAATGATGGACTAGCTAATCTCCATGTAATCTTGGAGGATGTGTTCAGATTATGTTTCGACGTTGGTTGACGGGGGTTTGGAAGCAACTGATCCGCGAGCGTGAAGCAAGATGTACTAGAAACTGTAAACTAGAAGCTAGAAACTAGAAGCTAGAAACTAGAAGCTAGAAATTCCAAAGTTTCCATACAGTATAAGCGAAATTTGACTCGGTGTGTAATGGAACTCATAATAATTAATACGGGAGAACATGCAGCCAGCCATTTGTTGTACGTAGTGAACCCCCCACCCCCTTCGGAAAATTGGCTAGCCGAACGAAAATAATATAGTTTTAATCTTTTAATTAAATAATTCGCAAAATATGGAGAATAAATAAAATATTGAATATAATAAAATAGAAGAGCTGTGAGTCTTTTTTTTTTCTTTTTTTTTTTCTTCGAGTTCTCTTTTCTATTTATGGGAAAATTCATACAGGATTGAGTCGAGCCGATATAGTTGGTTCGACGAACGTGGAAAGTGTAAACGAGATTGTGGAATTTTATAATTAGTACGATTTTCTGTTTTCGCGATGTGAAACGCACCCAGCATATGGGATTTCCCAGACCCCATTTAAAAATCCTATACACAGTCGGTGGTATGTATGTATGTATGTATGTATTCAAGGGTGGCGTGCGGGTCGAGTCGTTCGTATACCGTTCGAGATAGGGACTGAGAGGGATAAATTCGATATCTCCATTGGACGGTTTCCAAAACCGTTCTGATACCCTACGAAACGCCTGGCGGCTGCAGGCAGCGGACTATAAAAAGTATATAAAAATTATAATGGATATTGGTCACACGATAGGTCCAAAAATAAAAAAGAAGAAAAAAAAATGACAAATAGACCCGAAATTACACGACAATTCGCGGTTGTCTGAATTTAAAATGTTTTATAATAAATTTCGAGTTATACAAAAGAAATAATAATGATAATAATAATAAATGAATGGGCACAATAAAGAACCCCTTTAATTAATTTTAGTCTACGAAACTAGAAGAGTTGCACCCTCACCTTCCCATTGGTTCATATTCGTCTTTGAACAATAAAAAAAAAAGAAAAAAAAATCCCACGTGATTTTTCGTTCATCGCCCAATTAATCTTTCGTTAATTAAAAAAGGAAGAAAAAGGATTTTCCGCACAATGAGGCTGGAGGCATTTGTGTTTAAAATTTCAAGTCATTACGTAATTACAGCTGCAGAGACATTAACGGGGGTGAAAAGTAAATTGAATTAAATAACAGCGGCACAATAAATTTACACTTTTTTCTTTTTCTTAATGAAAAGACTAATTCAAGATATCGCGATTTAATATTATAACTCCGTGTCGCGTAGTTGCTGGAGCTACAAATACCTATATACCTACCTAAGTCGAAAGAATTCTATAATTCTTTCACTCTTCGGTAAAGTTGGTTACAAACTTTATATGCAAAACTTTATATGCAATAATTATTCGACGATCAAACTGCAGTTCGAAGAACTGACATCGTTCTTTAGAACAAATATTGCCCTTTTCCTTTTTCCTTTACGTTTTATACTTAAATTAGTTACTTGCTCTGCTCTCCGAACAGAACAGTACGTTTATTCGCTACCACACGGAAAAAAATAATTGTTCGTTAGCAAATAAATTTACCTTGCCTCAAGTAAATGAATTACTTGTCTAGTAGCAAATAAATGTGTATTAAGATCAAATAAATATCTTATCAATCGGAATATTTCTCCATAATACAAGCAAGTAGGAGATATTCAAATCAAGAAATCAATTTGTTACCAACAAAAAACAGATGACGAATGTGTCTCGGATCTTCCATCCAAAGCGACCACTTCCTTGAATATAGCAATATCTCTTTGCAACAACCAAATTGAGTATTGGAATCGAAAAATTTCATCACTCGTATTAAATAATCTTGTTGTTTTACTTCAGGCATGACCGCTTTTTTGTTTTAAAAAAAATATGTTTATGGCAACGAAATAAAATATTGGAATCTAAGACATGCAGTCAAGAAAATTAATTAATAGGCGCAATGATAATTATAGTACGAAATCTAATAAACTTTTCTTGTGATGAGTAAATATGAGTTGAGTAAATTGGTTTACTTGAATCAAATAACTTTTTTTTTCCGTGCAGCTAGCGTATCGTTCGAATGAATAAATAACATCAATAATAACTGTTCTATAAAACTTTTCCAAGTATACATAGGTATATGAGAAGAAGGAAGGTAGCAGGCTGCAGAGGTACAGAATGGAGTTTTGCACGAGCATTTTACTATCGCAGATTCCGTGTTGCAGGTATGGGATTCTCCCCATTTTCTAATTATTCTATTTTTCTTTTTCTACGTTTTTTTTCATCATTTTTCCTCTCTGCACTATCTCGAATTTTCCCGTGAATCTAACACTCGCTAAAATCATGGTTTACCGTTTTCTTTTTCTCCCTGTAGTCCCATCTGCCTAGGTCGGAAATAAAATAGAAAAAAAAAACTGTACCATACCACTGCAGCTGTTACATTCAATCAACATAATACGAAGAAAGTAGGAAACTAGGGTACCAAGGCCTCGGAGCCATCTCAGTCAACGTGACCTTTCCCTCTTGGTCCACCTATGTACCCAACTACTCAAGGAATAATTAATCCACAGGGTATATACTTCTGAGGGTCTTGCATAGTCTATTGTTTAACAACCCCAAAGATGTGTGTGTGCGGGTACGTACTTCTCTGTATTACACATTATATTGCACTCTAGAGCTGGTTGTGGATACCCATACGAAACCTTTTCTTTTATTTATTGGTAACGGGTTGGAGTTCCGAAATGAGAAAAATTCGGAACATTATTTACGGGGTAATTTACAGAGTCGTATGAATGAGGAGGTGTTTAATTGATGATTTTCTACCTATATTTACCTACAAGTACTTAGTTAGGAAATAGGCATCGATTTGTTTGAATATTCTGTGTGAAATAGAACGTGTTGCCTACCGGTCGGGTTAATGTTTAATTATTTAAACCGTTCAAGAGTACCAGGTTCTACGTCCCTGTGTTCTACTCACTGATCAGTATGTACCGAATAACAAATAGAACCTAGTAGAGCTCTATAGGTATATATGCCATACATGATCTCTCTATTTTCTATCTAGGTATATATTTATGCCATGGGCCACTGAATTGTGGATAACGAACACGAGAGTAGTGATTTAGGGCTTTGGTAAAGGAACAATCGATCATCATCTACATACACGCATATGGGAAACGGAGGCAGAAGGCTGAAAATGGTTGAATTTTTTCATTTTTCATGTTTTTTTATTCTTACTCTCGTTTTTTATGGTAAAATAAAGAACTGCGAATAATTTTGATGACTGGATATCGAATATGCATCGGAGTTCGGAATCTGCAGATTGATTTCTGCCTGCAGGTATGCTTGAGTAAAATAGGCCAGAGTTCTGTGAGGATGATCGATTTTAGGCGACCAGTACCACACCGCGACTACGCTGCGGGCGCGGTTGCATTTAATTAAACTCGCTTTGTTCTTCCCATTTATATAGAAGTGCCGTTCTCGTTCGTCTACCCAGTACTGGCAATTTGGTTAAAAAATAAGCTACCATTTGTAGACTGTGTGTAACTCGCGTTTCGTTTTCACATTTAGCTGGTTCCTATTTTTTCTTTTTTCTTCCCACGACTTTTATTCGTTTTGAAGAGAAAAACGGATTATGGGATAAGGGCTTAGCTATGCCTATACGCATGCACCTGTCTACGTACCTAATATTAATTGATTCTTCTTGTATTTACGACCGTATGGAATTTATATTGAGATATGAGTAGATTTAAAAAACGTTTATAAATAAATGAATAGAGTAAAGATGTTAGGAAAATATTGAAATGTAGGTATTTATCGATATTTTTATCGCAAATGTATAACCGAGCGGGTTTCCTTTTTTCCCAATGTATTTGCCGAGAACTCGAGACGTAACTTATATATGTATAGCAATAAAACAAGAAAGAAGAATGTATATATACGAAGTGAACTCGAGATATCAGAAATTGTTATAAAATGATTGAATTTCTAAGATATGCCAAGAAATGGCAAGAAATGTGAAAAACAAGGAGAAAGAAGAAAAAAGAAAGGAACAAAAAACTCGTATATTAATTTGTAAGCTGCTTTTTACCTATTTTAATGGAAAAATAATTTTCATTAAAATATTAACAGAATGTGATAAAAGGAATAATGAAATGATACTCGAAATAAAAACAAGAATTGAACGAATAATTAAATTTCACGAAAAAAAAAAAGGAAAGACAAATTTTTTTAATCAACATTTTCGACACCTGTAGGATGGGAAAGGAACCGTATTTATATTTCATTTTTTTACTCGTTTCTTGTTTCTTGTTTCTTGTTTTTTTTTCTTTCCCTTTTCGCGGATTAAACGCGAGGATCGCTTTTATTACGCGATGATAAATAAACCATTTGTGTATATATATATGTAAATATATATCTGTAAAACGGTCTCGAGGCTGCACTGTCCAGTGTCCAGTAATTAGCTGATTTAATGGGTTGAATGAAAACAAATTAAACGATTCCCGCAAACGGACAGGCGTTCGTTCGCTCGGCTATATAAGCTTAGAGCTTGACCAGCCTCTGGTTCTCTTGGTTCGCGCGCGGTTACCTCTACACTCGCTCATTCGCTCGCGCTTCAGCTGAACTAGAAGGTAGAAAATAAATTGCCTTGGATAAAATACGGCCTAATAAATTGAATGTTTATTTTCACCCCCGTGCATGCAGCACAGCGTTAGGCCAAGAAAGGAAGAGCGATAAATCTCATCCGGTATGTTACGCGATTTGTTTTTTTTTTCATTTTTTTTTTCATTTTATTTTCGAATCGTACAAATTTTCAAACGCACAGTGTAAAGGAAGAAAAGGATATTTTCGATTTTTTTTTCCCCACTTTTTTTGGAAAGGAAAAATTTTGGGATCAACGTAAAAATAAGGATGTAATATGGCTCGAGGTATCTGTGCGTACGTATAATCGACATATATACGTGAATACTTACTTTTCACACGCACGCACACACGCATACATAAAGTAGGTACAGATATGCTTGTGTACTTATAGAAGTATTAGGGGAAATAAATACGGTTTCGAGGCTCTGCAGCAACTTTATGCGTTAATAAAAATATCGGCGTTCACCTGGGTGGCCATAAGAGTTAAGGGTGTGTTCCGAACCGGGGTAAAGTCTTGAACCCTCATTCGAAAAGTAAGTACCGAACCGGAAGAGCGGAGGAAAAAAAGAAAAGAGTGAAAAAAAAAACGAAAAAAAAAAAATAGATAGAAAAACGGATGAAAAAATGTCGATTCAAATTTTTCTCACGTTTCACGACTTGTGTATGCTCACATGAAAATCGTGCACATATGTATATCTACCTTCAGGATATATATGTAATATAATATATAATACATATATATATATATGTGTACATCTATCACTGCCACCAGCTGTTTCGTCGACGAAAATATATAAGTATACGCGTCTATATATCTATGCAAATGCATATATACCTATATATATCTGTATAATACGTATATATATATGTATCTACGTTATCCAGATTTATCTCTACGGATGATGACGACTACGTTTTACGCAACGAGATTATTGTCTCTTGAATCGAATACGTAACGACAAAGCCCTCCAGCCTCCCAGAAATTGATCCAATTATGAATGTATCATTATATTTAGACAGAAATGTCAGCTAGATGTTTGTCGATTTGAACGGAAATACCAGATAATATAATATAAAATTTCGGTATCGATGTAGAAGGGGGAAATAAAAAATAAAAAAATAAAAAAATTTAACCCCGTGTGTATTTTTTTTTCTTCTGATTTTTGTTTTTCATTTTCTCTTTTTCTTTCCTTTCTTTCGTTCTTTCTTTTTTCGTCAATTTCTTTCGCATTTGCGATCTTCTTTTAAGTAAACAATTTTCTCTTTTTCTCGTTTCTCGGCGTCGATCAAGAAACTTGCTAGGTAGGTACATTCGGCGAAGGGAAGAAACTGGGAGAAAAGTTTTTTTTTTTTTTTTTTTCCCCTTCTTTTAGCGAAGAAACGAACGACGTGCTCGTGAAAAACTTTTGGGACAAGTTGACTCTTCTAGTCGAATAAAATCTGATCGAATTCCAGTCTTATTAGCCAGGAATTACCTGACTTTAGAAACAATTGAGTGTTATAGTACATCTCAGTCATATTATGTAGGAATCTTATTTTTCTCTTCATTCAAAGTAATAAAATTTTCAAGCATAGGATGTGATACTGATAAAATATAAAATATTACATATAATATGTGTATATATGTATATACGGCAACGAAAATATATTAATCGCGGAAACCAAATATAGGTACATATAAAATAAAAATGTAACAAAATTTTACGTCCCGTAATAATAGTATAGGAATTTCTTTTTCGTTTTTTCAATTCTTTTTTCTCTCTCTTTTCTCCCGTATATTCCTTTATATACGGGTACCCTTTATATCTTTTATCCGTTTTATCTTTTTGCTCTTCGTATAGGCATAGGTATACTATACAGCAGGTATATATATATTATATACATACGTACCCATATTATATATTATATATAATATACACACATGTACGAAGAGATCAAAGGGGTTTCCCCAGTTTCTATATAAAGAAAACCAGTTCAGATTTACTTGAGGGTGACTAAACTCGAGGATCATCAACAAACTTGTATATATGAAATGTAGGTACTATATATAGGTACGTTGGATGAATTTAGTGATAAAACGATGAGGCATGTTTCTTTACGAAAAAAAGAAAGAAAAAAAAATGTTCATCTTGTCCTTGTATTTCACGTTTTTCGACTGTAATATTTTTTAAATTTATTCATTCATTTATTCATTGTCTTTTTTTTTCATATTACCTCCGAGGTTTACAGCGAGAATATTGAGAACCGATTAGGAGGATCAGTTTTTTTTTTTCCTTTTTTTTTATCAGAAGAGAGAAAATCCTATAAAATCATAATCATCATAATAATGATAATAAAAAGAAGAAAAAAGAAGGAAAATAGCAATATATGATTTTGAGTAAAAAGAACGATTTTGAAGAAGAAAAAAAAAATCGTAATTTTTATGATTTTGGTAAAAATAATCGCACCTTGATGTATTAAGTACCTACTACCGCTTTAGTTATTTATTCTCCATAATATTGGTATCCTTTTTAGATATTTAGACCGTATCCAGGGGTGATTTTACCCCGATGATGTAAAAAAAATAAAAAAATAAAAAAATGGAAGAAAAAAAAGGAAAGAAAGAGCAATAAATAAATACACTGCGGCATGCCTAACTTTTCCCCGAGGGACAAGAACAAGAAGGGGGCACCTTATCTTTCCATACTAAAGATGTCCGCGTGCGGTTATACGATTATACGATTATATGTATATATTTATGTTTTTTTTTACCTATATTTTATTCACCAAGAAAAGAAAATAAAAAATGAGAAAAAAGAACCACCTACAGGTATACGCGTGTATCTAAATTGTGTATCTGTTTTTTTTTTCTTATCTTCTCTTCTTTTTTTCCAGTCGCCCGTAAACTCAAAAATCTTATATAGCTAATACATATATATATATATAATATCTTTATCGCTAATATAGTTATCGTTTTTGCGAGACAAGAAATCGAAATTCAAGGATGACAATGATAAAACTGGCGAGAAAAGCGAAGAAAAAAAAACGCACGGGGCATTGAACCCGCTGTAGTGATTAAAAAATGAGTACATGGGTATACACTTTCCTTGTGAACTAACAAAAGAGAAAAAAAAAACAGCAAAAAAAAGAAACGAACAACAATTTTCCAAGGAAAAAGAAAAAAATTTCACAATATAATGCGAAGCGTTATACGGGCTACGGGGAATCGCCGGACCACAATCGCGGAAAATTGTGTTGCAGAAGTCGAGCCAAACAAAATGATGATAAAAAAAAAGGAAAAAGAGGAAAAAAATCGTGGGTGTTGCGTTTACACTGAACTTGCTGATGTCGTTGTACCGATATATCAGGCTCGTCTCTCTCGCGGGGTCTAGAACGAGAACTGCCATAGGGATGCAGGGTGAGAAGCAGGGTAGGTATATATGTATATAGGTATAGGTATAGGTATAGGTTGAAGTAGAGTAGGTTCGTCCAGCAGGGTATAGTGGCAGTGCGGCTTATTCCAGGAGGGTAGCACGTAAAGCAAATTTACAATGCCCAAGCGACTTCGTGGTCGAGAAGTACTCCGCTTCGTACACGTGCGGCACCGGCACCGATCCCATTCCTCGCGACCGACTCCGAAAAGCCAAAGGGAGTGTCTCTCTCTCTCTCTCGCTCTCTTTCGATCTATCTCTCTATTTATCGTTTTCTCCTTCGTTCTCCAGCGACAAACTTATACAGCTGTCCATCCGCTCTCTCTCTCTCTCTCTCTCTTTCTCTCTTTCTTCTTGCTCTTTCTATCTCTATTTCTCTCGGTCTATACCTTAACATCGTAGATGTTTCCCGTGCCTGGGGTTTATTTATACAGGATTTTCAAGGCGGTCGCACGTTGCAACGCGTGGTGTCGCTAAGGCAAGGAAATCTTTCGTGCACGAGTTGCGCTAGTCCTGCTATACTGCAGTATGCAGCAAATAAGGAAATACGTGTGAATAGTCTTTCTATACGTATACGTACAGCTCCTATACATATTAGAGCAGAAAATTGGAGTTTAAAATTCGTCCTTTTTATTTCCCCCGTTCGATTAGGATTAGATATATACCGAGAGTTTTCGGTATAATATACATACATGTACCTACAGTCTTCGTCATCATTTTTTATTTAGTTTGCGAATGAGTCATCGACAAAAAAAAAACGTAGAAAAAAAACAAAAATGATAAAATCAAAAAGAGAAATCTTTTATACGATTACGTTACAACCACGTCATTCAAGATCTCTATATACGGTCATTATTTATAATCAGTTCTTGTCGCTTTATAATTTATCCAATTATAAGCCTGCGCCTTCTCTGACAATGAAAGCTTATATGTAGGTATAGGTATACACATTATATCTATAGGTATATACTGTTATAACAGCGATTCGTCGCGATATTCACATTCGTTATCACACAGAACGCGCGCGAATGACGAACGTTGCAACACGCAAACGTGTGGGAGTAACGTACTATACCTAAATATAACGTATGTATTACGTATATATCCATAGTAAAATCTAAAAAAAAATATAATAACCATCCGCAAAAACGTTTTAGCAAAAAAGATAACCGAAATTCAGACACACTTTAGACCTGGAAAATAATTCATCACGAATCGTTCACTCGTCACGTGTAAACTGAATTATTTTTCTATCGAATTTGAAACTGAAAGGTTTTTTTTTTTTTTTTTTTCAATTTCATTTCATTTGATTTATATACAGCCACGTTGTACGTATAGGTATATAAATACATATTATGTGTTTTCCTTTAATTTAATCGCGATTGGCGATTAAATTTTGTCCCTCGACTATACAGAACATTTATTGTTTCGAAAAATTGTTGTAAACGAAATATGACCATTTCAGTTCGATAAAGTTTCATGAATTTCTAAAACTTTTCTCTTATATAGTATTCCGCAGATGCGGCAGCTTGGTATAGGTACGATTTATATATACATAATACATCGCGATACATCGGTATGGTACAAAACATGAATCTCGGTGTTATTCCCACGGGATGATCCCATTCTTCCCTTATTTCAAATTTGTTGTTATTCGATATACACTATACAACAATACCAATTTCAAAATCCTCTAAATAGAGGGGAAAGGAAAAAAAAAAGGAAAATGTAACAGCCTAGTCAAATCTCCGCAAATTTTGCGAATTTCTCACCACCTCGCGGTGTATAAAAGCGCGCAGCTCTGGCATTATAGTCGCTTGCACATCCCCACCTATTATACGAAAATTTTGTATTGAAATTCAATCCAATTGCAGTTAGACATCGATTATGAACGCTATTATCAGTATAAGGCTGGCGCCGGATCGGTGCAACAATTTCATTTCGCATACCTATATGGAAAGAGGATTTGGATATGCGGGGATAAACGCGGTGATATCGCGAATATTGAAAGTGGTATAAATTCGCGATAGGATATAGAAAGAAGGGTACGGGGGGTGCACGGAAAATAATAACGCGAGCTCGAATAGCAGACTAAAATGATTATATAATTACGTATTATATGCGATTTGGAACAAAACGTGCATATATATTACGTATGAACTAAAATTTTCCTCCATATGCAGTAGGTGTGTGCGCAGGTATACATAGGCATATGTATGGATAATTATCGTTGAATTTTCGCTACGATAAAATGTTCATCTTTTTTCTATACCTATATGTATTATGGTATATATATATAACATTGAATTATAAAATTCTGTTGGAGCCATAGCCCGTTGCGGTACTATACTATAGCAGTCGTCATACGAATATGTCAGGGGTATAATTTCATTGCGTCAAGTTTTTTTGACGTTAGAGTGACGTGCGAGGTAAAACTACAATATACTGCACACACACGTGACACCGTTTGTTATAAATGTATAATGTACGGCTATATACGTAGGTTATAAGCGCTGCGAGCGAGATGAAAAAGAAAAAACAGAAAAAGATAAGTACAAAAAAAAAAAAAAAGAAAAACAGGTTAAATTTTTATAGATGTACATCATATGCGTAAGTATATTGCGATATATGAGAACTTTTCCTCTGACTGACGTTAGATAAAAACTGGATAAATAAATAAATGAATAAATGAATATTCATGTAGGTATGTATATCGAAAGTTATATATATAGCTTGTATATATATATGATATGACTATAATTAATACATAAACTATATGCATATATTCACATGTATAATATGGAGAGAAACTTTGGGGCCTATAGTGAAAAAGTAGAAGCCAATCAATCAATCTTTCGGGGACGTCAGACTTCCCTCCTAAACTAAATTGTCAGTTTAGCTATAATACTATAGATATATGGGTAATAATGATAATCATAATAATATAATTTCTTATTTTTCATGATATATAAAATTGTTAATAAATATAATCGGAGTTACGTTTTTATAACACACAGACGAGCATCAAGAGTGACGATAGGGAGAAGGATACATAGAGGAGCTAGCGATCTCGAAACCGCGGTCGCGTCATGATCAAATAGCCAGAAATTGGTCGTTGTGGGATCCGCAAAACTTAATCTTTGACTTTGCCGCGGTAGTAGTTTGAAAAGCTGTTCGTGTTCGCGGCTAGGCTAGGGTGAAAACCAGTTGCGGCTAGAGAGAAGGGTATTTGCAAACGGTGACTATAATTCTATGAGGTCCTCTAAAATCTAGAACCCTACGAATAATTCTATATATATAGGGTTGTATATTTCACCCGCTAGATGTTTAGTACCTAATAAATATTCGTCAAATTCTCTCGAGCCGCTTAATTATCATGTATATAGAAATATTCACGTTGTATATATATGCAGGTACTATATGAGAATAAACCGATCGCAATTCATATATATCAGCATGATGCATAGGGATGAATTAAATCGCATTATTTTTATTACAACGTAATCCTACACTGAGATGTTTAAACTTTAAAGGAAATTGACACGTGGTTTTATAACGTTATTCCGAGAAGCTGACCAATAGATAATTTCATTACTTGGAATAAAGGACGAACGACGGTTATGGTCTTATCTGAACCGCGATACGACGTTTCCTGTTCATCAGAGTAAAGAGGAAATTCTTTTCTCAATTTCTTTTTGATACAGATTCGATGTTATGGAAGAAGAAAAGATACATGCATTATATATGTATATGACGACGGATGACGGATTAATTAAATAGTAATCGCAGTTTTACAATAAAATACAATAGCAATAATCATGTACAACAAAATATTCGAAAATATATATATTTTTCAGTGAATATTACCATAATATTTAGATTTAGATAGAAAATATCGGAAAATATAATGGACTGCAATATTTTACGATCGCAATATGATAAAAGATATGCGAGAGGAGCCATATTATACAGATACGCAGACCGCGGTAGTAAAACGGAATAAAATTTAAGAATTCCTACATCTGTGCACAGCAGCGTAATTCGCCGAGTAGGTAGGTATATAAAAAGCATAGAAAAAAGAAAGAAAATTTAAAAAAAAAAACGAAAACGAACTGAAAACGAAAATGAAAAGAGAGAGAAAAATAAAGAAATTCTCTCTCGAAGCACATCTGTACGTGTTGCGAATTACCATCCAATTTCAATTCACAATTGCTCCGATTACATCGAGACTGTAACGATGCACGCGGCACGAGTCTCGCTTAGGTATACCTACCTACTCTCGCCGCTGCTTTTATATCTTATAGAAAATTTTGCCACGTTATGTAAAAGCGTTTTTAATTTGAATATATATATTTACGAGGTTCTTTATGACGTCGAAATATTTTACGCCATTTGATAACAATAGAAAAAAAATGAACTAAAATTGTCTTTAAATTTCTGTACATAGTTTGTATCGACTTCTTAATTCCAGCCTGCGACTTATAAATAAGTGTACGATTATGTACATCGATAAATCTCTGCCTCGTATTATAGTGTTATGTCGTGTATTTAAATTTTAAAGGTTTGAGTCCGAAGTGGCCAAGCAACGTTTTCAAGGCCATTCTAATCTCCGTACAAAAACCCGCGCGGGAGAGCCGCTTGCGTCGAGTATGAGTGAGTCACGGGAGTTTTACACCGAATAGTTATAAAGTTTGAGTCTCGTTCGTCGTCTCGTTTCGTCCCGTCTCGACGCCGGGTTAGCCGTAAAAGAATGACGGTTAAAGGCGGAAAAAAAAAAGAGAAACGGTTCTATAACCTCGACGAAATTGACGGCCATCAGCAAATTGCTGTGTTATACTATGTATATATGACGTTTCCTTTTTTACATTTTATTTTATCTTCTCTTTACAATTTTCTTTCGAAATTCTGGACCAAAGAGAAAAAAAAAAATTAGACCCAAAAAGTCGACTGCATAGTAGATAATTTCAATTTTTTGTTCCCTCCACTTCTAACGATGTATAATATGTACGCGTGTATTACACTTATATGTGTGCAGGAAAACGTTGCGATTCGATGCGACGTGATACGATGCGATACGATGCGATGCGATGAGATGAGAATCGAGGGACACATATCCCTCTGCTGCACAGTTGAGATTCTAGTCAGAGCGAGAGATGGGTCGCGAGTTGGAAACAGTAAGTATTTCGGCTCTTTAGTTAATGAAAAACTGACAAGGAAAAAAAGTTCTATATGTGTTTGTCGGCTATATACCTATACGAGGACGAGAAACTTGCCGCAAAATTTGTCCGAGCTGCTGCTATCGCTATCGCTATTGCTATGGCTATTGCTGCTGCCTCTGACTCTGACAGATACATTAAAACTTTCTTCTTCTTTTACCTCTCGCGTATCAGCAATAAGCAACACCAACACATCGTGCAGGCCCATTTTCCGCGCCGACCGCCACTTTATGGCCGATATTGCGTTACAATCGGCGTAAAAATGTATTTGCTTCGAGCGAAAATATTGTAACGTCTGTACTGCGGATTAATTACCGAGAAGCAAGATAAAAAGAAGAAACAAATAGTTTCTTCATCTCCTCACTATATCCGCTGCAGTCGCCCATGTAATACGTATGAAGAATTTTATTTTACGTATATTAATATCAATTCTTACACCTTGACGTGAATATAAGTAAATAATAATAATGTAGTATTTTCGGGGGTGAAAATATTGATGAAAATTTCTCGTTTCTTATTCCATCCCCGATATCATCGCGCAGTCGTTTCTTCTTCTTCTAAGATGTTGTGTGTTGGGTGGTGGATGGATTGAAGTTATTACACCGGCGAGGAAGCATTTGGGTCAAGTATATATGTACCTACTACGTGTACAAGCGGCGTTATTGCATCGAGGCGTTTTACGGTGTCTGCCGAATTGCGCGATATGATATGTTACATATATATAGACATAGACATATAGATATACATCCATAAATATACTTATGTATTTAAGTACATATATGAACATATATATGCGTATATGAACCGAATAAACCATGCAGTTTCGTACCTATATCTAATATATTTATGTAGTAGTTGATATAGTTTCATTTATCACGTCCCGGAAAAAAATTTCTCATTTTTATCGCAGCTAGTATATATTATGCTGACTATATCAACTAGAATCCGATCATATGCCGTAATGGGGGAAAAAAGATTCCCAGTAATGTAAAAAATAAATAATAATCTATCTGTTCGTTAGAATAATGAATCACTGCAGTCTATATACATACGTTCGATATTACAACGCGGAGTTTTGTCCGCAGATTTGTTGACAATGTGACTATAGACGGACGTTGAAATTAAATGGAATCTAGATATGAGAATGATAATTCCTCCAGGAAATGAACTGCGGCAAACGATTTGGATAAGAAAGAAAAAAAAAAAGAATTCATCGTCTATAATTATTATTATTATTATTATTATTTATTTATTTATATTTTCCTCATCTTCCCGGAGCAAACAGAATTATTTAACCGCTCTGTATCTTCTGATCCTTGTTTTTTAAATGTTGCACCCTTCAAATGGTAATCCGGGGATCATCCGGTCCTACGTACGTATAGCATTAATTAATACCTCCTACTCTTCGCTCACGCTCGCTTATAAATACATGCGAGTTAGGAGTTAGGGTCGAGAACAGAACAACGCGCGGGTAAAACCCTACACCACCGCCTGCGTGTGTTACTTTGCTTCGTTGCTTGAACGATGCCACGGACAAAACATGGAAATTTATTATATTTTATTACCACAGAAAATAGAGACGCGAACTTCTAAAATCGAATTTGTAGATGATAGGTGATGGGTGAAATATATTCATTTCATTTAATCGGATCATTGATTGATCATCGGAAATCGTCAAAAACACGTGTCCAAAAATTGAATCAGAGTTTTTTGTTTTTCTGTTTTTCTTTTCTTGCTGCTCATTTTTCTATCTATCCCCACAAGATCGCGTCACCACATATACATGTGCATACTTTTGTCCAAATCAAGTATAAGAACGTAATTTATGGAACGAGACTAAGCGTAGACGAAGAGTCCAATTTCTAGATCGTAGATAAATAAGCGGAATATATTTAGCGAAATAGCGATAGCAGTGTGGTTTTGTTATTTCTTGAATAATAAGATTGCTAAACAAGTAGGTATGTACAGAAAATGTAGATTCATTTATTTTTTCTTCACTTTCAACTGAACTTGATTGAAACCGCGAACGAGGATAACGAACAAGTTGTTGCCGTTGAAACAAAGCGGAAAAAATAATAGCGTGATTAAATATTAACCGAAAGTAAATTGTTGCCTAATATTATATACGGAAATCGCAATGTTCATTCGATACAGTATCAGTTTAAAAAGCGTCCGAATCTCGTTGCGTTGATGTAGATATATTTTCTAAAGGTAAACAAAGCGCCTAGTTTCGCATATTCTATATTCTATTAGTACGTGTAGAATTCCTTAGTGAATGAAAATAGCTCTATAAAACCCCGTTGGGCATAGATATTGAAATATTTGTATAATTCACAACGATTCTCGTAGTTACCAAGGGGGCAAACGCCTTTCCCTTACCCGTTGCTTCGGCTCGGGCTGATTCATAACAAAAACTGGTAAACTCACCGCTTTCGATGTAGGGGACGAGGAGTAGCAGGAACAGCACGTATCCGCACTCACTGAACATCGTAACCATCTCGCACCTAACTATTATCATACACTTCACTTGTATAAACTATTTAATATTCACCAGTAATTCAAACACTGTATAAACCACCTACGCCTAAGCCATCACGAATTTACGGTTTACAGCTGACTGTTTCCTCAACACATCACCACCATCGCTGCTGCTACTGATGGACCTTTGTCTGCCAACGTCAACCTCTGCGCATGACCGACGCGCTCGAGCATGGGGCTGTAACTAACATGGCTGCCGCAACGCCGTGACGTCATCGCTCGCCGACGCGCGCACACACACATATACACATAGAGACACACACGCAATATGACAATTATCTACGTGTTTTTATGCGAAATATTTTATACTTTATCATTCCATTATGCATTCCTCGATTATTAATCATGAGATAATACTTTATGTATACAATTATACATGAATTAGGGATTATTTTATGCCTATTTTAATACGCGTTTAAGTTATTTTAGTATATATATATAATATTGTTGATATTCAAAGTTGAGAAACCGGAGATCGAAAAACTTGTATAATATGACAAATAAATGAAATGAAATGAAATACTTCTTTGATAAATGGCTTATATGAGATATTATATTTATGATTTATGCGCGACAGGTATTTCTATAATTGTATAATCCGCATCTAGCGTGTGGGACCTAATTTTCATACGGAGGACAATGAAGTTCAACAAAAAACGAAAAACGAGAAAACAAAAAAAATTAAGGCCTATTTTTAATACGAGCAGTAGCAGGTCGCGATGTATTTTCAAACTGGTTTCCAGGCTTCTCGATAAAACGGGATATAGAGAGAAAAGTAATAAGACCGGGAAAAGCGCCGAGTGGTCGGAACGAGAATTAACTAGCAACTACATACATACATACATACATACATACATGCATAATAATAAACCCAAGCAGACAACTATTGCGGTTTCATGTTCCGCCCAGGCCGCGCCAGTTTCTTCGGCGTTAATTATTTTTAATAACTATTAATCAGCCTCGTTAACTCGAGTCTTCATGTCTTTCTGTTATAAGCAATTTAAGTGATCGCCTTTACTCAAACATGGCAAGTAGTTTAAAATGATTTGTAAACTATCTTGCGTATAGGTTAGGTTTTAACTAACATTCTATCACAAATATGCTAAAGTTTAAATATACATCTTAATTTTATAATTAATTTTCAAATGTTTTAGGCCCTTTTAGGGGCACAGCTGGTTATTACACTAGTAATGGTTAGTGTTATACAAAAACTCGGACCTCACTATTCATTTGCAAGATGGATTTTATGCTCCACCGGGTACGTAAGAATTTGTCAATTTTACAGACGCGATTGTTACGATTATCACATAAGTTTATCACTTGTTTCATACATTTATAAACAGAATTTAGTTTTCTACCAAGACTCGACGCATCCTAACCTAAAAATGGAAAAAAAAATAAGAATAAAATAAATAAAAAAAATACCACCCAAATTATTTCAGGCTCATACGATACCTTTACCCAACTGATCAAGAGCTCAGGATACTCGCCGGAGTACCTAAAGACAAACCAAAAAAGGGTAACAAACATTTGGAGAACGGAAAGACCGCAGATGTCTTTCACGTTCCTAGAAATTTAGGGATTACTCTTGAAAGCGCCAAGATATCATCTCTGGATGTTATACACCTGAAATTTTATACCGAATTTCAGTGGCTATTAGATTTCTCAATTTACGCTAGCATGGTATACATTCTGACTGAGGTAAGTCGATGATATGATCTGTGTTCAGTGATTCGTTTATTATAACTTTTCTTCTGTTTTTTTTCTACCAGGTATACAATTTTTACTACCCAATGAAAGATGAGTTCAATCTTAGCATGCTGTGGTGCAGTTTGGTCCTGGGATTCTCTCTGTATCCTTTCAACATTCGATACTGATAGAATTTTCAGTGAAAGAATATTTCTAAATCATTTCCTATTGTCGATATTAGCAAAACGCTGCTTTCCCTTTGGGTACAGTATTTTAAAGGCGAAGAAAGCGTCGGGGAAAGATCTACCTGTATAGTTACGGGCTTTTCTTACCTGCTTGTAGCTATGATGGTTTTAATTATCGATGAAAACACTCTTGAGATCGGATTGGACAAAGCTTATGTTAGCTTCAATCAAAGCGCTTCTGCATTTTTAGATAATCAAGGCCTATCGTCGACGTAAGTTGCGCCTGAATATCACTCCTCTTCTTATACCACTGTTCCAAGCTTACTGATTAAATGAAATGAACTTTTCCGCAGAGGACCGGCTTCGAAAATCGTTTTAAAATTCTTTCTAGCTTTATGGTGCGGACTGCTTGGATCATTGTTCACTTTCCCAGGGTTGAGGATGTCCAGAATGCACTGGGACTCGCTAAAGTGCGTAAAGTTGCTTCTACCCTGTACAATGTTACCTTGAAACGTGTTTAACTCGTTCGAAATTTGAATTACCAATTGAATTACATACCACAGATACTGCAAAGAGAGAAAACTGCTGCAATTATTGCTCAACATCAGCTTCGCATCTCCGTTTCTTTTGGTCATTTTGTGGATCAAGCCTGTGAGCCGGGATTATCTGACCGTTAGGATATTCACCGGAATGAACGGCCCATTGTGAGCGTTTATTGATGAAATACACACGATAAGAAGATCCAATTTCTTGTGCTAATCATTTGGGTATTCTGTTCTCTTTTTTCTACAGAATGACTGTCCAGGCATTTGAGAGCATGCGACTAGCAGCTGTTGTCATAGCTGTATTATTGAGATTTGCACTTATGCCGTTGTATCTACAATCGTATTTGAATCTGGCAAGCCAGAGATTAGAGGATCAGAAAAAAGAGGCCGGACGTATCACCAATACCGATCTTCAAAAGAAGGTCTCTTCTTCTTGTGCGAATCATTTTTGATTTTCCTCCAAGTGAAACTATTTCAAAATAATATACCCCATGTTTCAGATCGCTGCAGTATTTTACTACCTCTGCGTGGTATCTTTGCAGTATGTTGCGCCGATCATCATGTGCCTTTTCTTAACTCTTATGTACAAAACTCTAGGCAAGTGTTAACAAGGCGTGATAATACTTATATGAACGCATTGAAATTCACCATGAAAGACAAAATCAGTAATTATTCAAACTTTTTACAGGTGGTTACAGTTGGGAAGGTCTTTTCAGGGATTTACCAATTGAGGAATGTCCCGCTGATCAACCACCGAAAATCATATCATCAATTTTGAATGATAATGATGAAAAAAGCGTCGTACAAACTGCACAAGAATTTCATCTCGCTCTTGATTCACTGAAAAAAGTAAGTATCATCTATAGATAACGAGAATGGATAATTATGCGACTGTTACAGCGTAATAAAGCAAGCACTTTACTTCCTAGAACTTGAAGATTTTATACACATTTTTGCCGTCTTATTCACATTCTTCGTTGTCTTCTGTCCAGGTATTTACAACAGAGGTCTTCAGGGGTCTGCTCGGTTTTGCTACATGGTGGAGTTGTTTTACATGGTTTGCTACCACGTCTATGGGCATGGTGTACCAATCCTACTTTGCGACTGCTTGAAATTGTAATCGCGGCAAATCTCAATGCTGATCTGCTGAGAACTAATCAAAAATAAGAAGAAAAAAAAAATATAGATTCAGAAAGTAAAAATGGATTTTCATATACATACATTGAAATTAGAATTTCATTCGCAACTTTCAATTTGGCATAATTTTGTTTTTACCATACTTTTTACTCTTGGGTAAAAAAATCATTGTACAAAAGTCGATATGCATTACAAGTTTATTTATTTATGTACTGAGTACTGTACTGTACGTTAGATGCCAATAATTTAGTATTTATATTCATAGATTATATTCGAAGAATGAACAAAACAATAGGGCAATTATTATCATTAATATAATATCTGTGTATTTAATTTACTTCTGTAGGTATTATACATCGTATATATGTTATTAGACGTAATAATAAAAAAAAATAACGAAAATATTGAAAATTGATTTATTTATTTCTCCTGCCTCATCTGTGCTTCATATATAATTTTCACCGCTAATTTTATCTTCGCAGAAGCTGGGATTTTAATTAAGTAGTTCCTAGTATCACCACCAACACAACTTGGCGTCGCTACCGTCCAACGAGGTGCTTAGAATTTTTCTCATGATCTACAAGTTGTATATAATAAGGCGTTTCCGCATCTCTTCCATTATCTGATAATATGCAATCATTCAGAAATCTATTTGACTAATTGGATTCAATTTACAGATAAGGGTGCTTAACTGCTCAATATTTATAGCTGAATACTTGGAATAAGCATAATTTGAATAAGATACGAATTGTCAAAAATTTAATTCAATATAACACGCTATAATTTTGTTCAATCATTGTCGTATAATATTCTTCAGTTGTATCCACCGTCGAGATATTCGTTGATAGCATGCTTGGTTCAAGTTCTGCATTCTTTACCGGGGGATGATAAAATTGAATCAATATAATCAGATAAGTTGTGATGACGCCAACGAACTGGAAAATAAAAAGAGAGAAAGAGAGAGAATTAATTACCAGTTGAAAATCATCGCTCGAGCTGTATGGAAATAACACTTTTCGATACTAGTGCGAAAATGTTCATTCTCGGACTCGTGGCGAAGCGTGCGCAAAATCGAACTTTGCGCACGCGGCGTGGAAAAAAATTCTCTAAACTAATACAGCAATACGTACACCTTGAAGAAGCGAATTGTTCAGTACGAAGAATTCACAAGCGCTAAAAGCCACGGGGCTCTGCTCTAGCTGGGAAGAGAAATAAGAGATTTCAGTTTGCACGCATGAACCTTCGTAGGATTTAGACTCCGATGAATAGTTAAGAGATCGTCTATTTCCCGCGTGGTTACTGTACAGGCGTTTATTAGTCAGTTGATTATTCTTCAGGCCAACTTGGTGGATGAGATTTCCGGTTCTTCTTGCTTCGCGTGATGCAAGTGTGCAGACGTAACAATTTATCGCAAATTGCACCGCGTATACGATCCAAATAATGTTATTAACCGCTATGAAACCCAAATTTGAATCCACCACTCCTATGTATATTCTGAACAGAGTGGCGACGACCATCATAAAAGAATTTGAAGAACTTAGTAGCAGGTGGACGCCATGGGCTTTGTTCAAGATGTCAACGAGGCTGCAGATTCCTGAAAGCGATTATATTCATTAGTTTGTAAATGATCATTTTAAGAAGCCTCGATTTGTAGATGAAAAAAAAAAAACAAAAAATGAAGAAATTTATCAAAACGAATAAAACTCGTACGATGATGCAGTTCTTTCAGTCGTTGAATCTTCAGGACGATCCACGGCGCGGTATAAGAGTCTCCGATTTGCTTTATCAACTTATTAACGATTTTAAATCTCTGATGTATTCTGCAAACCAGAATGTCAAATCCGAAGTTTGTCGTTACTGACTGTATCATTATATAATAAAGCAGTACATCCGAGCCAACTAGTTGCGTAGAATCAGTAAAGTAGTAATAAACAACGTGGGATGTGATAGCCAGAGGCCCGAGGAGAATAAAAACACAGAACGCCATGATCAGATGGACTTTTGTCGGCCGATCATTGATCGATGTTTCTCTTCGTATTTTATCATCCAATGAGTCGAACCTTTCGACGAACTTTTGCCACTTTTTGTAATGAAATGTACCGAAGATCACGTAGTAATAAGACGTTATGTATACCACGGCCTTGTTCGTGTAGTATATCATCTTGTACGTTTCACCCTTAAGGATGCTTCCAATAGTGAAATAGTCCTTTATGCCATAGGCTATCACCGTTGAGCACATTGTGAAGTGGAAAATTTTCAGAAAAATTGTCACTTTCTTCCAATCACCTGGTCTGCATATACCGGTGCCCATCAGCCAGGAGAAATATATCATCGGTTTTAGGGACTGTGCTATGGTTTTTGGCTCCTTAAAAACCACCTCTATACCGTCTGGCATTTTGTAAACTCGCTGTCTTTATCCGACACTCTTTATTCAACGAGTTCTACATTTTTACTGAAACTGGGAATAGAGTATTGGCCCTTTTCAACGGGCCGCCCGTTATCCCATTCAGCAATCTCTATACACACATAATGCATGCAATATGAATCTTTTAGCCACTGGCATTACGGAAATTAAATTTTGTGGCCGGAGATTTTCGGAATTTTATTGCTGGCTATTAAAATAATCAACAGAGGCCGAAGGTTTCATACGATTTTTCTGTTTTTTTTTTATTATAAAAATGTATGAAGTATCTACTGATTGATGTAATACAGAAAATGAACAATATCGTAATGAGCAGCGATGTAAAATTTCATTTCTAGCAAGTACAGAAAAAATGTCACGCTTTTACGGTGAATTTTATATAATTTACGAACAATTAGTCTGATTACGTCGGAGGTTACTCGTTAATAATTAAACCTTATGGATCCTCGTTGTATGAACAGCTGAGTTTGCATTGAGGATTAAAAACGAAAATGAATGTAGCATGTGGATAGGCTTGGTCATTTTTTTTGTTTTTTGTTAAACAGCAACTCTGTAAAAGATTAATATAAAACGAGCTTTATTTGCCCAACGACTATATATTACAATTTATTATACAGTAAACATTTAAAACAGGGTAAACCGATAACAGTATTAGGTATATAATATTTGACAAACTTATGAATTATATACGTAGTCGTGCATAACCCGAAGATATGCATTGTATTAAGCTGTTTTACAATTATACATACGTCAATAATTCAATATAGTTGAAATGATATGATTATACGAATGATGCAACGGTATAATATGTGGTACGTCTACTTTTGTTTTCTTTTATTTACTCTTCTTCTTCTTGTTCTTCTTCCTCTTCTTCACAGAACACGAATATAGGTACTATATCAAAGAAACAGGTATGACACGACCTTAGAATTTTTCGAAAAAGGCAGCACAAGTTACTTGAACAATATTATAAATAATTTATTATTACTCTCTGGATATATGCATTAGATATATATGTATATTTTCTTTTTTCTTTTTTTTTTTGTTACCTTATCTAACGGTCTTGTTCTCATCATATATATTTCAAGGTATTACACAACTCTGAAATCAAGGTGCAATTTGACAGGACTCTGATCTCTGAGTCACCAACTGATCAACTTTATGGTTTATTAGGTATAATTTTTTTTTTTTGTTCTTTTATCATTAAATTTAATACGTTACTTTTTACCTATAGTCTTTACTCTGCAGTAAACAATTTGAAAGAAAACATGAAAAAATTCTCTATAAATTCATTTGTGTAATCGAATCGATCTTCATATTATTTTTCGCACAAGAATATACGTATTACCATATACCTATATAATTTATATCGTATATATTTTATAATATTTCTTTCAATCATATAGAATATATGAAATTATATAAATATAATATGTGTAGGTACATAATAATTAATTGATTATTAACGAAGATCTCTGACATATTATATAGTATACGTAACAATACCGCTCTAAAAAATTTCAGTATATTGATTTATTTTTAAAATTGACCAACACTGTTAAAGTCGTTTTTTTTTTTTTTTTTTTCTTCTCATTAAGCATGTCTACAATAAATTGATTATAATATAATTATTATTGATTTTTCAGACAAAAATTTTTCCCTTTAATTTTCTATTTCACCTATTATAGGTATTTAATTATAACTCTGTGATGCGGCTATGTTAATTTTCAACAGGATTTTCTTCGTATCCTTATTATAGTAAATAGTATAATATCGTGTTAGTAAATCAATATTAGTAGTTAAAACGTTTACGTAAATTATTTTATTTTTTATTTAATTTTCGACTTATTTATCGTTAGTCCCGCACGACGGATAGCTTTGAATGTATGTATAATATATGTATAATATTTATTTAAAATCATTTTTTTGTTTTTTTAATTTTTTTTCTTTAACTGCACTTTGCACTTTAAAAAATTCTCATTACCTCGTCGCTATATAAACGTTTCGTTTCTAGTATATACCGACAGCTATGAAATCAATGCGTTTATTATAGATTATTATTAAATGGGTGTCATTATGTAATATTATATTATATTCGTCTGGTTTAAATCTTAAAGCGAGTCAAAGACCATTATTATAGGGACATTCGTTAAGCTCAAAAATATTAAAGTCTGATTATTAAAAATCCTCAGACTTTATTATAATAGGTACACTATAAATATATATAATAATATATATTATAAGTCTTTGACACCTCGTGATCAGGGATTTTTTTTTCTTTTTCTTCTTCTTCTTCTTCTTCTCAAAAAATGTAAATATATCTATATATGTATAATAAATCTCGATTTCTATATTGTATAATATGCTTCTCATTTTTCTTCGGATCTTAAGAACGAGATGATTTTATGATTTTACCTCTCAAATGTCCCCTATACGGTATATAGATTCTTTTATATAATGATCAAATGAAGACGTAATATATATATATATATTTGTATATAATGCGGCAATATCATCGTGTATATATAATATACCTATAAATCTATCCAGAAAATCGATTATTAAAGTATAAATTGTTTTTTTTTTTCATTAATAAAAGCAAACAACAATTATAATATGTTAATAGTATTAATATAACGATAATAATATGCGTGGGTGGGGTATATACCTAAGTGTATGCCTACAATACATTATAATTATTAATATATTATTATAAATTTACTTATTATTATACGCAATAATTACAATAGATTTTTTTCGTCATGGCAATAACTCGCATGGATATACTATGATAATATAATCCCCTCATATTTCAATTTAATTATTCTTTTATCTACGCTCAAAGCGTCATTATAATAGTAATACAACTCTATACGTCCTTTTGCCTATCTCAAATTTTATATTATATAATCCATTCTTACCATCCTTATAATCGTCACTGTAATCCAAAGTGGTTATAGAAATATCCAGCTCCGTTAATTCTCCGACTCATATGTAAACTGAAATCATAATCTGATCATCTCACCCAGGTAGCGTCGCAGCTCATAGTCGTGCAATAATCAATCAATTTCAATTTCGATTTAAATTTCAAATTCAAATTTGATAAAACATAAAACATGAATAATGAATATATCTAAAAAGAGAAAAAAAACGAAGCCTCGTCTTTTTCCGATGTAAAAATGTCCTCATCCCTCGATTCTCGATCTCATATATGATCGCGGAATAATTAACGAATGCGTATTAAAATCCGCAGACGCGCGGCTGCAGCGAGAGGAGAAAATATGATGCGAGCTTGCGTGTGTTTCCTATTTAGGGAATATGTATATCCCACTAGGTATTACAGTGTATAGTTAATAGTTCTATTAAACTATCAGTTATTTACACGAACCGTAACTATACGCAGCTATTACAGTCGACAGCTATACTTGAAAACTGTCGGCTGATGTGCAAGGCCCGTTGTAGGTGGACATTGCGCTTTTTTCGTCAGCCAAAGCTGTGGTAGTTAATGTTGTCGTACCTGAAGTACCCGAGGTTGTTGCTACTTGCTGGTTACGTTGTTGGAAATGTTTTTATGAAAATAGAATTTATCAAAATTAATTTAAATTAGCACTACGTAGGAGATATTTTTGATTAGTACCTCGGCCACCTCATCCACTGACGGAAGAAGTTCATCCGTTGAATGAGGAGTCCTCGGACTAGGCGTTGGTGCGGATTGTTGTTCCCGTTGCCGTTGCAACCTCAACTCCTGGAGGGCCAGTCGATGTTCTTTTTCGTTTCTTTCTCTTTCTAGTCTTCGGGCGCTGTAACTACGCGCTGAAGATGTTGAGCTGTGAATCGACGCTAAACTAGGACGACGAGAACCTGGTGGAAGAAAATTTTCATTCAAGCTTCCGGTGCTTCGGGAATAAGATTTATTTCGTTTTTGGAAGAATGAAAGAAACAAAAAAAAAAAAAATAAGAAAAACGAAAATGCGGAAATAAAAACTTCAATACGAATAACGCAAGACGTACAGTCCTGCGGAGAATTGGCCTCAATGCGTGCGTGCGTGCAAAAAAAAAATATAGCGTGGGGCCAGTCGGATCTATGCAATTAATTGTCAAAATTTGAACGTATCGAATGTACATATCGGATCATTTTTCTTCTTTTTTGTTTTTGGTCTTTTCCTCTTTCGTTAGTCACTGGTTTTTTGTTATCTCGGCGTTTTTGGGTTACTAGGTAAAGCGGAAGAGCTGCAGGAGTTCCGAAGCGGATAAGGCTTAAAACTTGCCTTATTTGTGTATTATCGTAGTCCCACAAAGACTTTATAATAGACTTGGCACATGGCCAATATTGTAACGGAACAGAACTGTACATCGTGCAGATTTTGATAAGCTTTTTATAGAATAAATTGGCGGAGCTGTATAGGTATTAACGCCTTGAATTTTTATGAGAAACTAACAAGCGACACTATATTAGTTATATATTTCAAAGCTTTGCTAAAAAATTGTACTTATTCATTTTTATTCAATCCATTTCATATTATCCAACAAAGCTTTGTTAATAATAATTTGTCAAAATTTATTGTTTAACTAGTGTTGGAACGGAGTGAGAAAACATTTATGTCTAGGTACTAAGTACATACAACGCCTTCGTGTGTGAGAGAAAAATAATAATAGGTACATGTACAGGTATATAGTATGCATGCATATATGTCATTCAATAATTGTATGTACATACAACTATATAGTAACGCAGCTTTTATGTAAAGCGAAGAATAAGGAAATCGTGCGATGAGTCGATGATATATATATATATATATAATGTTTATATAGTGCGTTTGATCAGTGTGTCGATATACATATAAATATATAGGTATGATTTATGTATTCATGTAACAGCAACTACTCTCTATGATTTATAATAATCAATCAATCATAATATAATCAATAGCTCTTTGCACTAGGCGTACTATATACTGATATGCTCATTAAGACGAAAGAGATTTCCTTCAATTAGACTTTCGGCGATATTCGGTATCGATTAATGTAAAACACATGAAAAAAAGTAAAAAAAATTTCACGCATTTTATAAAAGCACGTAATTTCTTTTTTTTTCAAACTTGTATGTATGTATAATTAAATAGAAGAACGCAAAGCTGATATCTGCAATATAATTATTGATAAATGTGACTATAACTATTATAACGTGATTAGTTGCATTGTTTCTAGCTATTATATTCATGCGAGTCTATGTAATAGATATTGTATTAGGTATTGCGATATATACATATAAGTATAAGTATAATATGCGATACGGTGCAGCTTATAGTCTATCTAGTGCGAAATCGCATATATTTTTGTTAATTATTTTTTTCTTGTTATGATTATTATTATTTTTTTGTTAATTTTTGTTAATTTTCTAAAAGGCAATTATCTTACCGGAACTATATTTGTTTATAGAAAATAATGGCCGCTGCCATCTTGCCGTCTCGTTACACACTTATGTAATACATACGCATAATATACACGTATGGATATTCATATTCATATGCTATAATAATATAATACGGGATTTTACCTGAATCTAAAAAAAAAAAAAAGTAAGAAAGAAAATGATGAGATCTACTCGCTCGTATCGTAGTGATATTGAGTTGTAAGATCCAACGTTTTTGAATAAATAATTATACAAATTTTGATGAAAATCAAGATATTTGCAGAACGGAATCATATTGTGCGATTTCAAATATGCAAAAGATATATCAATCCCTCTATACAGGTATCGTTGTGTAGTGATTCGAGGTAATATGGTTAATCGACGTTTCGTCTATGTTGTGTCGAATGAGATATGACAGAGGGTATAGAAGGTATAGGGTAGGCGTAAGGTACATAGGTCAAGACTCAAGTATACATATATGTATATATACATATATACTGTGAATATATAGAGCTGATAACGACAGGAAACAACGCAAGCACAATAATTAAGGACACGAACCGTACACAAAATAATATTAATAAAAAACATCAATTACACGACACACTATACGTATGAATTATTGTTTAAAGCTGATATCAAACAGGCTTGAATGGGACATTGCGATCCGTGGTCCCCAATCAATGATTATAATTAAAAATTTGTTCTCATACCCGCGAGATAGTAGGTAGGTAGTTAGGACAGGTACATAGAATATATATTCGAGAAGATAGAATAGAATAGAAGATAAAGAGAGAGAGAGAGATATATAGGTATACCCTTACGGAAAAAAACCCTCAAATTTTAGGGGTAAATTCGCACCCCCAAAGTTTTGGGCGTTTACCATGAAAACTCAGGGTTCACCCTCAAATTTTACCCCCAAATACGGGGCGAACCCTGAGTTGGGGGTAAAATTTGAGGGTAAACCCTGAGTTTTCATGGTAAACGCTCAAAACTTTGGGGGTGCGAATTCACCCCTTAAATTTGAGGGTCTTTGTCCGTAAGAGTATAGCAGAGAAGATAGAATTACAGGAGAAGAATGGACCAGGGATTTACACATAAAAGTTTTGTCGGGAAGGTATAATTTAGCAGATCGAAGGTGATAAACGAACGAGGTTCTACCAAGGCCGTCTGAGGATCCCTCAGCAACGTCGCTAAGGGTCCGTCGATGCCTGTTTCCACCGTTTCCACCACCTTTCGTTGTCGCTTGGAGGTGGCACGATATAAGCAAGATGGCCGCGGCCCGGGCCGCACCTGCTCGCGAAGCGGGTACTAGAGGCCCGCGACTTCCGCCGCTGCTTGGCCTCCTGGAGAACGCAGAGGCCAGGGCGCTTCCGCTTCGTTGACTAGACCGAGAGGATGGTCGACCTCCGTGGAGGGTCAATGGTATACCTGTAATTCGATTGGTATTCGATTTTTCTCACGATTACATGATCATCGATGCCAAAGATCGGAAGTACCTCGAAAAGCAGATCCTTTAGAAATCGGATCACGTATGATGCTCGATCACGTCTCTCAAAATTTGAGGATAGTCGAAGACAGACCGATCCGAAATAGATTGGAAAACGTATTCAAACTCGGGACGAAGACACACGAAGTATCAGATGCATGCATATCTGCAGAGGGTCTTCGAATGATGTGCTTTTCGATGTCTGTCTGATCCCTGCAGGGATGATCGCACCATTGTGAGACCGACTAATTACGTTGTTTCAGAGTATCGGTATAGATATTTGAGTAGGTTTACCTACATGGATATGGTGATAATAGCGATGATGGAGCGAGGTAGAATCATTGTGATAGAAAAACGTGTAGATATATTGGATAGCAAAATAACGCGATAGAGGAAGTACACCCCTGATTTCGAATGTGTATTATATATATATAGTTTAACGTTGACAATAACGCAATGCAAACGACACGACACGCAAACAATTTAAATTTAGCTAACCATTCGATACTGAATTCCATTACTCACCCGTATCGCTTGAGAATAGCATTGGGGGTGCGTGATTCGCGTTCGCGTAGTGTCTGGGCCGCGAGTATCTTGCACGGCTAAATAGTTTCAGCACGAAACAGATTAGGGCCGTAAAGATAGCTAGGCATGACGCGACGCCTAGGAGCGTTGGGACGTCTGTTGCTATCAGCACGAGATCTGTAAAATAGGGGATGAGGAGAGTACACCGAATATTAATCCAAAATTAGATGGATTATATATCCTGCATCGGGTCGTAATTCGGCATGTAATCATTACCTTTATCAATCATATATATCATATACACCTATATATATATTCATCCCTGTTGAAGTGAAATATTTTTTACCCACCTTCGGCGCAAAAGACCTTTTTACTTGGCCTGGATAACGCCACTCTGTGATATCCGACTATGCACTCGCAAATAGCGTTGTGTTGAACCTGCGTGCACGTTGCATGCTGATCGGCATGGGTACATGTCGCTCGATAAAAGCACTGCTCTCCAAGTTTCTTGGCTGCAAGTACATACGTGAATACTTTAATTAGTTTCATTAGGGAGCTGGTTTGAACAGTCTTTACCCTTGCATGATGCATTTTAGAGTAAAATATCTCGTTTACATTGCCGAAATTAGGTCATTTTTTGAATCTTATTCATCTTAATGAAAGGGTACACATACCTTTGGCACATCCTTTACTACGGCCAAGTTTGACCGGGTGGAATTTTTCGCATTCGCAACGAGCAGTGATTGGATCGCAGAAGACATGTTGGAGTTCGGTATTGCATGTGAGGTCACAAGGGGAACCCAAGTATTGTCCCTTTTCTGAAATCGGAAAATTATGGGCTTAACGTCTTTCGTAGGTATACTAACTATGATATTCTTCAGATAAAGTTCGTACAATTTCCTCTGATAAGAAACAATTGGTTGTTTCTTGGGCGGCCTACCCTCGAGACAATTTCTATACCTATCTATTGTAACATCTTATCGAAAACACGCGAATACCTTCATCGAGCGAGAAGGAACAAGGACAATGGTTTCATTCCATAGTACAATTCATTGCTTTATCTGTCAATGGCACATCTCGAGAACGGTTTCACGATCAGACGCAGATAGTGTGAGTGTAGAGCTCGTGAGTAAGGGGTGGTTTATAATTCTTGAGAGAAAAACCCGATCGAGCTTCAAATCTTAATTATTAAATGTATCATCAAACATGGATTGATGTATTATGAATCGATCGGGGTTGTTTTCCGTTCTGTTTATTCAAAACTTTGCAAAAACTTTCGAAAGCTCTGCGTCTTACAATTTCCTTGACTCCTCACTGCCGCGAGTTTGTATAAGTAGAGTTTTCTCTTAAAGCTTGGAAAACTTAATTCGGTCCTAACATCAACGAGACAAAATGTCCCTTGGCACGAGTCGCTTTATACTTTATACTTTGGACTTTAATATACCCTATGAAGTCTGCAGGCAATACGTTGAACACTCCTTATCGTTAACACAAAGTTTTTGGGCGTCCTGCCCGGTAATATCTGATAGTGAAGGTACGCGAAGTGGCCTGTCTGTTAGACCTTGTCATAAAACGTCAGCCGGGTAAATTATCCGTTCAAATAATGAAAAAGAAAATGAAAATTACGAAATTGCTTTTAAAAATTTTGGCGCGGTTCTGGACAAAAAATTACGTCAATTATTTACTCCGATTTAAGCAGCGGTGATTAATTTAAAAGCCTGCAATATGATATTCAGATATTATATACCGTTTAATTTAATAATCGGAAGAAGTAACTCTGAAGCAACCCCTATTTTTAAAGCAATTAAATTCAGTTACGTCGCTTATGCAATTGATGCAGCTGGTTGAAAGTTTTTTTATTTATTTCTTTTCCTTTTTGCTTTTTCTTCCACTAGGTCATTAAAATTTACAAGCTAGCGGCTCAAAGACGTTTTATAATTATTATTAGACGTTCTAATTTAACAACATTTGGGGTAGTTTGCGAATACGACTTACTTAATATCGTCGTAAAGATTTGTTAAGCTGCATATAAATGGGACAGATCCGTGAGACATGTTATTTGTTCTTTCAGGGAAGTTTAATTTTCTGAAATTAGGTTTACTCATAAATTTAGTCGGACAAGTCGCGTAACACAATCGCCTAGATCATCGTTTAACGCTGTTTCCCTGCAGTACGGTAAATTTCTTAATAATAAAATTGCCGAGCGCGTCCGGTCTTTGCACATACATACTATGATTGTAAGTGACTTCTGTGACGTTGTAGACGAAATAGATCACCGCCTATCTCAACGATGAATAAACTAGTTCAAAAGATAAAATTTACCTGGCTTAAGTCACGAAAGGCAAAGTTAATAAACTGAAACTGAACCACCTCGCCTTTTAGATCGATCTAAAAGCCCTTCCGCGCTCGTCGAGTCGATGTGTTACAAAGGACTCTTGAAAAACTTGAACTAGTATATAAAATAGGTTATACCTAATAAAGCTCGTTGGATGTTAAAGAAACGATATACTCTTTGAAATTCGAGTTTGCGCAGAGATGAGTAAGAATCGATGAATCTTCTTCTAAAAGGCGGAAACAACGGGGGCCGGGGGGGACTTCTCAAAACCAGGCTCGCTTCGCTCAAGAGAAGCCTTTACCTTATGACAAGAGGCGTAGTCCCCTATATATATATAGTATAGGGGTAGATTTCCGTTTTCATTTTTATTTCATCTTATTTTTATATGCTGTGAAAAAAAGCCCGCATGGCGTGCTATTTTTTTTTACGCTAATTACTCATTATTATACTATGCACACGTTTATAGTAGTCGCAGTAACTAGACTGCAGCCAAGTTGCTGCTGCAGCAGCAGCATTCAAGTGGGCCAGCGAAAACTTCTCAGGTACCTAGCTGGTACCTACTTTACGTAGTTTTTATAACCGCGGAATCCGTATACGTTCTACAAAGTACGCCCCAATTTGCAGTCTATTTAATTATGCACCATCGACTCTCGGCGTTAATGGTTTTTGCTTCTAGGCATCAAGGCGAAAGCTATAACTATAAGCTCGGAGATTCCGCTGGCATTTGTTCATTAGGGTGGTCCTCGATTTGGTCATATTCGAATTTCAATGTTCCCATGGGCCAGAACGTCTCCAAATATATGCAAAAAAATTTGGTCGAAACCCCAGGCTCTCATCTCAATTTTAAGTACTGCCCCAAAGCCTTCGAACTTTCCCATTCTTTTTTGCGCGTTGTATAGCTTCGAAAATGATATCGTTGAAAATCTGTCGAATTTTCACGAAGTACCTTATACCGGCTATCACAAGTGTGAGTGTGCCAAGTTTACCAGATTTTGACAAAATACAAAAATGATCAAACTGCGGACGTATTATTTTCTTGCGTATTAACACGCTGTGCGTGAAATGTCTCAGACAGGAACTAAGTTCGTTGGCAATTAGTGAAACACCTGCCACTCGACCCACGCCTGTAATTGATAAAGTCGCGCGGATATAATCGTCGCCAATAATTTATTAGACATTACACTCAAAATATTCAATTCATTTCGGTGTTTAAAAAATTCTACAAAATGAATTACCGCATTTTTATTCACTCTGATTCATGCCTCAGCTAAAAGACCAAGATACGGTTAAAGAGAACGTCGAGTACTTTAACGTCTGTGTGTCACAATTCGCAAAGTGGCTAGAAACGTCATCTCAGTTTTCCGTTTCAGAATAATTGGCGTCTTCCTCAACGGACGTACGTAGATACATAGGTACTTCAAAGTGTCAAATATACAGGATACTTACACCACTGATATTTCTAACGTGAAAATGAACGTTTCCAGCTAATTTTCAGACCCTTTTTTATGCTTTTTATCAAAGCCAAAAAAGTTAGTGGAAATTAATAAAAACGGAATGCAGACTCACGTCACAATAAAACACGCTGCTCTACATAGGCGTTATAAGAAAGCATTGATCGAATGCCTAAACTATGCAGGTTCGATTTTCACATTGTGTTAGGTAACGAATATAAATCAATCGATTATTTGGCAAGGAACTGTACTAAATTATTTTAATGAACTATTACTTTCTGCCTGGATCAATATCGACACGTTTCTTTGACCCCTTATCATTCGTCACTATATTCAGTAGTAATTTCACATCAAATTGCCATATCAGCGTATGTGAATTGGGTTAACTGCACCGCCTTGAGTCAACGTCCTACGAAGTAGGTATAAGGTATACACGTACAGTTTCATATTTTCTTGACAATAAATTCGAACTTAATTCTATACACGTATAATATATAGTTATGAACTAAACGAGAATAAAATAAATTAGGTTTTTTTACCCCAATTTATCAAATTTCATTCGTAAATCGATTCTGATATCCTGCGGCTCTGAAATGTGCATAAGCGGTGCACCAAAAAATTATAAAACAGCATTTTACTTTCATTTTTTTTCTTTTCATCTGAGATTTCGACAAATTAGAAGTTCGAAGAAATTAATTACGCTGGTGGATGTGTGGGGCAGAGATCCTTTTGCCAGTTTCTTGTAAATTATTTTGAAACAAGTATTCTGGCAAATGATGTGCAGTCTAAAAAAAAATAAACTTCGATATTGCCTTGCGGATGTAATGTACGTTTATAAAACTTGAATTTAGACTCTAAAAGCGGGAATTTTAGTTTCCTAAACCGCTGGTACGTCGGCGTCGCGACGGAGCACTTGCCGCGAGAGCGTCGTGCCTGCAGCATCCATTAAAATCAATACCCGGTGCGCCAGGGTGAGCGCACGAGTGCACGAACTTTAACTTAGACTGCGTATGATATGAAATGAAAATTGGAACGCAATGGGTAAATTTTGCTGATAAAATTTTAGATGTATGATGTAGGTACAAGGTATAGGGATTCTTCTAACTAGATTGACACAGCCTCACTCATCAACTCGGTGAATTATTGCTTTCAGAATTTCAATTATGTAGAATTTTTTGACACATATTTTCTGGAGATGAATTAGCCGACAAATCTCGCTGTTTAATTGACTAAGAAAGTGTAAGCGCGGTGTTTGATCGATAGTTTGGGATTTCTCGAAGAGTAGCGATTTTATATTATACCGATGAATATCCTTAGAGGAAAAATAATTCTTGCGAGAAAAGTCTGCCAAAAGAGGAAATCGAGTTCTTATAGATAAGCGTGATCGAAATTTCGGAAACTTTTACCTATGACAAAAACCCCGGGGGTTTCTGGGAGATGAATTCATCTCCTGGTGTTGATAAAAAGAGGAAAGAGAACCGCGCAAAGTCCTGATGATATTCAAATTTCACATCCAAGCTTGGACAATTCAAAGATTTGGATCTCCTAGCCCCTAGGTCATTCTATCGTTAGGAAAAGGCCAATTTCTTACCTGTTGTATTTGCGTCGATATAATCGTCGTCCTCGTCCGGCGACAAGGGTGGCTCCTCGTCGTAGACCGCATCCTCTGGTGAATGGCGAAGGTCATCCTCAGGTTGGGTGCAGGTGGGGCCGATGAAGAGGACGAGGCAGAATAGCCAGCAGGTAAGTCTCAGGGCGCTGAGAATAACACTCATCGCCCCCGCGGCGCGAGACAGCACCAGGATCCGGACACCGGCGCATCGGCATCTTCGTGGTCCGCCCGCCCCCTCTCCAATGCGCCCGCCCGCGATACCAGCGCCGCGACGCGTCCCGACGCCTCAGCGTGGGGTAGGACGCAGAGCATCAGCGCCTCCGCTGCCTCGGTAGCTGCAGCGACCTCAGATAACTCGAGCAGAGCTCATCTCTCGGTGGCAAAAGCCAATCCGACAATTTTATCTTTACAGATTTCTGCAGTTTCATTTTTTTTCTTTTTTTTTACGCTCAATTATTCCGGAGGAAAAAAAAAGATGGATTAAATATGTTCACCGTTAATCGGAATGAAATCTGATCAGTCCATAATTGGAGTAGATTTATTAAATAGGTTCGATAAAATTCACGTGTCAATTTCCAAGGAAACATGATTTCCTCTTGTTCTTACATCCTTGAAGATGTCCCCTTCCAGATTCAATCAATTAAATTTTCGGAATACCTATGGTTACGTCTTACCAGATTGAAATGGATATCCAGTTGTAAAGGACCCCGGGATCTCCGGTGAAAATTGATCAAGGATTCAGAATGCACGTGACTCGTATTGCCACGTGATACCGGATGTGCGTAAGCCTCGAATTCAGCCCGAGGCTCTGTTCGTAGTTGTGTTTTCGCGTAATCAATATATTTTGGGCAGCCTGCCGAATTGAAATTTCACCCTGTAATATAATTATCAGTAAATATCTGTAAAGCAATGAATCAATAATATCTTACACGTAAGACATGTCGATGTTAAACTGTATACGTGGAATCTCAACAGATCAGAAAAATGATTTCACTCATCATTTCACTTCCTTGTCAAGTTTTGACAAAATGTGACGACGAACATACGTGAAAAGCTACAAATAACGGTGGAAAATATCGAATAAATGAATTTTATTTATTTTTCTTTTTTACAAAATTCGCAAAATTAAAGACAGAAGAACTAGGAATGCACAGAGTGGTTCGCCTCTGGGGCGCCGATCGGGAATTATCCTTATCCTTAAGGGTTCCTTTAGCATTTGCTGAGGATGAATTTGAAATTCTGCGGCTGCCTTGCAAATAAAAATGTGTTCAGACATCATTTTTCGGTACAGGCACTCTTTTACGGTTCTATTTATTGATTATTCACTTTTGGAACTTGAATGATTACACGAACTATTCACAAATGTATTACATATAATTGAAATACAGTTGATCTAAAGGGAAGAGATAAAATGTTTAATTAATCCGCTTGCGGAGATGCGCGTCATCCCTTATGATTTGGAATAACATGGCATTTCATCATTAACCCGCCTCAGGTCCACGTATTCGTACTCTGTATCCATAGGTTCGGCTGAAAGCACAGGAATCGGGCGTCAGAGCGAAGGGGATGAAAATACAGAAACATTTTTCGAGATAGTCAAATTTTTAATGAATAGATAATACGATTTCAGATTCATATGGATCATTGACGATAGGGCACATCAGTTCTCCAAGCCTTCATGTATTTTATCTCGATTTTATCACACGCGAGATTAAAAATCAGCAATGATATTTTAGCAGCCTTTACTTCTGAAAACTTACAGTTCGTTACGATGCTTGGTATTTGTTTTCTTCTTACGATATGCACGATGCAAATAACTATTGCTGAGAATACAATTATCACTGATACACCTCCTATCACGTAGCTGTATTTTTTTAAAAAGATCCAATGGGCTGCGACAGTGTTGCATGGCTTCTCTGAAAATGAAGAAAACTGATGATTCATTCAAAACGGATCATATTTCCAATACTTGATCATTTCCATTACCAATCGGGAACAAACGATAAGTCTTGTTTCCATATTGAGTACAGTTGATGGGCACGACTTGATCCAGGCACTCTGGAGGACACTCCGGGAGTCCTTCCCATTTTGATGGAGAACGTTCAGTCGGATCTCCGATGTCCTCCTGGACCGGAATCTCGCTGATAATTTTTCACAAACGTAGTCAAGTGAATGTGTGATCTCGTATATACATACATACATTAGTTCGTTTAAAAATACACAAAATTTCGTCTGATCTTTTAGTTTTCAACCCAATCAGTGTAGATTCTGCCCTAACTCATTACTAATTTTCAATTTTAATAGCTAATAATGATTACCTTACTGGTCCAGAAACGTTGACGCGGATGGTCTGAATGACGATGCAGAAGAGAGGGTCGTTGCAGGATTCACCTCCCCAGTTATTATCACACTTGCAAATGTTCGGCTGTGCACAATGTCCGTTTTCGCACGTCATTGAACATTGGGGTGTGCAGGTTCCATCTTTGTCTTGATAACCTGGACAACATATCTTCTCATCCTGCCACACCACGTCGTACTACGACAGGGAACATACACAGAATGAGTAATGGAATCGATGAGGAGTTGAATTGCGATTGAAATGATAATATGTTCTCACCTCAGTCGGGGAAGAATGGCCGGCTTTCTCAGCTTGCAAAAATTCCATTGATTTCTGTATTGAATATAGGTCAATCTCACCACGGGAATTACGAGGTACTTTACGACTGCGAAAAAAATGAATTGGTGGCACATTGAATTATTTCAGAATTGCGAAACGAGCGAACGTGCTATCTATACGTTCGCAGATGATAAGGAGTGGGCTTTTATTCTGGAGAGCAGATTACCTCACTTTCCTGAAACAAGTTGCATTTTCATTTTCTACGGAAACTGAAGGCAAACACGTCGAAGACACTATAAAAAATACGATCACGATCCACAAGACAATTCGAGGCATTTTTCTACTCCTCTCATTAGAAGTTACCAGTTCCACGAGCTAATAACAAATGTAAGACAAACAAGGAATGTGATAAGCTTGCGGTTCCCGTGTACTTATCTTGCCAACCAACGACGGATGATGCTACGTCCGACGCCGTCGGCGTCTCGCAGTCAAATGATTTTGATCCTTCATCATTTTCCTTATCCATCTATGGACTAGAAACGTTAATTCTAAGTGACATGGGGGAAGAACACGGATTGAAAATAACGAACCACGCCCGAAGAATGATTTTTGAAATTTAGTTAGCATCATCAGAGTATAATTCTGTATTTATATCATATTATTTGACATATATTTTACTCAATCTGTATAAAATCTTACACTCTATACTTGCACACTTAACATACGTATGTAATTGATATATATTTTTACATAAGAATATTTTCCTTCATTTGCTGCAATCTCGAATTGGCTAACTCTTCTTCACCCTGGATGAGTTTTTAATGGTGATGTTTCGCGTATTCGATCCAGACTATGGGTCCAGTATTGGCTCTACCTTCACCTCGTCGTGAATTTTTGATTTGATTTCACATTTACGTCATCATAGACGATGATCGGCTGCACGTTTACATCATCGTAGTGGACCAATAATACTTCATCACATACGCGGTTTGGTGGTTCGATTACATAATCGTACTCGAGGATCGGTGGTAGGACTTCATCGTAAGTACTGTTCATCGTCCGTAAGCCCACGTCATCGTATATCAATTCCGTTGGTCCATCTGAAAGTAAAGGAATCCTTGGTGATTTGGTAAGTGAAAAGGGTATGCCGACAAATCTTGCGTGATGAAAAACTTTTCGGGGACGATTAATGACTCGGTGCATGATTTGGATCGAACTTTGCGATAATAGAGGAAATGTGCTCTCCGGGCTATCGCAGTGCATTTTTTAATCAGGACAATGTGTGGATTCGGTATCGATATTCATCAATCATTTGCATACTTACTTTTCATCATACGTCTCGTTCTCCGTTTCCTTCGTACAGTATACACAGTGACAACAACCATTACGAGCAGGATAATTATTAGCATTGCTACTCCGCTCATGATGTACGTTTTTGAAATAGTTTGATGGTTCGTGGCTACGATGGTGTTACACTCTAATTCTGAAAATATATGGGGGCTAATGATTTGTTCATAGCATATCGTTTTTTGTATCGTCTTCATCATGCCGAGTTATCAACGGTTGACACAAACGATAATAGCAGTGGTATGGTTTTTGTAAAATTAAAAATCCGGTTACCCTGACAAAGAAATCGTGTCAATAGGGCTGTATATTATAATAACTTCACTCACCATTGGAAATCAAAGAATATTTCGTCCTTCTAATGTTCCCAATGACGTGAATTTGATGATCATTGATCATCTGGCTATGGCATTCCGGTTGACATTCTCTAAGGAAGCTCTTCCATTGGTTTTCAGAATTGGCAGGCATGTCCTTCACATTTCCCTCTGGTGGGACCTTACTGATAATGTTACATGAATGTAGTAGAATTAATTTTTTTTTTAACTATGATATGCATACAAAGAAAATATCAGGCATTTCACACTGATGCGACCTGAGTACTCAAAAAAATCTGAAAAAAATTCAACGTGTGAAATGCCCCATATGTTTTTATATGGGGCATCCCCTGCCAGCTAGACTATCGTACAACTTTGACCATTTCAGAGATTTCTCCATGTGATTGTTCCAACTTAATACCGAAATGACATTTTTCCTTTCTTCAATTTTTCTTGAAACCGAGTTGGTCACACAAAACACAGAATGTCCGAAATTTTCCTAGAAAATCTAATAGGATGCTTTTTTAAATCTGAAAAAATTGTAAGTAAATGACAGTTTGATTGCCTCTAAGAGTTTGATAAATAATATATTAAAATGTAGACGAAATCCTAGACATTCAGGGTCGGACGTTGGTCAAGTCGGCGTGGAATGCCCCATGCGCAAGTATCAGGTCTATATATAAAAGTGTCTAATCGCGCACGAACCGCATCCGGGAAGATAAGCTTTATTATAATTTTCGCCATGGTGCAGCCAGAGCTGCAAGGCGGAATTTTTCACATCTTCTTTGTATCTCGAAGTTTGAAGAGGATCAATCACTTAAAATAAAAGCTCGGCGAAAAGGCTTAGTGCGACTAGTATCTATCATGGTGAAAAATAGCTCAAGACGCAGATAGATATTATGCATACCTTGCTCCGAAATCGATGTAGCATAAAAGTGACTCTTCGCAAGATCCGTCTTTCCAGCCATAAGCGCATGTACATTTCGTAACAAAGTCCATGTTACCCGAACAGCATTGCCGTTCGCGTGAATCTCTAGTGGAAATAAAATTGGTAATTACAACAACAATAATTGCGTGCAACAAATTATAATTGATCAGAGTAGGTATAATATGCCTTACTTCAATGTGATGTTGAGACACATGATGCTACTGGTTTGTCCGATAACTGCGAAAAACCCTATAGCAATACAGAATCTAATGTGAGCCGTCATTATACTTCTCTGATCCGAAGTTTACTGTTTCAGAAGCTAATTACAAATGCATGACAGCAATGAATGTGACAAATTTGTGATTCATCAAGCGTTATCTTTACTACTAGTGGTATACCCAACGCCATAATCGCTTTAGTATTAAGGCTTTATTAAGTATACAGTTTGTTACTGTATATTATAAGTTTTTTTCTTCTCTCATCATGTTTCTTCAAGATGGTTTCTTCTTAGCAACTTACAATAATTCGAATTCCGGATTATGGTCCACTGGAGTATCAGATCTTCCATGTCTTCTGAACCGGGGTAAGGTTTTTCCATTGACAATTCATTTTCTTGATTCTCGATTATTGTAAATTAAGCACATCGATTGGATAAATTTTTATAAAATATTACATCGCAATATGTATCGATGATTCAAAATTAATACTACAAAATAATTGCATTCTTCTGGTCGATTTGACGTATCGATTCGGGCCATCGTTGGTATCGAGGAATTGCACCGATTCACCTGAAATCACGCGAATTCTGTGTATGGGCCTAATAATCCTCTCTTTCGTCTCTTGCCTTGGTAACCTGGACAATATATCTTCTCATCCTGCGACACCATGTCGTACTACGACAGGGGACATACACAGAATGAGAAACGGAATTGATGAGGAGTTGAATGACGATTGAAACGATAATATGTTCTCACCTCAGTTGGGGAAGAAGTGCCGGCTTTCTCAGCTTCCAAAAATTTGTTTGTTTCCTATTTTGAATATCGGTCAATCTCACCACGGGAATTGCGAGGTACTTTGCGACTACGAAGAAAATGAATGGGTGGCACATTGGATTATTTTAGAACTGCTAAGCGAGAGGACGTGCTATCTGCACGTTCGCGAATGATAAAAGGTCGGCTCTAATTCTGGAGAGCAGATTATCACACGGTCCGAAAACAAGGCGCATTTTTCTCTCCTTATACGAAAACTGGAAGCGGAAAACTTTAGCAGTTGAATGATTTTGGTCCTTCATCATTCTTCTTATCCAGCTATGGACTAGAAATGTTGATGCTAATTGACATGGGGAAAAACGGATTGAAAATAACGAACTACGCCTGAAAAATGACTTTTTCTATTTAGTTACCATTACCAGAGTACATATAGTTCTGTATTTGTATCATATTATTCAACATGAATTTCTTTCAATCTGTACAAAATCTAACACTCCATGCTTGCACACGTAAGATACGTATGCAATTGAGATATATTTTCACATAAGAATATTTTCCTTCATCTGCTACAGCCTCGAATTGTCTAACTTTTCTTCATCCTAGATGAATTCTTAATGGTAATCATCTGCGGATTTGATCGAGACCACGGGTCCAGTATCGGCTCTACGTTAACCTCATCGTAAACGCAATTTGATCCCACATTCACGTCATCATAAACGCTGATCGGCTGTACGTTTACATAGTCTCGGTTAGGGACCAAAAATACTTCATCATATACGCGATTTGGCGGAACGATGACATCATCGTAGTTAGGGGTCGGTGGCAGGACATCATCGTAGATATTGCTCATTGGCCGTAAGCTCACATCATTGTATATTGATTCCGTTGGTTCATCTGAAAGTAAAGGAATCCTTGGTGATTTGATAAGTGAAAAGGGTATTCCGACGAATCTTTTGGGATGAACAATTTTTCGGGCAAGATTAGTGACTCGGTGGAGGATTTGGATCGAACTTTGCGACAGCAGAGGAAATGAATATCCCTTTGAGCTCTTTCAGCGCATTTTGTCACTCGGGACAATGTGTGGAATCGGTATCGATATTCATCAATCGTTTGCGAACTTACTTTTCATGATATGTCTTGTTCTTTGTTTTCTGCGTACAGCATACACAGTGGCAAATACCATTACGGGCACGATAATGGTTAGCATTGCTACTCCGCTTATGATGTACATTTTCCAAATTGTTCGATGTCTCCGGGTTACGATGGTGTTACACGTCGAGTCTGAAAATATATGGGGGGTAATGATTTGTTCATAGCATATCGTTTTATGTATCGTCTTTATCGTGGCAAGTTTTTAACGGCTGACACGGACGATGATAGCAGTGATATGGTTTTCATAAAACTGAAAATCAGGTACCCGTGAAAAAATATTCTGATCAGACCATATCAGACCAGATATAGATATATCAAAAATTTTGATATAGCCTTATCAGGTCATATCAGGTCTGATCAGAATATTTTTTCACGGGTAGCCCTGGCAAAGCAATCGTCGAATGGTACTGTTTATTGTAATCACTTTACTCACTGTACGGAATCAAATAATAATTCGTGTTATCAATTTTATCATTGATAAATAATGTAGAATTGATCTGGCCCAAGCATTCCGGTTGACATTCTCTGAGGAATCCTTTCCATTGCTTATTAGGATTGGCAGTCACGTTTCCCGTATTGTTCACAGGTGGGACCTCACTGATAATGTTACATGAATGTATTCAAATTATTTATTCTCAGCTATCTTGTACATACGGGGTGAAAGTTAGGCTTTCACCCTGTTATAAACTAATATATATATATATGTAGCTCCTATGAGGGGCATCCTACGCCAACTCGACTACGTCCAACTTTGACCATATCAGAGATTTTCCTATGTGATTGTTCCAACTTTATACAGGAGTTACACTTTTAACTTCCCGTTTCTCTGTTTTCAGAGAAAAAAGGAAGTTATTGTGATCACCCCGAAAATGAAAAGTTGAGTTTTCACTGGATCTCCACGTTTTGAGATCCAGAGAATGACCTCCGACTATTTTGAGATTGAAGTCTGGGTGTGTGTGTGTGTGTATGTGTATGTGACCAAATTTTTGTCCCCATGATATCTCGGGAATGAGTGAGCGGATTTCGATCTAATTAGGCTCAATCGACGCGGCTTTTCTCAACTTAGAACTGATTAGATTTTGGCTCTGATCAGTTCAGTACTTTTCGAATTATTCAAATAACAAAATTCTAAGAAAGGAAATAAAAATGATGATACCTTGATAATGGATGAACGGATTCGAATGAAAATTGGTGCCATGAAATTTTTTGGATCACTGATCACGAATTTGACATTGGCTTCAAAAATTCGAATCCGAATTTAGATCCCTCGTAGAGTTCGAATAACAATATAATAAAACGTGGACAAAATCAGGGTCGGACGTTGGTCAAGTTGGCGTAGAATGCCCTATGCGTAAGTATTATGATTCTGTATATATGAAAATACATAATCGAGTACTAACCGCATCCGGAAAGATAAGCTTTATTATAATTATCACCATGCTGAAGCCGGGGCTAAAACGCGGAAATTTTCACATCGCTTTCGTATATCTCTGAGTTTGAAGAGGATCAATCACGTAAAATAAAGGCTCGGCGTAAGGGCTCGGTGCAAAAATATGCGAAGATAAAGGTACTATATCTTAAAGGTATCTATAATGGTGAAAAATAGCTCAAGATGCAGATATAGTGCGGCCATCGTTCGGTTTCCTCTCAACTTCACGGTATATTATACATACCTTGCTTCTGAAGCAATGTAGCAAAAGAGTGGCTCTTCACAGGATTCTCCTTTCCAGCCGGAACAGCATCTATGTGTCGATGGGTAATGAGACTCCTAGCATAAGAAATATTAGCATTAAAAATATAAGGTTGCTAGAAGTTAATACGAACGAGATTCATAGTCGTTATGCTGTCAATGAGCTGGACTTACGTTGAATTGTGTTGGGAAAATTTCCCTCTCTATGGAGATAGGGACTCCTGCGCGGCTGCTAATTCTACGTTGACGTACGGAATAACTGGAAATAAAATTAATAGATGGCAATCGCAATCTGTTTAGGGGATGGGTGAAAATCGCTCGCTCTTATTAGTTTCCTACGATTTATATCAGGGTAAAAAATTGGTAAAATTATTCTCTACCTTCGCAAGGACACGCAATGAATAGTAATTCTCGATAGCACTACAACAAATCATAACCGAACAGAGGATGCCTTACCTCGTCATATCGTAACACATGGAGCTATTGGTTTGTCCGATAACTGCGAAAAACCCTATAGCAATACAAAATCTAAACTGAGCCGTCATTATACTACTCTGATTCGAAGTTAACAGTATCAGAAGCTAACTACGAATGTATAAGAGAAAAAATAGATGTGGCAAGTTCGTGATTCATCAAGCGTTATCTTTCCTACTGGTGGTAGATCCTGGTATATCCGATCCCATACTCTATTCAGTAATAAGGCTTTCAATCTTGCATAATGTTTAGCGTTTAGTTGGTACTGTATATTATAATTTGTTTCCTTCTCTTGTCATGTCAGCCGAAGATGATTTCTTCTTAGTAACTTTCAGTAATTAGAATTCCGGATTACTGTCCACTGAAGTATTAGATCTTCCATGTCTTCTGAACCAGGGCAAGGTTTTTCCATTGACAATTCATTTCCTGGACTCTCGATTATTGTATATTAAGCATATCGGTTACTGGATACATTTTTATAAAATATTACACTGCAATATGTATCGACGATTCAAAATTAATACTACAAAATAATTGCATTTTTCTAGTCGATTTGACACATCAATTCGTGCCATCGTTGGTATAGAGGAATTGCACCGATTCACCTGAAATCACGCGAATTCTGTGTGAGCCCAATAATCCTCTCTGTCGTCTCCTGATATTTCAGCTAATACTCGTTAATGTTTATCAATGGGCTAAAAATTTACCGATCATTCCGTTCTTCATTCGGTGTTTCCTTGACTTTAGATACGCAGCGTAGACGATGATTGCGAAAACTAAGATTTCCAAAACCGCTCCAATCACGCTCCCGTATATGTAAGCAAAATCTAAATCAGCTGAGGCGATTTTGCATGGAGAATCTGCAATTACGAGAGACAAGGAGCATCAAAACTTCGTGTTGATTACGTTATAATTTCACTTACCAATGCGAATAAAATGACAAGTGATTTTTGAATTATTTCGAGTCATGTTGACGGGTCCAGTGCTTCCAAGTTGGTAGATACATTCTGGGCGACATTCTGGTGTCTCCTGATCGATTCGTGGCTCTTCAATAGCGATTTCGGTTGCATTGAGTTCCAAAAGATGTCTGCGAATGTGGCTCAAGGAATTAGAATAACTTTCTTCTCAAATATTTCACATAAAGATATGACTAGGCAAGCAATTTCTAACACGATACGTTACTATGAATCTAAACCACTTCCGGGAAAATGTACATCCATCATTTTTCGCGGTTTTCACACTAAGGATTGCATAGTATTCGCCTTACCACTAGTTCTGAACGAAATCCTTTCCTGAAAAATGATTCAATACGCAAACAAACTTTATGCTCACCTCATAGTCTTGTTGCTGGCAGACTGCTGCAGTATGATGAGACATAGCAGTGACTTGTTGCAAAAATTTCCTTCCCAGCTATCGATACAGACACATCCCTTACCCGTGTACGTGACATGATTACATTCTAGCTTGCAGATGGGCACGCAGGTTTCGTTCCCAGTCCCATCTTTGAAGATCTCCTCGCAGATGCTCAAGTTTAAGCTTTTATTAGAAATAAAATAGTTTTTCTAAATATTTTGGAACTAGAGCTGTGTGAAATGCAATGGCATATCCGCGTATCTTTCTTGACCTTTCTCTCCGTCTATACGCACGCAATTATACTTTAGCTGATTGCATTTTATTCAGAACAAATACGTGTGCATAATGGAATGATCAACACTGATGAAACATACTGACTCAACCCTATGTGTGATTGGTTTCGATAAATGGGGTTAACAGTTCGGTCGTTGATAGTAGATTACTATTAATCTTTTTCAAGACCACACCAGACAATCGGTCACTAAGGTTGTGTGCGGAGCATGGACGTAATACAAAGATGGAATATTCACACTAGCGTTTATCGGTCTGAACATATTGTATACATGCTTCCATATTATTGATTACCGGCAAGAAACTGCACTGCTGTGTATAGTTTATTCTGAGTGCACCTTACCCCACGGTATCCAGAGGAATTGCATCCTCAGAGGAAGTACTGGTCGCAAAAATTACGCCAGATATCATCACAATACGCCAAATAATTTCATCCAGCATTCTACTAATCTCCCTCCAGACTAACGTACAGCTTGAGATAATTCTGATACGGTGAACGAATAGAGATGACAAGTTCGTAGTAGCCCTGAACTCGTCTCTCCCACCACAGCGATGGATCTTATCAAAGATTACGGAATCTATCACTCTGATATATAAGAGCCAATATTCGAAAGCGAATACCTACTTATGCGCGTATCTGGAAGAGCTTACACATCGTATAACTAGAAAATATACATATCCGATAAAGTTGGAGCTTGTAGTGTATTAGATGAATTGTTCGGTATTCGCAATTCCTTCTTGAGATCATCATTGAAAATATTGTTAGGATGAATATCTGGGGTTTTTGACACGAAGCAAACTCTCGCAAACATGTTTATCAATGAAATTTATTGCGTCTGCAATAAGCAAATAACTGGCAAATTATACGAAGATATTTATAACAAGACGAGGATAATTTTATTATTCACTAATAATATTACGCGTAGAGTTTTCAACCCTGTAATCTGCAGTAGGTGTATCGCTGGTGTGAAGATATTATAGTGCCAACTCGACGACGTATTTTGGGATAATATCCGAGTGGACGTAATATGGACATGTAATTGATATGATATACATTCATAAATTTTTTTTTTTTCATCGAATACGATACATCTCAATGACATAGATATAAAGCAGAAGAAGAATCACGAAACGGTCAGATTTTCCGGGTGGATAGGGTCTACGTCTACGAACTCGGTGACCAAGGGCTGCAAAGTTTCCTCTGAAAGTTGCGAAATTTATTGTATAAAACGTTGATAGGAAAGAAGAAGAGCTCTTCAATTTTCGGGTATATTCAAACCTGAGTAGGAAATTCACCTTTTTTTACTTTTCGCTTCATTAGCACGATGTACACAGCACAGCAAACTATTATCAATAATACAATTCCTATAACCGTTCCGATCACCCCGCTATGTTTTTGCCAAAAGCTCGAATCGGCTTGGTTGAAAGTATTGCACGCTGAGTCTGAAATTATAGAAGACGAATAATTCATATTCGTAAATGACACGTTTGAATTATTATTCACATCCCAGGATCAACTGCGAAAGATTTGAAAAAAAAACGAAAAATCAGGAAAATGATGCCTCAACTCAATTTAACTGACGGTGACTTATCAAGCATCTTCCACTTACGGACAGAGACGAAATAGCGGATTACATCTGTTGAAGTTTGGGTAAAGTTGACGGGCGTGCTGTCGAGTTGGTCAAGACATTTCGAATGACACGCTAACAGCCCGTGTTTGTAATTTTCAGCCGTGAATTCGGTTGCGTTAATTTCCGGGACATTGCTGAAAATGTTGCATAGATATAACGGAATACGATTGCAATTTTTCGGGACTTCGAGACGGGGCTCATCTCAGATGATATTTTTCTAAAGCAGATTTTTGTTTTTATCATGAAAGTTTTTTTTCAACTACCAAAAATTATCAAATGCCCGGGCAGATATCGCTCACCTCATTAGTTCGATAGAGTGGAGATCCTTGGTCCGAGTGACTACGCAGAATAGTCTTTCCTCACAGGAATCTCCTCCGAAACCGAAGGAGCAGGTACATGTGTTCGGGGCGACGCATTTTCCGAAAGAACAGGACTCGTTGCAGACAGGGGTACATTTGGATATCGAACCGGGACTCATCTCGTAGCCACTGTTGCAAGTGCAAATCCCAGGCTGGGTGCAGCTACCAAATATACATGGATCGCTACATTTTGGCTCGCAAATAAACTCGTCATACTGTGAAGGTTGAAAGCCATCGTTACAACCGCACCGATCAGATCCAATGCACTTTCCGTTGATGCACGGCCTTTCGCATACTGGACGACATTGATCGGTTCCATTTTTTTCATAGCCAGCATAGCACTCGCAAACATTCGGCTTGGCGCAGTAGCCTTGTTCGCACACCGGAGAACATACTGGATGGCAGCGATGTTTGTGTGGACCGGGTTTGTAACCAGCATTACAAGTGCACGTATCAGGTGCAGTGCATCGACCATTTAGACAAGGCTCCCAACACCTTGGTATGCAATTGAAGGGGTTAATTCCGGACTTCACGAAGCCGTCCTTACAACGGCAGATATTAGGCGCCACACAAGTTCCATTTGCACAGATGTTATCACAAATCGAAACGCACTTATTGTCCTTGCTCCTCTCGTATCCGCGATTACACTCGCAGATATTCGGCTTAAGACACCAACCGTTGTCACAAGCCGACTGGCAGATCGGCTTACAGATGTATTTAATCGAACTCAACTGATAGCCATCGTTACAAGTGCATGTTTCAGGTGCAGTGCAATCTCCGAATTCACAGGGCTCCCTGCACTCGGGATGGCAAATAAAAGTGTTGTTCTCAGACCGCTGGTACCCATGTTTACACGCGCAGAAATTAGGAGCTATGCATTTTCCATTGACGCAGTCTTGTTCGCATACTGGTACACATAGATTGGTCTCGTTCTTGATCACGTATCCAGTGTGGCATGCGCAGACATTTGGTTCTCGACACCATCCGTGTTCGCACTGAGAATGGCACTCTGGCTTGCACGCCCGCCAGTCCGCATCAAGTTTATACCCTGGGTCACATATGCAGATATCGGGGCTTATGCACTTTCCGTTTATACAAGCTTCTTCGCATATCGGATCACACACGTTCTCATCGACATACTCATAGCCAGGATCGCAAACGCACTGATTCGGCTCGGCACAGTACCCATTCACGCATTTTGATGGACAGTATGGATCGCAGGTTCCATTATTGTTCTCGTACCCGACGCAACAAGTCTCCTCCGTTGTCCAGCCCGTTGTCCAGTCCGTTGTCCAGTCCGTTGGGTACTAAGACGGAAAATGTTACGAATTTCTAGGAGGTAATTAGAACGAGATTCATTTTCCTCGAGGGCTGCACTCACCGTATTTCCCTGCATATTCTGCCATGGGCGAGGGAAACTTGATCGTTGCCACTCACCGTGCAAATCGTACTCCAGTGACCATCGAGGACGATATTGTTTGTGGCTGTGAAGAAAATAGACGAGTCATTTGCGTTTTTACCTTATGCTTTGTCTTTCACTCGTTACGAGGTGAAAGAACGGTAAAATTATTTTTATGGATTACAGGGACTGTGTAATAATTAGGGAGAAAAGTCTGACCGACGTACGATGGGGTGTAACTCACCTCACAGCTCTGGTACATATCGAATTGATACTTCCCTGGAGAAGCGAAGACACTGGAGAAACTGCGATAATCACTACTGCGAAATAACAAATTATTCGAACTATTGTCATTTTACTCCTCTTTTCAGTACCTAGCAGCGTCAAGTGTCAGATGTAAATGCATGGAAGTAAGAAAATTTTCCCATCCATGGCTGATGAGATAAGGCTGTTTGCTTTCTGAAGCACGATATTGCGAGTGCGCTTTTATTCCTCTCAGCGCCCCCTTCATCGGGTCTAAGGGAGAGACGAAGAGTAGATCAACCGTATCTGTGTACACTGCTCGTCATTAATAACATCTATACCTAACTTTCATTTTATGGAAAAACAATTCTCGACAACATCGATTGATAATTTGTCTGTCTATCGCGTACATGAGTATTATTTATCAAATTCATTCATACGATGATAATACTAGCAATTTTTCAGGTCATTTTTTCTGAGTGATGCTTTTCTGAACTGAGAGCAACACTTATACCTCGTATTTGTATTTATGATCACTGAAAAAGGTCGAAGAAGACGATGTACGGTATCATCTAATTGTTCAGATTTGATCTACTGAAGAGATTATCATGGCAGTATAGGTATTTTATTTATTAGAAAATGTACATCTAGGTATTCGAACGAGTTGAAATTTCAACAAACCACCATTCTGTAGTATACGGTGCATAGGTTGTCCTTTGAACGTATTATTTTGATAAATATCTGGGGTTTTTGACACGAAACAGAATCTCGCAAGCATTCTTATCAATAATATGTTGTTTGTTTTCGCATATATGCGACCACATACGAAATCAAATGGAAGAATTCACAAAACCACGATGATAATTTCATTGATTACTGGCTATAGTTCGTAGAATTTAATCCGCTAATCATAAGGCCATATCGTTATATTACAAATATGTTTGCGGACGCGATCGACCATAATAATTATTCTGGGGGGCTAGCCCAAAATTTTCTTCGCGACATAACTGAAGATGGGTGAGGGTGTGAACGAAAGTAATCGCGGCGCAAACATGCGCAAACGAAACGCAAACGATCGCAAAAAAAAGGACCGGGAAATTCTAATTTTGGGGGGCTAGCCCAAAATTTTTTTCGCGACATAACTGAAGAAGGGTGAGGGTGTGAACGAAAGTAATCGCGGCGCAAACATCCGCAAACGAAACGCAAACGATCGCAAAAAAAAGGACCGGGAAATTCTAATTTTGGGGGGCTAGCCCAAAATTTTTTTCGCGACATAACTGAAGAAGGGTGAGGGTGTGAACGAAAGTAATCGCGGCGCAAACATGCGCAAACGAAACGCAAACGATCGCAAAAAAAAGGACCGGGAAATTAAATGAAACATACAAGTAACATATATAAGTAACGTAAGTTTATTGGAGAATAAAAATTACGAGACAGTTAGGTGTCACTATACTCAATTGGATCCACCTCTACGTAGTCGGTGACCAGTCGTTGCGTGAATTCTTCTGAAAATTGATAAGTTTATTGTGTAGAACGCTGGTCGAAAATTAAAATAGTTCTTCGAGTTTTCATGTTTTTTTTTTTAATCCGAGTAGTAGACTTACTGTTCATCGGTTTTCGCTTCACTCGCACGACATAGACGACACAAGCCACCATTGCCAAGCATGCAATTCCTACGATTGCTCCTATCACGATGTTGTTTTTTTGCCAAAAGCTCGAATAGGCTTTGACAATGTTACACGACGAGTCTGGAATTATAAAAAACCAATAATTTATATTGGAAAATGACACGTTACTTCAATCTCGTTTGGATTGTTATTCGCCGAAGTATCAGCCAAGGAAGATTATCGTCAAACAGGAAAATAAAGCGAACAGGTCAAAGGTAATTCTCGTCATATCATTTTCGATCATATAACTCACCGATAGGAACGAAATAGCGAATCACGTCTGCAGAAGATTGGGTAAAGTTGAGGGGTAGGTTATCAAGTTGGTCAAGGCATTTCGAGTCACATTCTGGGTCTTTCCATTCGAGCTGGGAATCCCCACGTGTGATTTCGATTTCGTCCAATTCCGTAACATTGCTGATAACATAAGCGATATGAGTTTTTCCTCAAACGTCTCATACTATTTACGCATATGATAATACAGTCACGGTAGACGTGATCCAAAAACGCAATACGTCATCGCGTGTTATCGACATAGGGGGAAATACGACTGCAATTACATGGGTTTCAAACCAAAGCTCATTGCACATACTGTTTTATTCTTCCTCAAAATGAGTCTTGTTTTGAAGCATGCGAATGGCGTGATGGGGGATCTTACTCTAATGAATTCCTAATCATGAACATTATACCCGTATGTGTTATATCATTTATCGTACTTCTTCCTGCCAAAAATGATCTGATACAAAAACAGACATTTTTCTCACCTCACTAGTTTGGTAGAGTTGAGACCCTTGGCCTGGGTGATTACGCAAAAGAGTTTCTTTTCACAGGAATCTCCACCAAGGCCGAAGGGACAGACGCATGTATTCGGTTCGCTGCAGATCTTGAAAATACAGGTCTCGTTGCAGACTGGAGCACAGGTTGTATTTGCATCGGGACTCATCTTATAGCCACTATCGCAAGTACAAACTCCAGGTGCAGTGCAGCTACCAAATACACATGGGTCACTGCATATCGGTTCGCAATTGAAGGCGTCGTTATGTGGGTGCTGAAAGCCATCGTTACAAGTGCATACATCAGGTGCAACGCATTTTCCATTCACACACGGTCTGTCACATATCGGATAGCACTCTTCGGTTCCATTTTTTTCATAGCCAGGGTTACAAGCGCAGACATTCGGCTCAGTGCAGTAGCCGTTATTGCATACCGAGGAACATACAGGTTCGCAGTGATATTTGTTTGTGATATTGAGCACGTGGCCATCATCGCAAGTGCACGTTTCAGGTGCAGTGCAATTACCAGATATACAATTCTGCTGACATCTTGGTAGACAAACGGACGCATTGATACGGGACTGCTCGAAGCCATAATTACAGCTGCAGGTATTGGGCGCAACACACTCTCCATTTTCGCACGACTTATCACAAATTGGAATGCACTTTTGGCCCTCTTTGGTATCGTTCTTCATTGAGTATCCAGAGTGGCATGCGCAGACATTTGGTTGTTCACACCATCCGTGTTCGCACTCAGAAATACACTCTGGCTCGCATGTGTGTCCATCCGCATTCAATTTATACCCTGTGTTGCAGGTGCAGGTATTTGGGCTCGTGCACTTTCCGTTTATACAAGTTTCGTTGCATATCGGATCACACTGGTGCGCCTTGACGTACTCGTAGCCGTCATTGCAAACACAATGATAGGGCTCAGCGCAGTAGCCATTTATGCATTGCGATGAACACAATGGCTCACAGGTTCCATTATTGTCTTTGTAACCCGGGCAGCAGTACTCTTCGGTGGTCCATTTCTGCACATATTTCTACGGACAATGAAAATATATCACGTTTATAATTACAAGAAGGTAATAAGAACGAGATCCATCGTCATTGAGAGCTACCTTCGCATGATCCTGATCATAGTTGGGCCATATATACGATTGGGGTCTGTGCCACGCAATTATATACGGCCTTTCTTCAACTTCCATGTAGCTGTAAAGAAAAAAAAAAAAATTAACAGGTGATAATGGTTGAGGCAATTCGTTCTCGCTGCTTTCTGATTCATCTCGCAATTTGTTGTTTCATTATAAGAAGATGGACTGGATATTTATATGTAATTCATGATACCTTGGTCAGGGCATAATATACCTTACCTCACAGATTTTCTACACACGGCACGGCTACCTCCTTTCAGACTTGCATTCCATGGGGAAACTGCAGTGACAATCGGTATAACGAAGAAATAAATGATTCTAAGGACCGCCATTCTACTCCTATCCTTCGTACCGAGCAGCTTCGAGAGTTGAATAAGAATAATACACTTGTTCAGAAAATTTTTCCTGCTCTTCGTTTACGTGATAAGACCAACTACATTCGGACATTCGGTGGTGGGGGTAATGACTGACAATCTACATGAGATGGATATTTGTACAGTCGACCATCCCAATAAGGCCCATCTCAATAAAGCCGCTTCCCCAAGTTAGCACGTCGAGCAGTTCCCCCACTCTCAAGTAGATAAGGCGAGCTCGAATTTCATCCGCAAATATTCTCAATAAGGCCGCTCGACGTACTGGCTTTTCACATATACTTTCGAATGTAAAATCAGTATTTAGATATGGACGAGGTGCCGGCCTTATTGAGAAAAGTTGCGGTATAAACATCGCCAGCGAGCGTGACGGTGCGGAGTGGGGGAACTATGATTCCCAGAAAAACTCTTCCCCTTTCCGCGTTGACCGGCCTTATAGGGATGGTCGACTGTATATTGATTCCACATGCTCGAGTTTGACAAATTGGAATGGTCTGCTCTAGTCCTCAGAAGGAAATCGGGCGATACTCGAAACCTCGACTGGTCCTTGGGAAAGAGAAATTTTGCGATCCAAAAGGAAGAAGTAGCTTATTTTTATTGAACTGCACTTTGCGGTCTTTTCTTATTAGAATTTTTATATAGGTTTATAAGTAACAGCTATTGTCATGCCCCTCAGTCTCATATTTTTTAATCAACATTCATAAATCTTTAACTATAGGAATATTGGGATTGATAAATTATTCTTTACCATAAGCACCTGAAGGAGAGATTTTCTAGAACGTAAAGAAATTAATTTTATTATCTTTTCTGTTATAGTTAGATATTATTTCTTACGTTGATTTATCACGATAACGATACTGACAATTGTTTTAATAATCCTAAATCCATATAAATTAATCGATACATTTCAACGTCTGAGTATGAGATCTTCTGATAGCAAGTAATTCGTTAGAAATAAATATCACGTGTAACAGTTTAATCTTCTATCAGGCTAATTAAGTTCATCCTTTCGTAGTTGGTGTACGAGCATTGCATAGAATCATCTGAAATCAAAGAAATAAAATTCGGTGTAAGTCCATAGACGAAATAAAAACAGTATCTTTATGCAACGAGGATCTTTTTGTAAGTTCAATAACTTCATGAAGAATTCCCATACTGGGTAATGCATATGGGAGAATTCGTGGAAACGCTCCATGGGGAAGTGAAAACGTCTGCATATAGGCAATTCAAACAACAAGCGATTGGATTTTATTTCGCATATCGCATGCCCATTGGCTACGTGGGGAACAAAACCCAATCAGTCAATGTTTGAGTTGCCTGTATGAAGCGTTTCCACGAATCCTCCTGTATATCACAGTGAAAATGATTTATTCAAATTCTCGCCTATTTTATTATAAAAATATCAATCGACTGGATACTGACTGAGAAATATGCTCCTTCTTTTAATCTGTCTCGTCACGATATATGCGGCAAAGACAATCGTCACGAACAACACGACCCCCGACACTGCACTGATGACGTTTTTGTGTCTGGCAAAAAAGTCGATTTCGGATGCGGTAATGTTGCACCTCGAGTCTAAAAATTGAATTATTGGTCACAGCAAACATTTACGAATCATTTCCAAAAACTTGAAGAATGTCACGGTAAGTATTGCTTTTTTTTATATTTCTGCTGCGTTTATTGTCTTATCATTCCACTTACCGATAAGAATGTAATAGTAAGTCACATTTTCAGTATTGAAGGTAGAGTTTTGGTGTATGGTACCAATAATTTGGTCCAGACAATCCAGGCTGCAAGCTGATAGATTTCGATTGATTATTGGATTTTCAGTAGCGATAACGGTGCTGTTGGATTCCGTATGATTGCTAGAAAAGTTTTTGGTCAAACATTCTATAATGAAATAAAAATACAAAAAATTTTCCAAACGTGACTGTGATCTGTGCGATTTTTAAAGCCAGAAATTCATCACCGTTCTTTTTGCAAACATTTTTGAATTTATATAATTCCGTATGTCTTATTCTGAAGCTGCTTAATAAATTTAGGAAATGCTTTTTTATCAAACCTTTTCGTATCAATCGAATCCATACTAATAGGCTGATCGAAAAAGCGTGAGGTTGGTTCGTCGCAAGAATTTTCTGCCCAGCCATAAGCACAGACACACGTATCTGGGGCCTTGCAGGTCCCAAAGGAACAGATACTGCAGGACATGTTATTCTTCTCGTAGCCGACTGAATAGTTACAGGTCGGATTAGCACCATCAGTACCATTTATGCAGCTCCGACTTGATACGTTTTTTTCATATTCTCGGTACTGTCCTAAGGAGGAAAGAATCTCAGATCTTCTGTGACTGTAAAAAAAAAGATCAACGCTTCTTCGATTTGTACCTATAATTAATAATTTCCTGGTCCGTATATTATACTAATGTGAATTTTTTTGTTCGCTTAAAAAGAGCTCGTAGTTATATTCTCAGTATCTGGGGTCGATCGGATCACTGGATTACGAAGTCGAGCATCATGGATTCCACCAGTATCGCATTGCTTATAAGCTACTCCTGGCAATATTTTTTCGGTAAAATTTATCACTCTAATTTGTACAATAAATCGCCACCTTATGTAGGAGTAGATTGATGTATAGTATATATTTTCAAGTCAAGATATATCTCACCTTAATACGGTCTCTGTACACACGGCACTTGCCTCAGAAATTATGACAGTCACAATCGCAATCGAGAATATCATTCTACTCGTCATTTTAATCCGCTCTCTCTGAGCTGTTAGCTCTGAAAGATAACTCAGAATTTAAGTAAGCGAGAAGAATGACAGATTCGTAGTTGATCCGGTCTTGATTCTTCCGCAAGTGATGGAGGGTATCGGAAATACTGAGCTCAACTTCTGGATTCGATCGTTTGACCCACGGGACTTAAGTTGGCCAACTTTATTCTGATATTGTGGATTTCACTTGCTTATTTCGTGCATTTCCCACTCTTATCGCTTCACTATCACAAGAGGTCAGGTCATATAAAGAAGAAGGTCAATTCCGTTGAATTTTGATCGCGGTGGGATGTATAAGTTGATAATTAAATATATATATCATCATCACATCTTCACTTATTGTTATATGTTGTAAATATGGATCATATTTACGGCCTCAGCCTATTTTAATATAATATTTGTCGTTTGATAAATTCTATAAAGTTAATGGTTAATTTACTTTTTTCTTTCTAATTTAGTTTTAGTATTATTTATACCTATGATGAAATTGTTAATTTAAATTTTAGAGAATTTTAATCCTATCTAATTAGTCGTTAAGTTCAATTAATCTAATTTGAGCAATCAAACTTTCCCGATTACGGAATTCGATGCGATAATAACAATAAGAAATTTTTGTAATAATCCTAAACTCTGATAATCGCGAATCTACGAACAGTTAATGTTGCTAGTTTAATTTGCCAATATCACGTTCTTGCTTAAACAATACTTAAAATTAATATCACGAGCTAGTTACGTTCTATGAGTAAATTGAGTTATCCTCCATGTACTCGGGATATTTCGATCGCAATGGTATATCTGAAAAGACAGAAGTTCCGTGTGAGTGGTAAGTAACTGAAATTAAAAAAAAATATCTTTCATCAAGGAACCGTCGAGGAAATTTTGTTGAGCTTGAATACTTTGACTCAGAATTTTTGTGACCTGGTAATAACAATAGCGAAAAATTTTTCAAAATTTTCATGATTTTCACGTGTTAACAGTTCGAAACTTACTCTCCTTCGGGCTAATCGGTTTCTTCTTTCTTCGTACGATACAACAGATGCAGACCACCATAAGCAACGCAATAATTCCTATCGCTGTTCCTCCTATCGGATACTGATGATCCAGAAAAAATTTCCAATAGTAGTTGATTTCGCTGGCGTTACACGGTGAGTCTGAAACCATAGGATTCCCATTAATTATTCGAAGAAATTCTTCAAGAAGAAAACATATGCAATTCTTTGGAAAGCTTGAAAGCAATTGCGGGCAACAAAATTTCTGAGCTACGAATGGCTTGAGCGCGTACCATTTCACTTACGAATAACTGTCCAACAATAACACGTGTTCTCCAATCGGGTAATGTTGAACAACATTGTGACTTTGCCCTGAGCATCGCATTTCGAGCAGCATTTTTGAAATTCCTGTGATTTATTTGCCTTCTGGGTAGCGCTGCGGGTCTTCACCCCTGAAATGCTGATCATGTTGCAAAAAACGTAATAGAATGAAATTTTGTCATATATCATGCCATATGCATGCAAAAAGCAATTTTTATAACATATATATTATAACCGCATCCGGGAAGATGAGGTTCGCGATTTTCGCAGTGGCAAAGCCAGTGTCGAGTCATACCATTTTTCGTCGATATTCGCAAAGTTGTATCTCATTGTGACGTTGATTAATCACATGAGATATTTGTCATGTATGATAGTGAATTCTACTTTTTACTGGTGAAAAATATTTGAATACACGAGCAAACATATCATGCTTACCTTTGCTGGTTTATATCGCAGTAGGAATTTGACGGAGCGACGAGGCAATAGCGTGTATCGTTGCAGGAATCTCCTCCATCGTTTTTGGTGTAGTTGCAAATTTCTGACTCTGTATGATTGTCAAATTCTGGACATTTGGGTATGCAGGTTGACTTCGTCTTCTCATTACCTCGACCACACTACGATAGTAATATACCCATGAAAAGTCCAAAGCTACAAGTAATTAATGTACGAACGAGATGATCTCGTCTTACTTTATATGAGGAGGTTTCGTTGCATCTTGCAGTGTTCGATGAATTAACTGAAGATGAAAACGAGAAAGACACCATATAAATCACTATCACAATGACAAAATTAATCTGAGCCGTCATTCTACTCCTCTCTCTTGAAGCTAGTAGTATGAAGAGTTAATTACAAATGTAAAGGAAGAAGGAAACTGGCAACTCTATGGTTGATAAAGCCTTATCTCGCCTGCCAGCGGCGTTCAGTATCTTTATAAATGACGTAATAGCCTTCGGATAAAACTCTGCATATCCTTTATATATTTATAAATTTTTCCGTTTCGTCTTTCGCTTTCATCGTTCACTTTTGTCATGAAGAATGTATACCAATTGGTAGTAGTTGAACTCTATACTTCATGGATAGGAAAGGGGATTTCTTACTATTTTGAGTCCAGTTGGTCTGACCATCGATACTAATTGGGGGATTGATGAATTGATGAATCCACCATCAAGTGATCTTGTATGCGTCACAAATATTAGACCACTATTATGATAATTTATTGCAGCTGTACATAAATAATGTAAATACGATTTTTCTCCTATTTATTGAACAGTGAGTGTATTATCAGTAGTATACATATCTGATGAGTGGAAAACTCACTGTGAATGTAATCGAAGCAAAACTCTAATGAAAGAGTTTGAAATAAATGTCATATTCCCAATCAACGTATCTCTCTTTCAGGAGTAAATTGGGTTTTCTTCCATGTAGTCTGCGCACACGTATTTCTTCGGTTGATCTAAAAGCAGAAAAGTTCTTTGACTATTTGAAACGTGATTCCATAGTTCGTCGCTACATCAACGGTCAGCGATGATTATTGATTATACCTGTAAATTCATTGGCCGTTTCTTCTTTCGTTTTTTTCTTCCTTCTCACGATATACAGAGTGCAAAATATCACTGCAAATAATACAAATCCAATCGATGCTCCGATCAGGGGGATATACGAAGAATGCACCATGGAACTGTTGCATGGCGAGGCTGAAGATAAGAACAGGTAAATTCATTGACAAAGGATCGTATATGTGCTTGACAAAGAAAGTTACCAAAAAATTCATCAAATTAATAAACTGCTAATAAATTATCATTTTACTAACCAATCGGAATTAAATAGTGAATTTGACCGTCTGTATATCGAATCGTGTTGACAGTTGTGCTGTTGAATTGTTTTTGGCAATTCGAATGACATGTAGGTCTCATTGGTTCGATGTACGGATTTTCGCTAATGTTATGGACGCTCTGCAGAGCCAAAGGCTCGCTAAAAACGTTGTATAAAAATAATATAATGGGTTATTCCTCGAATGTTTCGTATTAGAGATAACACAGAAAAATGACGAATTTATTATGAATTGCAACACGAATCGGATAAACACACTCGATATTTTTCTATCCTGGAATTCAGCGCGATTATCATTTTCGTAATAGTGAAGTTGTGAATAATCATTGTGAAAATCACAGACTGCGTGGATCAAAGACTACGGATTACAGGACTCATCGCAAAATTGAAAGACATGCAGGGCTATGAACATATTCTTATATCCATTATAGTGAATTATAAGTAAAATGGATTCAAATACAAATCCTCATGACGCTGACCTCATTCCTGCTGTTGAGTTGATTTTGACTACGCATAAGAGTGGTACATCGCAAAATTTTCCATCATAACCGAGATTGCAGGCACAAGCATCCGGATGTGCACAATGACCGTTCATGCACGGCGATGAACATTGCGGCTCACAAGTCCCATTATTATCCTTGTAATTCTCACAGCACGTATCTTTTATTTTCCACTGTTTCACGTACTGTATGGAGGAAAATAAGGATGTGAGATTATCAAATGAACGAAAAGTTAATATGGAAACGAGACGAGAAGTCTTACCGTTGTATTGTATACGGTGTGGATTTTGGTATTGGTCCATGTCCATGTCCAAAAAAAAAAAAAGAATGATGCGTTTTCTTGATACGTGGTGTTGTAATAAAGTTTTCGCGATTCCATATAACTGTGAATTGAAAAATAAACGGGTAACATAATGGTTTAGGCGAGTCGTACAACTTCCAACTTCCTCTATTTCAATGGTCTCTGGTCTCACTTGCCAAAAATTCACCGGTGTTAATGAGAGAAACACAGCTCAAACCGTGGGCTGAAGATTCGATAAATCGTACCTAACGTTTCTTTTGCACACGCCATTATTGTTGACTTCAATAACTGCAGGCGCCGAAAATACTATGATACACGCAATCGCGATCCAGAAAACAACTTTACAATCAGCCGTCATCCTTTGTTCCTTCCTCTCGAAGCTCACAGTTTGAAGGACGATATCGTAATGTGTAAGAGACAAGGAAGTGACCATTTCCTCGCTGATACCAGAGCCTCATCTACCACCTACCAGCGAATGTATGGACTTTGCTATGCCCCTTTCGAAGTATATAAACAGGATATAAAGAACCTTTGATATGTTCGAGTGTATGTATGTCTGCGATTGATCATCTGACAATTAATCATTGTCAGTTGGTACTTCACATAATCATTGCACATACTTGCATCTGAGTATCTTAAAGCTGGGAAGTTGTGGTTGTGTCTTGCTTCTATAATTATATCCGATGAGACTTAATCCTGCACTGATTTTTTATCAAGGAAACTGCAGAAAATAAAATATCCTATTCGTATGATCCAGTCGCACTATATTATAATGATTGTTCACTAGTAAGAGGAGCCAGTCATTTTCGCCTCTAATCAGTAAACTTATTATTATTGTATATCGTATGTCTGATGAATTGTGGTTCTCCTGCACCATGCCTTAAGATTTGCGATCATGTGTGAGGAATTTTAACGGTTAATGTAATTGTTGCTTTATTTTTAGATTAATACATATATGTATCGTTTATGTTGATAACAAATGTTCATTTGGCGAGTAGATCGGGTTTTCGTCCATGTGGGCGGAGTACATGAATTGCGATGATGCATCTACAACATAAAAATTGAGTGTTGGTGAATAGAAAGCAAATAACAGTTCTGAAAATTTGTTTTCAATGATTTTGTGTCTTTTGACTATACTACATACGATTGGGAACTGCAGATACGTAATCAATCGTTTGGAAACTTACCGCTTCTATCCATCCTCGTTTTTTGCTTTCTTCTAACTACGTACACGGCGCAAACGATCATTGCAACGAACACAATTCCCAGTACTGTTCCTATCGCGATGCTGTTCGTTTTCTGAAATACCGATCCAGCTGCGTTAACGTTGCACGGTGAGTCTGGAAGTATAAGAAACGAATGATTTAACTATAAATTATATGTATCTTGATATTCTGTGAAACATTTCTTGTGGCAATGAGCATAGATAAGATTGGCTAGAACTGAAATAAATAAATCATATTTCATGGCAAAAATGACTCGTTCTTCTACTCAATCTTCATGAAGGATTAACGAGCTGGGTGAAATTATATCATCAACTTACCGATAGGAACAAAATGGTAAATCATCGATGCAGAATATTGGGTGAAGTTGACTAGTGTGGTATTAAGTTGGTTGATGCAAGCCGATAAACATTTAGGTCCTTTCCACTTGAATAGGGGATTTTCAGTGATGTCCCGAGTTCCTTTCGATTCCGCAAGCGTGCTGATTACGTCCCACGAATACCATGAAATAAAGTTTCGTTTAAATAATTTCTTCTAAGTGTTATATAATATGTATATTACTACATTACATTACTAAATACAGGTATACACTCGATCAGTGATTGTTTGGAGTTGTGGATTACAGTCCAGAAGTAACCTGTCCTGGAGTAGACTATCCTATTGGTATAATCCTAATCAGCTGAACCTTCCGCTGTTAGACATTTTTTAGGATATAATCAGATAATATCATCCTTACCTCATTACCTCGGTAGAGCTCATGTGGACAGGCTGGACAACGACGCATAGGAGTGGTACGTCACAGGTTTCACCTCCCCACCCAGTAGAGCACAAACATCCTCCGACGGAGCAAGAACCATGAATGCATTTTTTCCCACAGTTAGGTACACACGTTTGGTTGCCGATTACGTCCTTGATAAACCCAGGGTCGCAGACGCATTTGTTAGGGGCTATGCAAGAGCCGTTGATACAATTCTGACACACAGCTTGACACATGTTCGACTTCGCTGAGGATTTGGCATAGTTCTTTAGACATACACAGGTCTCCGGACTCTCGCAAACAGCGTTAATGCAGAGCTCGGTACAGACTGGATCGCAGTCCTTTCTCGTTGAGTTGTACCGAAAACCCGGATTGCAGGTACAGACCTTAGGAGCTGTGCAAACGCCGTTGGTGCAGGAATGGTCACAATAGGGTACGCACCTCGACACATTTGGCTTGACTCCAAAAGACTTGATATAGCCACTAGGACACTCGCAGACGTTAGGTGCCACGCAATTTCCGTGATCACACCCGTCTTCGCAAAGTGGTTCGCAGATATACTTCGACTGTGGCGTAAGCACGTATCCGTCATTGCAGGAACACGTATCCGGAAGAATGCAGTCTCCGAAAACGCAGGTCTCGTTGCAGACTGGAGCACAGGTGAAGTTCGACCCGTTACTCTTCTCGTAGCCTTCGTTGCAGATGCAGATATCGGGCGCAGTGCAGCTACCAGATACACAAGGCTTGCTGCATATCGGTTCGCAAGTGAAGACGTCGTCCTGGGAGCGCTGATATCGATCGTTGCAAGTGCAGGTATCAGGAGCAACGCATTTTCCGTTGACACATGGTCTCTCACAGACTGGATCGCACTTATTAGCACTATTAATCTTCCAGCCAGGATTACAGCCGCAGACATTAGGTTCGGAACAATAGCCATTATCGCATACCGAAGAACACACCGGTTCGCAGGTATACTTGTCGTCGCTCAATTTGTGACCATCGTTGCAAGTGCATGTTTCAGGCGCAGTGCAATTCCCGAATTTACAAGGCTCACTGCATCTGGGTACGCAAATGGTCGTATTATCCTGGTACTCCTGGAATCCGTCATTGCAGGCGCAGGTATTAGGCGCTATGCACTCCCCATTTTCGCACAATTCATTACAAACCGGAACACACTTGTTGTCCTTGCTCCTCCGATATCCAGTATTACACCCACAGAAGTCCGGCCTGAGACACCAACCATTATCACAATTGGACTGGCATATCGGTTCACAAATATATTTGCTAGAATTTAGTCGATAGCCCTCGTCACAGGTGCATGTTTCAGGTGCAGTGCATTTTCCGTTTTCGCATGGCTCGCTGCACTTCGGTTCGCACATGAAACCAACGCCTTGAGTCTCCTGTAATCCGTCGTCACAAGCACACGTATCAGGACCCACGCACTTTCCATTGTTACATCCTAATGTGCAGAATGGCTCACACGTGTTGTTCAAATTCCTTCTGTACCCAGGGTGGCAGGCACAGATGTTTGGTATTGAACACCATCCGTGTTCGCAGCCAGAAGAACATACTGGTTGGCATGTATGTCCATCCGCATTCAATTCATAGCCGTCATTGCAGGTGCAGGTATCTGGGCCCGTGCACTTTCCATATAAGCACAATTTATTGCACACCGGAACGCATGCAGTCAGACTGTTTGCCACGTAGCCGGGATTGCACTTGCAGTAGAACGGAAGTGCGCAATAACCATTTTCACATTCGGAGAAACAATGCGGCTTGCAGGTCCCACCCTTGTTCTCGTAACCAAAACAGCACGTCTCTTCCGTTGTCCATCGGGTATAGTACTGTAAAATATAAAGAACATTTTTTTAACGTGAAAAACTATTACGAGGAGCTCATACTAAAACCAGATTCATCGTCTCTGAAATCTGAGCTACTCTTACCTCAATTTTATAGTTCGTACGCCACTTAATGCGCCAGAAGATGATTTTCCTCTCTCTGTAACTTTCTCTATAAGAAACAGAGTGAGATTCCCTGTGGCTGCAAAAAAAAAAAAAAAAAAACATAAAAATGAACAGATATCGATCGTTTAGGTAAATCGTTATTTCCAATTTGTGTTTAACATCGCATAAGTTGCTTGGTTAAAGATCATGAAAATCATTTGTCTCGGTTAACGAAACTGGATATGAACTTGCAAGATAAATTTGACGAGTTATGTAGGTCAGGGTGTACCATACCTTACAGCCTTGGTACAGATGGCACGGTCATCTCCTTCGAGTTTCGAAAATGCCGGTGAAACTACACCCAACAGTATCGTAATCCAGAGAATAATTTGAACCCCCATCGGAATCTCTTCTTCCGAATGTTAACAGCTCCAAGGATTAATCTCATATGCAGACGTGCAATGAAACCAACGAGTCTGTGTGTTGTCATCTTCGTGTTTCTCCCACCAGTCAAACGTGATACCGAACACGCCGGAAGCGGCTCTGATAAAACCTCGTGAATAATAGGAAAAAATATAGTAATATTCATTACCATTCCAGACAGCAGTGAATCGTAATCGTAGAATACGAAATGTCTTTGTTACTTGGAGGACTATTGCCATAGCATTGAATAACAATTTGGTTTTATAGGCGATAATTAACCATTGCATTACTAACCGGCATTGTGGACATTACTCTTATCTGTTTCTTGTCTACATAGTTTGAACCTCGACAACAGAGGATGTGCGTCTGATAACTGAATTCGAAGTAACGTTGTTTATGTATTCTTATCAAGGCAGCCCTATGGTCATGATTCAAATGATTGATATAATTTCTGTTTTCCTTTGAAACATTACATCATAGTAAGAAGCTCTCTTATACCTTCTCGATGCTGCAGTTTCTGATAATATTGAAGCATGGGTACCTTGGGGTCGAATGTTTCCTGCTCTAGGTTAAACTTAAGGATGCAATTTACCAACATTAATAATTAACTTTATTTTCAATAATCGTTTTAATTATAATGACTCAATATTGTCAAAACACGAATTGGTCAAACCAACTTCCTCCACTTCTTTCGTATAGATGCATTCCCTCGAGCCACCTACACATGAGCAAAGAAAAAGTGAATTCGAAGAGATTTTACTGCACTGATATTGAAATCAATGAATGAAGTTCTCGATCGATTCTTTGACTTACTGTTCATCTTTGACTTATGATTCCTGTTCATTCGTATCATATACACGGAGTAGACAACCATCGCACACAATACGACCCCGACTACCGCGCCTATCATGCTGACGTAAGTTTTTGATATCATAGCCTGAGCCATGGCTATGTTACAGGGTGAATCTGTGTACAGCAAGAAAAAATCGGAAATAAGTCACACAAGTCTTACAATCGGAAACGTATGGGATGACTTAATTACGTCACTTGCCCAAAGGAAGAAAGTAGCGTATTTCGTTTGTTGAAGTTTTGTTGATGCTGATGGTACTGCTGTTTACTTCATACAAACATCGTAGGTTACATGCTGGTCCGTCCAATTTCGTTATTACGACATTCTGAGTGTCCTTTAATCCTTTAGATCCACTGATGGCATCGCTACGGATAGAAAAGAACGCTATTTTATTTCAATGTACAAAAATGTGATTCGTCTTAATTTTGGAGTAAGTTTTCGGTCACTTTCTTGAATCCAAAAAAATTATCATTATCATTAATGCCAATGAGTTAGGAAGAAATATCAAGTCTACCTTTCAGCGTTGCGAAGAACGTCTTGGGCAGACTTGCTGACGAAGCATAAAAGTGACTCTCCGCAAGATTCTCCTCCCCATCCAAAGTCACAGGTACACCCCGTTGCGGAACACGCACCGTTTACGCATTCTGGCTGGCATGAAGTCACGCAGGTTTTCTTGTTCGTCTCATCCTTCATGAAGCCTTCATTGCAGATACACTCGCCTGGTGCTTTGCACAAGCCATTTGTACAGTTTTCACACACAGCTTCGCACTTGGTAGAATTCGCTGATGATTTTTCGTAGCCTTTCAGACAGGCACAGGTCTCCGGACTCTCGCAAACAGCGTTGATGCAGCGATCGGTACATACTGGATCGCAGTCCTTTCTCGTTGAATTGTATCGAAAACCCGGATTGCAGGTACAGACCTTAGGAGCTGTGCAAACGCCGTTGGTGCAGGAATGGTCACAGTCGGGTACGCATCTCGATACATTTGGCTTGACTCCGAAAGACTTGATATAGCCATTAAGACACTCGCATACGTTAGGTGCCACGCAATTTCCGTGATCACACCCGTCCTTGCAAAGAGGCTCGCAGATATACTCCGACTTTTGGGTAAAGACGTATCCTTCATTGCAGGAACACGTATCCGGAAAAATGCAGTCTCCGAAGACGCAGGTCTCGTTGCAGACTGGAGCACAGGTGAAGTTCGACCCGTTACTCTTCTCGTAGCCTTCGTTGCAGGTGCAGATATCGGGCGCAGTGCAGGTACCAAATACACAAGGCTTGCTGCATTTCGGTTCACAAGTGAACTCATCGTCCTTGGAGCGGAGGAAGCCATCGTTGCAGGCGCAGTTATCAGGAGCGACGCATTTCCCGTTGGCGCATGGTCTCTCACAGATTGGATCGCACTTGTCAGCGTTATTCGTTTTATAGCCAGAGTTACAGACACAGAAGTTTGGTTCGGCACAGTAGCCATTGTCGCATGTTGAGGAACATACTGGTTCGCAGTTATATCCGCTTCCGGTTAACCGGTAGCCTCCGTCGCAGGTGCAAGTTTCTGGGGCTGTACATCTTCCGTAGTTGCAAGAAGTTGAACATACAGGTGTGCACTCGTCGCCAGAGAAATCGAGTGCGTAGCCCCGATTGCACTCACAAAAATCTGGCTTCAAGCAAATTCCGTTTGTGCATGGGCCGGAACACACTGGATCACAGTATCCTCCGGAATTTTTATATCCATCGCAGCATACTGCATCTGTCGTATACACTGTATGGTACTGTAGACGATGGGCAAATTGAAGTCATAAATTAATTGAGAAAATCTTCAAATGTTACACAGAATCATAAAGAACATTTTCTTACCTCTAGTTTGTAGTTAGTTCGTATTTTTATACGAGAGCCGAGGAATAATGCTGGTCTGTATGTTTCTGCGTAGGGAACGTATCGAGATTGTTTTCGGCTGAAAGTTCAATTAAAACTATTTCAATTATCAAGAACGTTCATTGACACGAATAAACAATTGTTAACGGCTTCATGGAGAGAAAATGAAAAAAATCAAAAAATTAATAGAAGTTTACTCAAATGAGAAACTAATTATTTGGTATAATATATTTTACCTGACCGTCGATCTACAAATGGCGCCGCTACCCCCTCTCAAACCTTGACAAGCAGGAAATACTATGAGAAGCGTTATCATAGCGTACATAATAATATGAACTGTCATTGTGTTTCTCGTCTTCTTCTTCTCGAACCTTATAGAAATACTGTGGACAATAGAATGGCCAAGCCTGTCCCGGGGAAGACCCTATCTCTCCCACCAATACTACCGGATGGAACGTTATCCCAGTTGCAGCTGAGAATTCAGACAAAGCTGGAATACAGGGTCTACTCTGAATTTGCAAGATATACCAAAATACCAATCGTCCAGTTTTCGAATATAAAAAACTCTGATACAACAGGTTGATAAACTATCACATGATTGGCAATAATTGGGCCAGAATTGAAACAGATTTTTCGGATCTGCATCCGATTTGGTTATCATAAATGGTGATTACATTGCGGTCAACAGGTTGTTTATTTAATAAAGAAAGAATAATGACAATATATATATCTGTACATCGTTATCTTATGCATATCTATAACCAATATGGAGTTAAAAAGTGTTAAGAAAAAAACTGATTAAAATTCTATTGACACTCAGTTAGTGTAAAAAATGATTAATATCGTTAAATTAGTACATCATATCTCATCCTCGATGAGTATTTAAAATCATCTTTTAGCCCCGCCGTACGCATCGCTGAGCTCCTTTCACACTGCGATCCTTGATAAAGCCAGGATTGCAAATGCAGAAGTTTGGTCCAGAACAAACGCCATTAGGACATCCACCAGGGCAAGTTGCAACGCATCTGCTACGTGTTGGATCTCTGGGGTCTAGGCTGTAGCCTGGTCTACACGAGCATGTATTATCCCCTGTACATTCTCCGTTCAAACAAGGGTTGGTGCAAGTTCTTACACATTGCCCAGTCTGTGCGCTCAATACGAAGCCAGAATTGCACTCGCACTGATTGTACCCGATGCAGTGACCGTTAGGGCAGCCGTTTGTACATTCAGAAACACATCTGCCATTATTGTCACGGATAAGCCCATATCTGCACGTACAGACACCTGGAGATGTGCATTCTCCGTCGTTACAACCACCGGGACATTCGGGCAGACAAGCTTCGGTCTCACCGGGTGGGTTTCGATAACTAACGGGGAAAAAAAAAGAAACAATTATGATAACGGACGATGTATATTCAGGTCTTCCGATTCGTCGAGTTTGGGTTTGTGCTATTTGACAACTGAGAAATTCTTCGCCACCAAAAATAGTCGAAGAATGATTGGAATATCACGTCAATACTGATTAGCTTCTTGGAGAGTGGAGGGATGTTTGTTTTCTTACAGAACTTTATTAAAGCGACGATAATTAGACCAGGTCAAGAAAGTAGCACGCATTACGAAACGATTACGATATATCTCCCTCATGTTTACGCCCAGCTCTTTCTTTGACGTTGAAGAGTTATCGCGAAACGGCGATTGTATATTAATTAAAAAACTCGTTACACTCCTGGACTCTGGTATTTAAGAGTGAAATCACACAAAGTAGAATAAAATGGTCCAGTCGTAAGCACTGACTACTCATGAGTGTGATAAAATGATGAAATTCAAGCTGCTGCATCCTTGGAATAAAATTTCGCCCGACTTTGCCACCTACCCACTGTAACAAGTGCAGATTCCTGGAGCTGTGCATTCCCCATGGGGACATCCTCCTTCGCAATTTGCAACGCACTGATTTCGATCCGTCAGAGTGAAGCCAGGTTTACATCTACAAGTATGTGGTGCGATACAGTCCCCGTTTAGACATCCCCCAGGGCAATGGGGTCTGCACTCATTCTCGAATGCATTGTAACCCAATTCGCAGACGCATTGTTCAGGGGCAAAGCAATAAGCGTGTGGTCGACATCGACGGGAACAAATCGGCTTACAGACACCCCGTTCAGCTGACCAGCCATCGTCACAAGTGCAGATATTCAACCCAGTACATCGTCCACCTTCACAACCCTGTTCACAGTGAGCTTCGCAAGCACCGGTAGTCACATTTCGAACGAAACCCTCACAGCAGTCGAGTATCGTCACCCAAGGCTGATGGCCTTGCTATGAAGAAGAATTTTCGTTTAATGTTTAAGGCGTTTATCGTTTGAACGGACTCCATGAATTTCAAATAATCAGAATTCAACATGCGTTGGTAGAATCTAATGGAATTGAGTCTTACCGTACGTGGGGGAGCTTGTTGAGCTGGTACTGCACGCGCACTTGTATTGGTTGCATTCAGGGCCACCCAATGACTATACCTGTTAAAATAAGATTTTTTTATTTTATCATACATGCAGCGCATGGTGTTGAATTCAAATCATCGAAAAATGACGTGAGAATATTGAGAGCAGTAGCTGATTGAATACCGAGTTATGCAATAGCGTATACATGGTCAAGTATATTTATAACCGTGACTACCTTTTCATGGCTAACCAAAGGCATCAATAAATTAGTCATCGGTATGGTACGTGAAGTAATAATGATCATTGAACGTCTTCACTATGCCTAGTCGTGAAATCGTAGATTTACGAACTTAATTGCGTGTAAAATCCAACACCGATTTTAGTTCTATTCCGAAAGGAGGATTATACTCGAAATTTTTCGGTCTATTTCAATTTTTGCGAAAATAACTTGCAAACGATTTCAAAATTGCTCAAAATTACTCATCTTCTTCATATTATGATGTCCGATTTTATACATGTGCGGTCTACTTACGGCACTCTCATGTAGCAAAGTCCGGTTCCATTAACCGATGGTAGTGTCGATTTGGCCGTCGTTGAACCAGGCCTACGATTTCCACCCTTAACACCGTCGATCCCAAAGGCCGAAGCCGTGATCGCTAAAATAACTACGAAAGAAGCTAGTACTCTCTGCATCTTGACTCAGAGAACGTGGGCGGATTACTGAAGCTATAAGCTGTGAGCTACGACGGATGAAGCAAACACAGATATAACATGCGGAGGTCAGTCGAGTGTTTTTTCAACAACAGAACAAGCGATTTCAAACTCTCCGACTCGGGTTTGACCTAGTTATAATTCTCGGTCTTCTCATCCTCAGATCCGTCTTTGGAGCGCATAACTTGATAGCGGTGTATCATTGCACCATGTGATACTAGCTTGGGGTCATCCGAGTATTCGCATTGATATGTCTTTTGCGCAGGAAATAAAATACATGTGTCACTCAATTATTTCGCAAATCGAGTCAGGTCTGCTATGAACAAAACGTCAATTTTCATCGCCATTGAATTTGATGAGTGTATGACTTCCTGTGTTTACGTTCTACACAGATCTGGAGAAGCTGCTTTTATTTTATATGCAATCTGGCGGAAACGTACTTGCCGATATAAACTATATACTGATAATGTTATAACGTAGCGTCAAACAGAACTTGCTTCACTGTTAGTATAATAGCAAGATCTATTCATCCGATGGTAATGTAATCTCTGGTATTATGAAGCCATTAATACTCATCAAAGATTTTTCCGATTTTTGATAGTCATTGCCACATATGTTGATTGCAAATCATAAGCTCGACTACCTACTTAGATCAGGAAAAAATGAATCAGAACAGGAAATTTTCGGTACACTATATCTTTATCAAAATTTAATATATTGGAATACAATAAGTCAGCCAAGATCATTCGCATCTTGGCTGAGATGCAAAGGTCGAGTGAAAGTGTTATTTGCTTATTCTGTCGATCTATATGCTTCGTCGCAACGTGGTTATCAGAAAAGTTATCACCCGTTTCTGATCTTTGGCACAGACTGCATTGCCCTATGACCCGTGATCACTGATCATAGAGATTCGAGATCACAGATCGAATAATGCTTGAAAAGATTAATCTTATCCTAAGTCCAAAGTCTTTATACTAATCATATATGGATGTCCAATACTACTGGCGTCACTACATGATGTTCTTTCACGGAAAAAAATATTTCATAGAAATTTCACCGTATTAAAAATAACGAAAAAAAGACCTCGATGCGTTATACATTAGAATGAGAATGATATCGGCATGTATAAAACTGTTCATCGATTTATTGAGTACCAGCTACTTGAGTTCCTGAAGTTCAAGATTTCGTCACTTAAACAATAAATAATTACTGCTAAACTTATTACAAGATGGATTTATTCAATCTTACATATCTACCGATTTAATTTCTAAATATATATTTAAGTTTACAAAGTGTTTAAAGATAGTCGGTCAAGTCTTTCCTCTAAGCATTTTATTTTTTTTCTTTCTTTCTTTTGCAGTTTGATCAATAGCCACTGTTTCTTTGGAGATTTGTCTATCACATCGAATTTCTATTAATTTAGAAGAAAAAAAATCATGCCTCTTTTCTAACACACAATGGCACACTGAGTGGGATCTCATCGTAGACATGCTCTGTGTTCTGATCCACAGTATGACGACAGGTTGCTGCTGGTGGTCTGTCGTAGTGACTCTCCAGAAGATCTAAGCAAATATAATTCTCAGTTAGTTTAGACTCCAAGATTTTAGCTTTCCCATAAAAAATTCACACGATTTTTATAAATAGGAATCGAGGGTGTCGTGCATTTTTTTTATTACCATGCGACAATGGCGTAAGATTATTTCAATTATATGACGAATGGTGATATATCAGCAATCCACATACCAATGGACTTTGAAATGAATTAGAATGAACATAATTTCACGAGCAAATATGAAAAGTGATCAATAGAATCAGAAGGTTTTAGCCAGTAAGACGAATAGAGGGAAAAAAAAGGACATTGGTAAATCCTTACCTCGGATGTTCCCCGAGACGCGTATACTGATGGTACCCGTCCTGTTGTCATAGTGTTTGTTCAGTTCCATTGCGTCGAAGGTGATGAGCGCGTTTTCTGGGTTTGCTGCAAATACTGGATTCACGAAAGTCGGCAGAGCTGTAAATATCAATAAGCGATAATTTACGGACGATCGTAAATTTCCACGTTTGCAAACAAGAAATCGTCTTCATTAATTGATGCAGAAAAAAAGTTCTACAGTCCCTAATTGATTCTAAACGAACGAATTAGTTTAAACTGTTTTTAATTAGTTGCATGGAATAACTTACGAGGAAGAGTTGTGTTGGTAATGTTCAAGTTCCTCATGGTATTCCCTTTCTCTTGACCACCCTCGCCTTTATCGTTGGTATAAATCGACATAGGGATGGATTCGAAGACTTTAGATCTCAGGTAGAAGACCATGAGTGCAGCCAGAGTCGTAAGACATAGGGAAACGACTGATCCAACGACGATTAATACTGTAGCGTCGTAAGGGATCTGGGGTACTTGTTCTGCAGATAAAATAACCACTGGCAATTAATATTAATGAGTATTGCTAACCCAATTTTAAAACAATTAGCAAATAATAAAGAAGGTTCATCGAAATCAGTTACCTTTCTGCACAGTCTTAACATAACTGGGATGCGGTTGTCCAATTGTCTTAACTCCAGAATCCACGTCGTTATTCCCATCATTTCTGTAAAAAAGCTCTTCCGACAATCTCGGAGTGATTGTACGCCGAGTTTCCGGTGCCGTTTGTGAACTAATGTCCTCAAATTGAGTCAGATCGTCGAAGCTTGTCGTTGATTGTGATTCGGCTAAATCTGGGATCGGAAATCCTGGATTAATGGCATCAAGCTCGTTCGGGGTTTCGGAAATGGTCTGCAATCCATCTTCTAGAAATTGAGATATCAAACAGTCGGATATATGCTGGCGCCAGTAAGATTTTATCGATATATCTCCGTGCAGGTGTTAATTTTCCCAAAACGGCACGGCTCGATTATATAATTTAATTGGTCAATATTTTATGGCCTGTCTAATCGCGCTAAGTATTCAATAAAATAAAAGTTTCTATGATTATGTGCTTCTGCAGCAACTGTAAATTTTGTTACTCGTGCTAGTTATAATCCGCGCGAGTTACGAAAGTCCAATCGATACGATTTGTTCATTAATTTATCTACAGATCGTATATGAACGTTGGGGAATCGGGGGAATCTAATTTCTATGCATGATTATTATCGAATCAAACCGCGAAGCGGCTGACTGTGTAATTTTCTTACACCTGGCAGGCGCCGGTCATAGAATATGCATACTCTCACGTTTAACGGAATTTAAACACCAGTTTAATCTCACCTTCCGCAGCGTGCTCCGTCGTTTTGGAAATCCTCGTTGCGTTGAAATCCTTCAATTCTGGAGTCCAAGGGCCGTCGTCGTCCCTTGAAACGGTAGTTTCAGTACTCGTGAAAATCCTTTTTGTCCCTGCAGCTGTGATCGGCGGCGACGTTTGTGCAGCGAAAAGACCGGAAAGTTGAACGGCTTGAAAGAGATCCCCTCCGGTCCAATTACGCGACGGGGTTACTTCCGCGTCCCCATTTTTCGCAATAAGGCAATCACCGGTTTCCGGATGACAAGCACCGCGTCCACCACACTTGCAGATCGATTTGCATCGTAAGCCCCATCGGCCTGTGGTACAAGCCGCTTTACACCTGAGAAAAGAAGAAAGCGTTTATTATAGTCTCTCATGCTCGGCCGCTTATGTCATCCCATGATACAAAAACGAGAGTTAAAAGATCCACGGGAGCGACCTTTTCTTTTTTGCTACGAGCCATATAAATTAATATCTCAAAAGACTCGGACTCACCCAGCTCCTTGCCATCCTGCGGGGCATTCGCAAATGCCACTAACCGGATTACAAGATTCTCCTAAGGCGCAGTCGCACTCTTCCATGCACTCCCTGCCCCACAATCCCGGCGGGCATACTGAAATTATTTATTACTTTAATAAACATTTGAATATTTTTTGTACCGATCACGCGCTACGCCAATACTGCAGCAAAATCGATTTATGATTACCGCAGAAAGATCGCCCAGGGGGATTCGCGTACCTGATAATTTGCTTTATCGAACGCTTAGAGAACCGATGAAAAGAGGTGCCAGCCTAAGCCTGAGTCACGGCAAGGTGAGGTTCAACTATAGGTGATATTAGTTTAAAACTGCACGTATATATGAATCGCGGAGATAAAATAGACACATGTATGTAGGTATATACCTATGGATTATATTCTCTATGCATATAAATCGAAAACCAGTTCCCGCTCTTGTCTCACATTGCATGTATGAAAAATTGTTACTCGGTAGTCTGCAGTAAGTCCGGAAGTAAGGAAGAAAGTTGCCACGCCCGCATTGATTCAACTCACGTACAGTTTACATGTATGCATACAACATACAATAAGTGTATGTAAAGAGAGATGAAGACCTGAATTACGCGTAGATTACACACATACAAACACCCACACAAAGTGTTTACTCAGTAGGTACGTGTACGAGATGCCCCGAAGCGCTCTATCAAATTACTGCCATTTGAATCCATACGTGATTCACTGTAGGGAAATGTTTTATTTGTTTTTATTTCATCGAAATCTAACCGGTGGATAATTAGTTTGTCGATCAGAGCGACCGAATAAAAGGGATTCGTTGATACGACCAGTTTTTAAAATCGCTTTCTTTCTCTTTCTTTCATTCAGTAAGAAGAAAGCAAAAGTAAATATATAAAATCGAGACCTTTTCTCTGAGGATTATACAATACATCGAGGTAATCTTATGCTCCGATGGACATTGAAGATTATACAAAGAGTGAAAGCCGAAAACTGGGCCTCTCACGATCGTTAGCTTGGAAATATACATGTGTAGGTAGGTAGCTGATGGTCGTTGCAGCTTAGTACCAAGTCGGACGCAAGATGTGGATCCGGTTCGAGGGATTCTGCACAGTGGCAAAGAGATATGCGACATTCGAAAAAAAAGAAAAAAAAAAACGCTTTGTGGGGTAACTTGGGTGACTTAATTCTTTTAGTTATAATTAATTCCGATCAATTATCTATAAATCAAAAGTAAATCAGCGCCCATTACTTCCGGCGTGCTTAATGATATATTTATATATATTTACGGAGCACAAGGATCCTATACCTATATAACTAATAGCAACAGGTAATTCCCTACGATATAATAACGGTAGCAGTCCACATACGTAACATCGCGCATACAGTGATCACATAGTTTAAATATCCGACTCGTACACAGGTGTACGGAATTAATAGTACGATAATAAACTTCGTTGAGGTACTGACCGTGGGCGCAGCTATCTCCTTGGTAGCCAGGTTCGCATTGGCAAACATTTGGCTTAAGGCATAATCCGTTTTCACATGATTTGCAGTACGGTATACACTTAGGATCCCCATCAGAATCGGTATGCAACTCCTGAAGTACGTAGCCGTCACAACATTCAGAAATTTTCCTTTCTTCTATGGTGGTCTGAAGCGATAAAATATCCCAACAGGTTTTACCTGCATTATATCACATAATATGTTACATGTATTACACGTATACGTATAGGTATATGAAAACCAGTAAGATGATCCGCAAAGAAGATGGTTGCAGTAGTACGATTAAAATGCCGAACTGCAGGTTGTTCGAAATCGTTTTTGAAATTGATCTTACGTTAGTCATTCGCCAACAATGCCGAGGCTGGAAAGTGGTTACATAAAGTTCATCTCGTATTGAAAAGTGATTTACAATCTTGATTTACGGAATGTCTGCAGCGTACCATCTTTCGAGAAGAAAGCTGTGCGATATGTATGTGTGTGGCTTTAGGTGGTTCGATCGAAGATTATTATGTAACGAAAATAGAGTAGAAAATTGGGTATTAAGAGAGTTAATAGTGATCAGCCTCTTCGCTATATTTGGCATGCGACTACTCTCAATGGCTGATTTTATTACGATAATCACTACCGTCAATTACGTAAAGCCTATATTATATTATATGCCCAGAGTACGTCGTCCACCTGTTCTCTAGCCCGAAAGAGGAGTAATTTCTTTTTTTAGTTTCGCTAATAATTTATGTAGGTTCCTTCAAATAAGATTACACGTCTTTGATACGTGCGAACGGTTCACTCGGACGTCTGACCAAATGTAATAGTCGTTTAATAGTTGGGAAATTTTGACACCCCGTAGCGAGTGGAATGTATCATCAGTCATCGGCAAATGACGGGCTTAAGAAATCGTTGAATTTTAATTGCCGAAAGGTTTTATGGCATTTATTAACCGAATGTAAGGTGGAGACGTTACGTCTTAGTTTGGGTCTAAATATCACCTGCTCACCTCTCATCGATCGAATTTTTACACTCCGCGAATTGAATGATTGAGGTGAAAAATGAAGGAAAAAAATAAAAATCCATATCTCGTTGCTCGATCAAGACTGAACTAAATTTCACTCGATTTTACTGCTGCACTCGATTTCTGCAACGATATTTACGCAATGAACCCAGAACGAGAAAATAACGATAATCGATGGCAGTCGCAGTCCAGTGCTTGCATAAATTATTCAATTGGAATTCCGCACGCTTACCTCAATTAACGAAATATTTTAATTACCTATATCGGGCGAATGGAACGGTGCTCGCTTTAAAATCGTACTCAATGATCCCAAATAATAAACGAGCTGCGTTATTTTCAGAAATCTTAATTCGATTCATTCCATCCATCCAACATGAACTCGCGAATTAATCCGAAGGATAGATTCGATAATCACCTCGTCATTCAGATGCTTGAAAGCTGTTAACTAGGCCAGACGCGGCTTTTAAAGCACCTATAATTAATTGGGTGAAGAAAAATGACCGTCAGCTTGCCAATTATTCATATCATACAGCTTCATAGTTAGGATATAGGTTCACCAGCGATGCAGTGAGACTCGAAATAATGTTTAATGAGTTTTCAAAAAAATCTATATAATTCGGGAGTGAAGTTCAGTTTGGGCTTTGATTTCTCGCGTGCGTATCTACCGAATACCAGATTTCTACTCAATTAGTATTTCGACGTCATTCATTAGCGATGAATAACTGCCTAAGTATAGTAGAGCATACACCATATAGATAGAGAAGAGTAATTTTTTTGTGAAATTTATTGGCTTATTATTCCGCTAATTGGCTGACCAAAGAAATATTTCATTCAAATAAAATCCTCGGTCTGAACTGATCGCGTAATAAAGACGCACTGCATCCAACCAGCCGAGGAAGGTGGAGCCACCTTATTGAACTTTCACTGAAATTGAGAGGAGAACGGCGATACTTTTTTCCGGTTATTTTATTGATATCTACGTACGAAAGTGAACGCATAGTGCGTAGGATTTATTACGAATATTACGTTTACGAGGTACACGTCTAATGCCCCAGTTTTGAAAAAAAAAAGAAAAAAAAAATCAAAATGAAAATAGAAAAAAGAAGTACCTACACATAACTTGTATAGAGTTAAAAAATGAAATTGTTATGGACACGCGATATTATGGCGAAACGCATAAATGAACACCTGAATATAATTACCGAATCTAATGAAGGCACGGATGATATTAACTTTCAGCTCATTACTTACGAATGGGATAAGTCCAATCTTCTAGTATACCCATTCTGAATGTGATTTGTTCGTTTGACATAGGCACACTACGTCTCTGATGCAAAACTACACCGCGATACAATCCATCACGTTGTCAGTTACGAAGTCTTACCTGGTTACTATCGTAAGGCGAGACTGTTTACTTATGTTATTTTTGTAAATTACGTCGTGTATATATATATAACAGGAAATATGAAGAACACGATTCAACTTTCTTCACATACAGCTACTATACATAATAGTTATAGCTTAGCGCAAGGTTGTTAAAGCCTAATGAACGATTATCCTTCGCTCTATCAATCAGAGAGAAAAAGTGTGATAAAAGGATACGAGAGTAGCGATTTTCGATGTAATCATTCGTCAAGAATGATTCGAAATATACCTATACTTATGTACGAAGATTGCTCGAGCCTTTCGTATGCACTTTATATTTTACAGATATATGGGCGTCAGGGAGGTAGCTGGTCATTAGTTTCACGATAAATTAAAAGATTCCGTGCGTCGCTTTTTGCATTGTTGTGTAATAAACTTTTACAGGATTTTCCTTTCCCGTTCGCTCACTCACTCGTTTTGCGAATTCCGTTCACCTTCCGATTTCATTTCTAACAATTTTATTTCACACCTTATCCCATTCGTCCATAGTTTAGAATGATTGAATACTAACTATTGATTTTCATGTGACAACGTGATGCATCATAATGCATCGAAATTTAATTAGCGATGATAACATCGTCGAGCCTGAAATCGCTAATGATAAATTTTTCCATTGAGATCGATGAAAATTTTGGAATTTTCAAAACCTTTCGGTGGATTATTTATCATACTGAGTTTTGTAAGTGCGGATGAAACTCGTGGCATAATATTTTAGAGTGCTTGTACACTTCCTTACGCAATTTCACGTCAGCCTTGAGGTGTGATGAACGTCCGGCCGATCCTCTAGTCCGATAAAACCGGCATATACTTTTGCAATTCGTGAATAACCGTGACGAGTAATATAACAGTGTGAAAGTTTGACATTTTACAATAAGACTGTGAAGATTGGACCGGAGACAATGGATTTATCGAACCCTTGCAGTCCTTCTTACCTTTGACCCTACGCGGCTATTAATCGATGAAATTAATTACCTGCATATCGATACGATCGGCGAAAGGATTAATTTTCGTTGCGAATATTTAAACCAGCAATAAATATCTTTAAACGACCTTCCAGGCAAATAAACAATGCTTCTACGACACGCCGTGGCGTTGAACTTGGTGTTAACGCTCCATTGATCCTAAACGATATCTGAATCGGTCAACCGGAAACTATTTCATTATTTGCAATGGACAAATCATGGGCGATCTTTACGCAACAGAAATTACGAGCTGGAATTTCGATAGTATAAGAAAGTGATTCGCCGCGTAGGTACAGAACGAAGTTTTTTTGTTCAAATAGCAAGTGATGAGGCAACAGATACCTACCCAGACAACACAAAATTCAAAGTGGTCTTTGAGACGTCGTATGTGCGTCCAACGCGTCGATTTCTGACGTCGCAAAGACGTCCCAAGTCTGAGAGACGTCTTAGAGACGTCTTGATTGTTAAAGACGTCTTGGAGACGTCAGAAATCGACGCATTGGACGCCCATACGACGTCTTTAAGACCACTTTGAATTTTGTGTTGTCTGGGTACTTGATACTTCAATCATCTGCCAAACCATCAAACGCGCGGCTATCCAACTCATTTTGCACCCTGAATTACGGACAGTTATTTTCTGCTATTTTCTTTGTGGGGGGAAAATCGAGGTGCATTAACCTCGTAAAAGGGACCCCGTAGTTACTTTGTACTCGATAATGACTACGGCGTATAAATAGATCCCGTTGGTGCACGCCATGCACGCTATGTACCAGTTGGCACCAATAAAGGGAGACCGGATGCAGTTTGATGGTTGAAAAAATGGCTTTCTTTCGCAATATTATGCATCAACAGCCTTGAGCAATAAAGTAACGAACAACATATTTTCGTAGATCGCAAATATTATCGCGGATGATATTTTCATCTTCGAATTTACGCCCGTTCGCCCGAGCCCATCATTAATTACCTCGATATTTGGCTCACGGCTATACAGAGAGAGAGCTGCTGTTTCTAAATGGCGCATCCGCTGCTCGGAATTAATGTAACGTTCGAATTGTCAAGGTTAGCCTTTCCGAATCCAATAAAATTACGAGATTACACGATAAGAAGTAGGAGTTTACGTAATGGACAGATCACCCGGCGAGACAGATTATACTTTCCACCGATATACCTATATTATGGGCCAAACTGTGCGAAAATAGACCGCATATCAAGCTCAGAGAATTTTTTTTTCGAGTAACTTTATTTTTACACTGAAAAGATATATTAGAATGAAATCGGAAACAAAATTGCAATTCAATCGATTGTAGCATCTATTAGGTGATCCATTTGCAGATTTCTGCAGGTACCTAATTTAAGACGAACCACATCTTCGAGAAGTTGGAAAACCTTTTTGGAATATCTGAAATTCAATAAAGGTAAAATGCAACGGACTCACCTTGATCCGATAACGTTCCCTGTTATCGAGTCGAGTTTTCGAACATCTTGGAGGAACTTGCCAACACCATGTGAATGTCTGTACTATAACTGGCTCTGTGTAAGTTTCTCTGACCGTGAGTGTGTGGCTGTAGTGGAAATAAATTAATAAGCGTTACTAAGTGGCGTTACCTTTCGATTAAACGGTAATTTATCGATGATATATTGAGGATGTTGAACAGTATTTATCGACGTTTCGAATGGTTTAAGAATAAACTCGAAGTCAGGAGTTCAGGCCATTCGTTTAATTTATGAACTCTGGCAAAATCTTATAGTTTTGCACAAAAAATTCACTACCTATACATACTGACAAAAATATCGAACGATCATTAATTTCGGTATGTATTATTGCAATTATACTACTGATGCCAAAAACAGATCTGGTCACGTTATACATTCCTTTCGCTGCTGCACCACCATTCATATACCCTTTCCTAATGATCCACGGGTTTCTTGGTTCGCGGTAAGCGCATTATTACCGCTAACGACAAGTAGATTACATAGACTATATTCTACACATGCCGCGGGTCCTTCAGATATGTCAACACTTATACAGATTGCATAAACGACTCTAATTTAGCACCAATTACGTCGAAGTGCGTATTGAGCGAATTTTCTCAAACCATTATAATCATGAAAAGAAAGTTCAAATTGCGATAGCTCATTTTCACTAGGTAGTTAAGCAATTATTATCCCAGGTCCCAACCGACTACTGCATGACTTTTCCGATCCACTTGATACCAAGTTTTCCATAGCAAGTATTCATGCGTATCAAGATTTTTCCGTTTCTTAAGTATGTCGTAAAAACTGAATGAAACATACTTTTCCAATCTGGTACAGACGTGCTGGCCAGATAGAGACTCTGCCAACGGTAGTATCGACGATATCGTTAAGACAAGGAGATGCAGAATCCTGCAACCACGCATCTTGAAACGCTGATTGAAACCCTGGAAGAATAAGAAGCGTATTATTTTTCGAAATTACTGTGACATCGAGTTCGAAAATTCTCGAAACACGAAAGGCTAGTTTTCTCGCCAGATTTTTCGCCAATGTTGCGAACGCTAATTCGAAGATCTGCCATATGAAGATATGGTGTTCCCGCACCTGCTGCAGTTAGCCGTTGTTCTTTCGAAAAATAGTAAACTAAAACGGAAGGATTTTCCCCTGGCAGAGTTTTAACGAAATTTCAGCTGCTCCTATTTATAGAGACATATTCTGTACGGGCAAGTCATTTGACGAGGCATTTCAATGTAGGTACCTAGTTGACAAAAACTGGCTCGACAAAAACCAACCGGTAACGTAAAAATATATGAGTTAGATTTTAGAACACGAACTTGCGTGAGTAATTTTTGTCCAGATTCGTAACGGATACGGTTAATATTAATATTCTGAGGATGTTATTCCACGCAAGACGGCGAACGACGTCGGACTGCAGAAGACTAGGTGAACTTGATATTTCGTTCCATAGCTAACTGCTGATAATGAACACCGTATGGGTCATGTGTCCAAGACGTCTCGTCATATCTATAATATCGAGTGCCAAAACTGTCAACAGAGACTAACTGGCGCCATCAAGACATTTCGAAAGCGAATATCACTCCTTTCGGTTTATTAGGCGTTGGTCAGTTTCATTGCATAATATGCTTCCATAATGATATCCCGGACACGCCTTGGGAATCTTCTAATTCAGGAGAAATAAATTTACGACTTTACACGAGAAATCGGATGAATTAGATGTGTTACCGCGATTTGATACGCTGAACTTGACATTCGGTCGACTTATTAAATGGATGTTCAAAATGATGTTTCTCGTCGTTTAATTTATATACCTATTCGACATTCTACCTAATTATAGCGACATATCCAGCTCACATTTGGTTTATAATTAATTTAGGAAACCTGAATTAGTTATATCTGGCGAATTGGTGTGTGGGGGGTATAAGGCAGGTATATAAGAAATCTGCTTTCGAGATTTGAGAAAAACCATAAAACTCGAACAGTTCTTGCAGCTTCTGGAGTTGAATACTGGTGTAATTAACTGCTTACGCGATAAGAAGGCATTGCGCGAAAAATAAAAAAATAAAAAACTGATCGCTATCTTACGACCTTAATTTTTGGTATTTTTGAAATTTCTGCTCACACACGTAGATAGATACATACGAGAACGTAATAATAAAGAAATTAACTCACGCCTGTGACCGCAGGATTATGTCATTCGCGTTAAACCAGTGATACGTAGTTTGAGAACGTGAAAATATATAGGTTCTAAAGTTTTCTAGAAATCGTTAATTACCTCATACGTTAGTTTATGGCCTAATAAGCGGTTATGAAACAACCATAGACGACGTAAAGACAGTCGATAATTAATATCTTGTCAAAGAAGATATGGGAAATCATTTCTTCGTCAACTCTCTCTCTCTCTCTCTGTATGATATTGGTCACACTATACGCTCGCCACTTTTTCTTTGATAAATGGAAATTTTATTGAAACGATTACATTACACCTATTATGCTTCGCTAAGGCGCACCACTATAAGCCACTTCCACTTATAGGTGAACAAGAAGAAACGAAGAGGAAAACTCAATTCCTGTTCAACATTGAAGTCTATGACATATCTTAGAATACCTAATTAGCATAAATATTAGTTTTATAATAATAAGCGACTCTCGCACTTGTCAGATCCCACACTATACATAGCGCTTATGCCATGTCTTGTAATGTAGATGACAGCCATGGCAGCGGTTGAGAGTGGCACATGGGACTTCGTTTAAACGGTTAATTTTTTTTTTTTATTTTTTTTTTATCGAGTATGATGATAGGAAACCCAACTGTCCCGTGTATACATATATGTGTGAACCAAGTTTAAGTTGAATTGCGTAAGTTAAACTGCCGCGTTTCGACTTGTACCATATTATGTACATCGTGAGAATTTAGCCAAAAGATAAACTAGGGGACAAGCTCTTGTTATGTAACTAATTCCATTCTTTTTATTGGTTTTAATTAACGAACTGGTGCAGATGTGGCCGCAGTTGACTATCTGACACAAATTTTTACCACTCTATTATCACCTCGATGTAATTATGTATTTGCTCTAGTTTTCGTAAAACTATGCGAATATGGGTACATCGATCGTTTTGGATGTGTCTAATCGACTTTTACTATCAGTGATAGAAAAATAATGAAATGAAATAGCAAATTGCGTTATTGTATATTTCACAACTGGTGGATATCCTGTAACCTTATCAGAAGACTAACATCCTTCATCAAAACCAGGTGCACCTTGATCTTAAAAGATACGAATTATCAATCATATAGCAACAAGTGTTACACTTATTCAACAAATTGCTTGATGGTTAATATCTTCTACATATTAGCTACATATTATATGTAAATTATTTTAGTTGGAAATAGAACCTTGAATTAGGAAGAAATCTACCGCTAGTTGTTCTAGTTTCTAAATTATTCAATACAGCGAAGTAGGCAAGCTTAGGAATAAAAGCAGAGATCCATATGGAAAATGATGGGAGCAATTATGCATATCGATTCAAATTTTTCTAATTTAATGAACGTTCTATTTCTCGAATGTATACTAAACTGATGGTCTTTTGTAACATGTTCACAAATATTTTATGTCGAAAGATCATTATAACTGCTATTAGTATAATTACGAATATCTTTTCGGTCATATAGAATTGAGCCATTAATGCAAATCTCCTCTCCTCATTTCGTAGCGTTGAAAATGGTTCAGATTTAATTATAAAATATAATTAAATCCGGGGAGGGGGTAAAAATAAGTTATGAAACACAACGACCCATTGTCAGGTGTATATGTATCGTATTGTCAGTCAACTCATTCGGGGAATACAAATAAAAATGATCGAGCGGATGTTCACGGTTAGTTCATAGATTGGTAATTGACTTACAATACGAATCAGTGATAATGTGTGGCAAATGATAATTAACATTCCATAGTTTATGGAAAATACGCTATTTAGTTGCCTGTAATTTACTGTCGGCAAGTTATCAGTGCGTGAATAACGATTCGTCAATATAATCACAATTCAATATTCCGTAGAAATATCTTCCCATTCCCACATCGCGTTGCGAGCTCGGTGTAACAGCTCCGATGATAAATCTCGCTGACGATTCTATGAAAAATTTCCGAGTAACGCGCCTATAGAGATATTCGATATACGTAACTAATTTCGTAATGAATTGGAAAGAGAAAAAGATGAAAGAACAAAAAATTTAAATAAAATAAGAAAACTCAACGTCATTTAATTTATTAATTTACTGCCTCTATATGATTATGCAATTTATTTCTGACCATGAAGAAGCGCGATGTAACATGAATTGATTAATCGATTCTGGTTTTTGATATGATTTGCACGTAAAATGCAAGAAAAAAAATTAAAAAAATTTCAGTCACATGAGAGCAACATTTTCTTACTCACATTTACTCTGACCAGTCAATTCTGCAGAAGAGTTATTTTTTCAAGGTGTAGGACAACAGTCTTCGTGTCTTTCACTTTTCAGATGATCACCTTGGATCGTATTTCGACCGTATTCAAATTCGGTTTAATGGAAATTTACAGGTGCTCCCAGCACACCACCAACACAACACAATGGTTCTCCCTCAAAATGTCAGAAGAAACTCGTAGCACAATGAACTCCGACCCTCCGACCCTACGGCGACACTCTTCAAGCACTGAACTGCACCAGAGAAGCGCGACAATGCGTGATCATGGGGTCCAGCGTAGCGGTCGTTCGCGTAAGGCTTAGCTACATCTCTCATTCTCTCATTCTCTCGTTCTCTCGTTCTCTCTGGGTCTCGTTGACGCATTGTTACTTAAACTATGAGACTTTGCCGCCTGGCTAACGTCTGGAACGTATTCCTCGTGCTGTTCAGTAAGAACTAATTTAACAAGAAGACAATAGGACAGAATGTCGCGTGTCTGCAGATTACCTCCATTCGCCCTAGTGGATTTTAGCTGCACAAGAAATGTTCATTTCTTGTGCCGCTTGGACGCGGTTGAATTTTATTTTCATTTTTCCTATTCCGTAATGTATTTGATTGACAATCATGCAGAAAAGTTCCGGCAACATGAGACAAGACCAGCCATAGGCCATAGGTCTTTACGTATGTTTAATTCAGATCTGATCGTGCAGTGCGTTTCAAAACACGCCCGGAAACCTCTGACCTCAAATTTACTTTACTTTCTCTACGTTATTTCAGAGTTTCGCAAAACCCTCGACGATTATTATTTCGGCAAGGATGCAAACCGCGACTAATTTATCTCGATTTTTACGAAGAGCGATTAAATGTCTGCAGATGTCAAGGTTACACGGAAGCTTTTTATAACTGGCAATGAAGTCGGATTAGATTCGAAGGACACTCGACATCATTAGACGGCTAAGCAGCTGCTTTACGGAATCCAGGATTCGAAATAGTTAGCGATATTCATGCATTTCATTTATTCTGCTGAACTGCACCGCAGTATGTATATACGTCATCGATTCGTTTTAATTAATCAATACTTTACAACTATCGAGTCAACAACCTGCAGAGCTCCAAGTAGGTACACGAGAAAAAATTTTCCACCCACGCGACTTCACCTCCAAGTACAATAAAGCGGATTAAATTTCTGGACAGTTTTTGGAAAACATGGAATGGATCTGGACCATGCAGCCAGTCTTCTTTACTGAAAATTATGCAGAGGAAATGTATTAAACTTAGGCTGATATCTTTTTTCTCCACGTTATGTTACAATTTATCTATTGTGTATATATGATCTCGATGTACCTATGGGGCAGCATGTTCCACGGTACAGCATTGTTCAAGTACTGATAATAACTGAAGTCAACTGTACCACTGAAGGATGTAGCTCCTCGAGGTTTGCAATGGACCGAATGCGACCACTCACTACGACGATAACGTAATTGGTTGATTGCTTCCAATTTGTTGGCGAGTGTATGGACCCATGCGTATTTCCCATGTGGTTAATGGCAGTGGTCATTTTTCATTGAGGGTTTAGGGCTTGAGCTTATCTTCATTAAATGGAAAATAAAATCGACATTTTAAGCTAAGGCTTGTTTTCGTAGATGAATTTCGACAGATCTCAATATATCAATTTGGCATATTAATATCAATTGATGGCATACCATGTTTTTCTTACTAATTATATCAGGAGAATCATAAATAATGTAGGCGTCGCAAATAAGGTATAATTAACAGTTGGATTCTACAGTTAATTATATGGCGAATATAAACAACTGATTGGATACGTAAGAAAAAATGATGACCCTGACCTATCGGAGAAATATACAACGAGAATCTTAATCTTTCTCGAACATTGACGGTAAAAATTAAAACAACATGTTGTCTGCAGTTCGTAATGAACTCAGTTCATAAACGTAAGGGATATTCGCAAAAGAATTTTGAATAGTAAAAACGCTGGTTTTATCATCAAATTCGATTCGAAATAGGAATTCATCCACTCAGTATCCTACCTCTAGTTGAGGTGCGCCCTAATTACTCGTAGACGTCGATAGTTATCAAGGTCTCGCGTTATGTGCCCTATACCATAATTATTGCGGCCTGGCGTTTCGCCAGGCAATTAGAGTTCCTTGGTTTTGTAGTTTGTTACGTCACTGTCATAATGTGTATATATACATATGTTCGTGATAGATATGAGGGAAAAAAAATAGAAATTTGAATCAAATTCCTGCGAGAAATTGACAAATGGGTATTTTGAAATTGGAAATTAAAAATAGAAAGCAGCGGGAGGATATTGCCAGATCAAAGAACCAGCTTGGGTTAATTAATACCGCGAAATTGGTGTCGTGGGCAGAAGAGGAATCTGAGCTTGAAAGAGTCGCTTCATTCGTACGTAATATGTTATTAATTAAGTTATCCACGACTTATTAAATTCTATCGTATCTACAACAAGTTTCGAAAATATTGGTCGAATCTCATTTTGGCCTGCCGAATAACTGGCCTGGGTATATCGACGACTAATCAATCATCAAAGGACAAAGATTTCCTCTACATTTTTACGAATTTGATCAAATTTGAAGAAAAATCACATCTGGTAACGATCTTTGATGAATAAATGTTACGTGGTAGGTATAGGTGATTACTGATTATAAAAATAGATAATTATTAAACTAGGAGTAAGGATTAGGGGTGATTACAACCCTTATATTTAAACTGCTATAAGGCTCCATTTAATTTACGTATTTTTACGCAAAGTGACTTTTCCAATTTTTAGTCCAACCAACGAGACCTGCAACTCCGAGAAGCAGTGAAAAAAATGGATTGTCTCGATACGATGAGGGCCTTGAAGTAATGAATGAAGGCTCTTCTTTTATTAGACTGTCGGCTAATCCGACCCTCCCTCGTCTACAAAAATGATTAGGATTAGGGTGACCAAATTACGCGGTCAGCCTCTCTCCAGCTCAAGAGAAACAATGAAACATTAAATGAGCTCAAATTTTCTAGCTTTAAACCGCTCGCTATTACAGTCAGAAAAGATTTCTTCGCGATCAGTAAAGAACAATGATCTTCTCTCTGAGGTATTTCGCTGCACCTATTAAAGTACCTACCTACTTAATTGCGTGAATTTTTCTCCTTAGCGAAGTAAATTTTTCCTCATCGTTACGCAGCTGTCCAACTACGACTTTCCTCTGCAGTAGGTAGACACTGCAGCATATAGCCATTCCCCGTTTCCGTACTTGCAGCGTATACAATTAATAAGCTGCGGTCCGTGACTCTGAGTCCGAATTCTAAAGTCTGCAAATTCTTAAATGACTGCAGACGAATATCGGAATCTAATGCAAAGCTTGTATATTTCGATAAAACTAGAATTTCAGGAGCTTGAATTTTCGCAATTAGAGTCATGATTGACCTGTAAATAAATTTGTGCGAACCACGGTAATTCTTTATTCACTTCATCGAGTGTACATCCTATCTCGAAAGGTTGTTTTGTCCGCAGTCCAGACCGTCCCCGATGTTCCCTGGTTATTTCTCTCCAGACAGTGTGATGTAACTTGTTACTACCTCACCGGTTACTTCCGGTTTCAGTTATAGCAACGGATTACACACACGCACAAGGCGTAAGAATTCCACGATTTTTATGGCGAAATTTATACGCAGTTAATACCTACGTGTAAGTTACTCGAGCGATATGCTCGACGTGGTTTATAAACTTCTCCGCAAATGCGAACTATGCGATCGTGATATAAAGTAACAATACAATATATTATACCCATACCTACCCAGATTTACAGTTAATTATTGTTATACCCATAAGTCGCAAAATTTTGTTATTTATCTTTATTTTTCATATTCAAATTTCAATCGACAATTATTTCGATAGATAATTTGTTGATATAAATGTTCATTTTAACGTACGGTTGTTGGGTCCTATACTATAGCCGTTTCCGCAAGAACGAGAATATACAGACTGCATATAGGTACCTGTTAGATTTTTCTTTTTTTTCTTTCTTTTTTAAGGATTTTAAACTGGCCACGAGAAAGCTGCAGGCCTTAAATCGTGCGAAGAGTTGTGTTGTAAATATATATAATGTATTATATATGTGTTAGTGGAGAGGCGGGTTTCCTCGAGCATTGTTCCCCGTGACATTTCGTGCGATGTCTGGACTTCCACTTTGACGTCCGGGCTGTAGTGGGCAACCTTCTTCTTCTTCGTCTTCGTCTTCGTCTTCGTCTTCGGCTCGACAAAACTCTCGCGGTTTTCTTAACTTACGTAAGATTCTTGACTGGACCAGTTTTTGGGCGCCTCACGCCAAAGCGCGGCTCTTCTCTTTCTCTCCTTTATTTATTACGGGTGCATTTTATTGCAGGGTCTGTATCAACGCACCATCATAATATACACTTACACTTTCACGGATGGTCGGTGGCGAGCAATTGTTCAACACAGGGCCACACCACTGTTCGCGGAAACTCTCGTTTCTCTTTTGCTAACAGTCGAGTAGGTGAAAATAATAAAAAAAAAAAAATTAGGTAAAAAAAAAGGAGTATACTCAAAGTTAATTACATGAGTGAGAAAAGAAATACGGAAAAGGTTCTTCCACAAACAATTCTACGTAAAACATTTCGATCTTATAATTACTATACAACACTAGAAGAAAAAAGTATGTCTAATTTAAATTTTAAATGATCAATAATTTACAAGTGAGAAACGAAAAAATCATCTCTTAATCTGTCGGAGAATTATTATATCAGCAATCCTTCACCAACATCCGAGTTTCTGACTAGCTGAAAATTTTACACATATTCAAATACTCGTAAATAAGATATTATTAAACTAGCACTCGTAACAGTTGCGAGTAGGAAAGTCGTTGGTCCGTTTACTGTTAATGCAGAATTGTAAAATCCACTTCCGTAGACTTGTAGACCTGCTGTTTCTATGCTTCGTTTACAATAGTCCCCATCTATGATCAAAGAAAATGTCGTTTATACAAAAATCCATAAATGTGTGCATGCGTTCATGTGCACATGTAACTATGCATAAATGAAATACATAACTAAGTCGGATAATGAATGTAGTTCTGCAACTTATATACGGAGGAATTCATTGAGACGAATCTCTTTCCTGCTGCAGGATCAAAAAAGGCTTTCAATTAGGTACTATGCTATATGTGAGAACTGGCGATGTTCACTTATGCAAATATTCGCCTATTTAATTACCTGCGTTACATATTATGTGCTTAGAAATGAGGTACTACATACATAGTTAGAAACGCGGTTTGTTTTGCCGAGGGGGTTCCACGCTCTGATGCAAATAATCACTTTTCCTTTACTCGGAAGACTTACCAAGTTGCTAGGACTCTGTTCGTGCCATTTTAAAACCGTAACGAACGTGCTAAACATATTCGGCGAAGAGATGGGACCGACTGGGTTCATGATGAATATATACGCGATTCGGAATGCATAGAAAGAGGGAAGATGGGGTGCAAGTAGAGCTTTCGAAAATCTGATTAATATTTCACGTCTCACCGTAAGTCCATCCGACAAGTTCACCATTCCGAAGATTTTCCGATCTCAGCCAGTCTTCCAACGGTCTGAAAAATTCCCTCAATGCGTCCCCGTTCAGAGTCGAATCGCCGGTTGCTTCCAGTAGCGTTTCTTGCCATGGAAATGAGGAACCTTTCTCCATCAATCTCCTGTAATTATGACAAGAAAAAACGAAACGTCTATCAATTATTGATGAACCTTTACGATTATGTAGAGTCTAGTAGTTATTTCGACAAAATTTGATCGTATAATTTTTAAATTTCTGTCAATGAAATTGTTAAATTGTTAATCATTCTTGCATTATTTATAGGTGAAAAGTAAGAGTTTTATCACGGCCTGGGATGGTTACATATGGTTATGGACAGTTTTTTTTATTTTTTATTTTTTTTATAACTCGTGAATTATTAATCGATTTGAAAATATTTTTCATACAGATATAATATGATGCGGCTGATCGTTATAAACATTATGGTGTCCATACGTAGCCCGCGGTTTTTTGATCGCCTAATTTACGAGGACGCGAGAAACGATGCGAGATAGTTATTACACATCATCATAGGTATGTCTATATCGAATTCAAATGATTGCGTAATTAATGCCATATGCATACCGTAAGCCTTAAGGCTTAATGTACTGTTGATAATTAAAGAGAGTATGAAATTTTTAGAGTCTATGAATCACGTCTAAATACTTGAGGCAGGTCATTGTTAAAATTTGTGTAAAAAAATAAAAATAAAAAACGAAAAGCCAAGAAGAGAAGATGAAAAAAAAAGATGCGAAATTCCTGCACGCTTCGCTGCAGATTACGAGTACGTATATAGTATATCGTGTAATCGTTATTGCAGACTTCTTCACCTTCACCTTCCGCGAAAGAAGTGAGCTCCTCGCGGACTCGTGAACTCTCGGGGTGAAAGAAAGACGCAGCGAAAAGTGAAATTTTAACGAACGACACACACACACACACACACACACACACACACACACACTTCTCGACTTAATATTATATTGTAAATGTTTTGCATACGCCTACGTAACTGTAATACGTATGATATACGTATAGTAGGTATATAGACGAAACTTATCGAGTGACGAAAATGATGACTGCATTATATGATTTGTGGCTAATAATTTATTAAATAAGGAAAGAAGAACGACCTGGTCATTATGCAATAAAAATATATATAGGATTATTATAGCTGCAGCAGCAAGTGAAAGATGAAAAATTTGTTATATAACCATTGATCGAAAATAGGACTGCGAAATTTATTGCAATAGCATAATGATATTACACTCGACGTTTTATTGGCGAATACTTGAAACGACGTCGGTAATTTATTTGCCAAAAATATGTCTACCCACGTATAAGTGTATTATACATATGCATATGTATGCATGGCTGCAGTTAGGGTAATGCGAAATATTTCGAGGAATATCTGCGTCTGGTAATATCTTGTACCTACTACGTCAGGCATCCAATATGTATATGGAACGAATAGGAAAAACTAGATGATGCGATGTATAAATGGACATTAAATTGAGATTAATATTTATGGTGTTAATGGTGAGCTTGAAGTCGATACTCGATGTCTTTAGTCGTTTTACTCAAGAACCAAGGATAAAACAAAACGATCAGCAATCAGCGTTCTGGAAAATTAAATTATACCAGGCAATACGGTCCCCACGTTGGCTAATAAACAGTAACAACCGATTGCAAAGAAATCTGCATTTCAGCGAGAAGATTGCCAGTTGTTTTATACTGAATCTGTTTATGAAATTGGTAATGTTATTTTTACCGTAAAATCTTTAATCGGTTTTCAGTTCATTTACATTTGTCGTGAAATCGTTTTAATGGATTGAGCGTATTTTTCGGCCTTGGTTTAGTTCGGAAAGATCCCCTTCTTTTCTTTATTTCATTATTTTTCCGTTTTTTTCTCTCTCTCTCTCTCTCTCTCTCTTCTTCTCAGTACACGTGAAAATTTTTATCGATACAAAATTCGAAGAGAAATCGAAAAATTTAATCACGAATTTTGTTAGCTTATATTAACCGACGAGACAACCTAACGAGCAGAGGCCATTACCAGGTAGGAATTATGATCGCGAGTTTATTTAAGCCTGATTATATATTTATAGATTCAAAGATTCCACATATCAGATACATTCGCGGTTACGAAAACAATAAAAAAAATCAAAAAAATCGTCGATACTTCTCGATACTAGATAACGCATCGAATCTATATGCACATAGGTATATATATATAGGTAGGTACATATACCTATGTTTGGCATGTTTAGTTATGTCGTAGTAAATTCCAGTGCAGTAATTTATTAATTTTATAATTTCCGGTTCACAAGGGAAATCGGTACTTCATATTATACCTGTGCTAGTAGCAGTAAAGCCATGTTGTAATCTAGGACGACGCTGCATGGGTAAGTAGTTATTGCAGCTATCGTATTGACGTGAGAAAATAATGACTCTGTGTGAGAACTAAGAGCGTTAGACAAAGTCAGTAAGTAAGTAAGTAAGTAAGTAAGTAGAAAATATATAGTTATGTATAACAGTAGTTGACTAAATAATCCACATCACTTTACTATACGAGTGTATATTATTATAGTGACGCCTCTTAGGAACCTTGATTGAAAAAAAAAATTGTCATTTCATCACCGCTTCCTCCTTTCAAGGCGCCTGTCTCAAGTCCATGAGTAGCTAATTCACGATAAAATGAAAATAATGAGAAGAATTTTTTCCGACAATATTTTAGGATTGAACAAAATTTCCTTTCTCTCTCTCTCTCTCTCTCTCGCGATTTTATTTACCGCCAAACGTACGTCGATGCCGATCGACGCGACGCGACGCCGATCTACTTTCTTCGTAAGCACAATTCCACGCCGAGGAAGTGTGTAATCCATATTGGTTTCGTAACAGCCGCGATCACCGGTCACTCCGTACCTATACGTGCAGTATTCCGTATGAAACGTACCAAGTACCGAGTCCACGTCCGTAAGGTGAGAATTATGAGCGTTCAAGATCACCGCTGTCGCGTATTTAGTTACAGGAAATTCTTAATTGCAGGTACTCCTGCTCTCGCCACAAGGAGACAGTATTTAACGCCAATCTTTCTACCTCTATATCGCGAAACATCTGCACCTTCTCAGAATTTCACAGTACTTACAATTTGAGCTCTGTGCACCTGCACCTGCAGCATAAACCGTTCGAGTCCGTCAGGATCCGCGATTTTATAACGATGAAAGGCTCTCCTAGGCGTCGTCTATATATCTAGATTTTACCTCTACTGGGCAATTCCCTTGCGTGTAAACCCGACCATCTAATACTATACCGCGTTCGCTTTTTATCAACAACAATTTATTTCATCGCTGAGGAAATTTACTTTGCGTAACGCCCTGCTGACATGACGGGCTAATTCCTTTCTCTCTCCATGTGTACCTTTCTCGACTTTTTGAACATCGAGACTATCTCCGAAATCATTATATCATTTCAAAATCCGTAACCCTTATTGCGCATTAACGAACGTTAGAGAAGTCGATAATCACGATGAAATCGTAGTACCCTAAGACCTCAGATTGAAATGACTCGCAATTTTCATCTAGTCATTTTATGGATCGATTTTCTATCATTGTTGATCAATTTCTATTGAATTAGTACGATTATACGCCTACATGGTGAAGACCGTGGGAGATTGTTTCGTTAATAAAATTATAGCTATACGATGAGGTTTGGACATAATATGTATATAGTATACACGTATTTATACATAGGATTAAAATTCCTATTTATCGTAATTTATAGATGGAAACTCGTTAGCATTATGAGCCTGAATAATTTCGGAATTTATAATCCTGTAATAAAAAGTGATAATGTATGTTACAATTGAATTATTAGCGTCGAGTGAACAATATCTGTAAAAGTCAAAGGCTTTGAACCTTGAGTAAAATTTCGAGATTTAAATTCCCACAAAAAGTCATCCCACGGTTCTTAGACGTAACATCCGGGTTTTGTGTCGCGACACGTAGGTTTAGAATATATTTGCAGGTCAATTAACAGCGGAAGAGACGGAAAACCTGATTCTGAAAACGCGGGGATTATCGGAGCTGAATTATATAGTTCGATGTTATCCATGCGAGCAAATGTTATACTTATAGATTTGAACACGTGCTGGATAAAGATATGGGTACTACTTAAGCGCATATCAACCGATCTGCACATGTAACTCATCTGTATGTATACACGTAAAAGGATATGACTACGTGTACTGGTAACCAAGATTTTTTTGTCACGTGGGTGTAACCACTGCCGTTCGAAACTCTTGCAACGAACTGAACGTGGGAATGGTCGTTCCCGTTATACAATCATACAGTCCTTAATTTCCCTTTGTGTCATGGTTTTGCCATTCCCTATTCGTTATAGTACGTTATATGGAGTATGGAGTATGGACAGACGGAACGTCGTGAATGTACCCGGTTTCAATAGCGATCAAAGATCGTGATACGTGAAGGGAACCAGAGCACCAAAGGAACTCCATATTACTACACATAATGTACAGATCGATCGTGCTATATATATATATTTGGAGTTATATTTCTCCGAGCGTTGATCGGATTCACGTATAAATTAAACAAGCAGACGCGGTATATTTTGACCGAGGCTTACTTATTTCTCAAAATTTTAGTCTTCTCAATTCTAAGACGTCTTTCATTTACGGAAAGTGGCAGCGATTAGGAATCGGGGATTACCTAAAATACATTTTCTGTCAATTGATGGAGCGGTTGAATTTTTTAGGCGATTTTGATGGTCTTGATATCCTTGAGTCAAGTCGAATTCGGAATGCCAGAATTTTATCTCAGGATTTTATAATATATGTTCTCATATATCGAGTCAGAATTCTAAGGATATCTCAAGATGAGATCACCCATCTTCTATCAATTTTTTATATCAGAAGCTTCCGCGTTTTGGCTTAAGCTCGATTTTGAAACGGATTATCCAAAAGCTATTCGTTTTATCAACCTGAATCCACGATTTTTATTGAAAAATATCATCTCACCGCTAAAGTCACAACTTATTTATTCAATCGTTGACCATAAATTCGTACGACGATCACGTAACAGAATTATTAAGCCATAATAGGACGGGGGAATATATCATACGCTGATTCAGATATCCAGAATTCCTGCCAATAATTTCACCAATTGTTTTTGAAAAGTAATAACGAAGATAATTTCTTGGCTTATAAGCCATCATCCTATTTCGGAAGACATATATATATGATTTCCATACAACGCGAATATGTTGCGTAAATCTCTACTGGAGACGTAATTTAGCTGCGTAATATTCCTTTCGGTGTGTTACTGTAACACTGTCTCACATGATACTCCGGATGATAGATATACGCATTTTACATACCGGCAAAAACTTTCGCCAAGATTTTATCCCCGTTCAAGCTAAATCACATATTGATCTCCCTTATCACTCGAGTTAATCATCATGACGAATGACGAATTTCGAAAACGAAAATAAAAATTTCGAACCCGATAAAATGACCCGTCCTTTTCGACGTGAAATTATTATTGTAAAAGCTATTTTAACTTACCCCAAAATATCGCCAGCTGCAGGACTCCTGTAGAAGTCACATCGGTGAAGAGGTCGGCGAGAATCATCAGGGAATCGTTGTCCAGCAGCTTGACACAGAGAACGGTAAAGTTGGAACTGAAGAACTCCGGCGACAAAGTTTCTGAAAAATATCATTTCCGTTAGTGTTGGTTTAGCGTAGTAGGCATACATGGAGATCCATAGATAAGTGTATAGAGCATAATCATAAATTTCATAAGGCACGTGAGAAGGTTTGTTAACTAGGAACCGCAGACGCGCATGACTTAAAACGCGTTTATCATATTAATTTCAATTTCAATTTTGATTGCCGGTTATTAACTAATGAAAATCACTAAACTGTTACAGCATTAGGTATTTTTAACGTTAGGTGTATATATATATGTAACTGTGTTCATCGACTGGCTGGATTTTAAACTCATTAGCTACTATGACGTGGATGAGATTCACGAATGCAATGAAACTCTTACGTGGCAGATGATTGAATTGATTGAATGATCTGTATATTTGTCTATTACAAATATACATATATAGGTATATGCGGGTATCGGAAAACACTCTCTTATCTTTGCAGATGATCATATTATACTTTATGTCACAAACTTTCCAATGCTAAGCCGTGAATAGCGAAGGTCGTCTTGTACATTCAACCAAAGAGAAGAAGGAAAAAAGATTAAAAAATTGGAGAGTCGTCGGATCGGTGTGACAAATAAATAAAAAGAAATGAGAATAAATATATAGTGATCATCTCAATCGAATATCACGACTCTGACATCATTAAGCTAATGTCAACCGCCAAATACATGCATATTCTCAATTCTTAAAATAAATACAGTATTATTTACAGCCTTGGGTTTGAATAGATGAGGAATAATTGAACGGTGTAAAAATTATGGAAACAATAAATTATTGCCGTAAGATTGATTGAAACGAAAGAAATGAAAAAAAAAAAAAAAACTGAATGTGTGAACATTTGAAGTAAAAACTCTTGCGGATCATTGAGTAATTCCGTTTGAGCTTTGGACGTTCGTAATATGCAGATTTCACGTCGAATATGTGCGATTCAACGTAGATGTCCTTTACATAATTTTCGATAATCATCAGCCAGATTTCTTGGTCCAGCTTACGTCGAGTGAGGCATGTGGAATATTGTTAGGGTAAAAAATGAGTGATATAAAACTGAAAAAAGAAGAATAAATAAAACTGAACCGCACGAAAGCCAAGGGGGAGAGGCAGGACCTCAACGGCGGGCCCGTCGTCACACAAAGAGACGTGGGGGTAGGGCCTAGGCGGTTGGGCCTGTGCGAAGGCGAAAGTGTGCCGCGTATATAAGGCCCAGAACCGACGGCAATCAGCATCCAGTTCACTCCTGGACTCACCCAGAACATCGTGAACACAAAAATGAAGAGCCTGGTACGTCCGAGAATCTTTCTAAACCGATCGACGCTAGGAACTTGTCAAGTGTACTCAGAGAACTTAAAATCAAGTGTCTGTGAAAAACCGATCAGGAGTTACTCTCGCCAAGAGACTAAACTCCCTCGTAGTCACTTTGGCGCAAAGAGAAATAAAAAATACTGAAAAAGCATTATTTCATTTTTCTTAGAGTTCGGTTCCAATCAAGTATATCAAATAATTATTCGATCATAAGTTTTTTCGTCATTTTGTTTCAGCTATTTTTAGCGCTGTTCGCGCTCGCCGTAGCGGTCTACGCCGAGGAGGTAAAGGAAGCCACTAAATCCGCGGAGCCAAAATCTGCCAGCGACTCAAAGAAGCAAGAAAAACGCGGAATCTTAGGCACTGGATATGGCTACGGCTACGACGTCGGTGGCTACGATATTGGCGGTGGTCACGGAGGTGGTCTTTCCTACGGCGGAGGTAGTCACGGTATAAGCAGCTACTCCGGCCTAGGAAGCGGCGGATACTCCGGAGGAAGCTTGGGTGGAAGCGGTCATTACAGCAGCGGTTACAGCGGCGGATACGGAGACGGCGGTTACGGAGGTAGCTATGGCGGTGGTTACAGCAGTGGATACGGAGGTGGCTATGGAGGTGGTTACGAAGGTGGTTTGAGCGGTGGTTACGAAAGCGGACACGGACACGGAGTCTCAGAGCACGTCAAGACCGTAACGGTCGTAAAGAACGTCGCCGTACCATACCCCGTAGAAAAGCACATCCCTTACCCAGTCGAGAAGCGAGTACCTTACCCAGTCAAGGTGCCAGTAGCTCAGCCGTACCCAGTTGAAAAACAGGTACCTTACCCAGTGAAGGTTCTCGTCAAAGTACCAGTCCACGTACCCCAGCCGTACCCGGTTGAGAGGAAGGTACCCTACCCAGTACATGTCCCAGTCGACCGTCCATACCCCGTCAAAGTATTGGTCCCACAGCCGTACCCAGTTGAAAAACACATTCCATACCCAGTCGAGGTTCCAGTACCACAGCCGTACCCAGTTGAGAAGAAGATACCCTACCCAGTAAAGGTGGCCGTCCACGTACCCCAGCCTTACCCAGTCGAGAAACTTGTGCCTTATCCAGTAAAGGTTCATGTCGATCGTCCCTACGCAGTTCACGTACCAAAACCATACCCAGTAACCGTAGAAAAACGTGTCCCATACCCAGTAGAGAAGCCAGTGCCCTACCCAGTGAAGGTCCCAGTCGACAGGCCGTACCCCGTTCATGTAGAAAAGCATATACCATACGAGGTCAAGGTTGCTGTACCACAACCGTACCCCGTTGAAAAACCAGTGCCTTATCCAGTCGAGAAGCCAGTACCCTACCCAGTCAAGGTTGCAGTCGACAGACCATACCCCGTCGAAGTCATCAAGAAGGTACCATACACCGTAGAAAAGCCCGTACCTTATCCAGTCAAGGTTGCAGTACCAGTACCCGTCCATACCGGACATTACGAAAGTGGCTGGAACAACGGCGGTGATGGAGGATACAGCAGCTACGGAGGTGGACACTCTACTGGTTACAGCCTAGGAAGTGGTTCATACAATCTTGGCGGTGGTGGTGGACACAGCATTGGATACAGCAGCGGTGGATACGGCAGCCTAGGTGGTTCAAGCGTTGGTCTTTCAAGCGGACACGGAGGTGGATACAGCAGCCTGGGCGGTTCAAGCGTTGGTCTTTCAAGCGGACACGGAGGTGGATACAGCCTTGGGGGTTCAAGTGGATACGAGGGTGGATACTCCGGCGGATACAGTAGCGGCATCAGCCACGGAATTCATCATTAGGCGGAGTGGTCAGCCGCGTTACTTTATCGTATTTTTAACCATCTAACAGTAATGAGCCCTTGAATTATTCAAGTTAATATTCGTTATTGAAGAAATAAGGCTCGTATGTAAAGAAAAAAAAAAAAGAAAAAAAAAAAAAAATGATCCCGAATTAAGGTGTCAGCTTCGCGTTCTATAGCAACTCGCGATGTCTTGTTCAAAGTCAAGCAAGACATCGAGTGATGTTTTAATATATTATTATAATCGTGAAGTAACGAGATATATATATGTGTAACGCAACGCGCGCAATTCGCTCTGTACCAAACGACGAAAGAAATAAGTAAGAAGAAACAAAAATACAACCCCGTTCTTATTGTATAGTTGAATATTTTTATACTGAAAGTGAAATAAAGATTTTTTTTAAGGATAACTCGCTATGTCTACATGTATTTAATATCCTGTCACTGATTCAATGCCCACATCATACATTACGTCCAGACCGTAGAAAGTGGGATGATTTACACTCCCAACTGTATATATGTACATATATATACATACATACTTTATAAGCAACTAGCATTTCGCAATCCATCCACAAATATTTGCTTATAAAATCAGCTCGTTAAATTATAAAATCGCTTCGTGTAATCTATGAAATTTCTTCGATGAAAGGAAAAAAAAAATATATATCTATATTGACGAAACTAAAAATCATCAATCTGCAAGCTCACAGCCAATGTAGCGGAGCTGTCTAATGACGCAATTCCTGTTTAATGGCTAAGATTGTAGCGAAGAACCTTCTAACTTGATAAGACCATAAATTACAGGAGTAAGAATCTGTGAAGTATATTTCACGGGTAGGTAATGACCGTTCACTGATCGAGTTACCAATCGTACGGTTACCTCAATCTTTCCGGACGCGTAATAGCCGGCGTACCTGAACAGCGAATGAAAGGTATACACATCGTGTTCATTGCGGGTTATTTCTTCCGCTCTGTTACACCTGGTAATATTCTATTGCGACGTCTTTGACTAGGTGGATATCTATTCCCTCTATCGCACTCCTATACTCGGGCTGATGATGGCTTTGTACTCGCATAACGATACATACACACACACATATCTACCTAGCTACCTGCGAGTTACGACTTACGTGAGGTACCGTGGTTTTGCCGAGGAGGAACGGAGTCATTTTACGTAAGAGTCATTAACGCATGCGACTGCTACTATACCAGAAAGTAAGAGGAAAACACTCCTCCTTCTTCCTCCGTTCAGCAACGCGAGGCGACGCACCGATGCCTAAGGCTTCGGAAATGGTATCTCCGTCAGTACCTAGGTATACATACATACATACATACATAGGTACCATACATACACGTGCAATATCTCCTCTCACTCAATTTCAAGATATTAACTATACGAGATGAACGAGAACGAGAGCAAGGTAATGATAATCATCGTCGAGGTATTGCTGGCGAGTGAACATGATCGCTCAAAGAAGGGACGTCTGAAATTTTTTTTCTGGGATATCAAAAGCGTCGTCACTCTTTCTTGTGCATAGAACGGAGTTGGTCTTTAGAAGAAAAAAGCTCTGATTTAAGTATCCTTTGAACGAATCCGAAATATCTGGTTGGAAAAAATAGGTAGACGGTTCTGATCTCTTCTGCAAAATTTTTTGTCAAAAAATTATATCCCACCCGTGAAACGGCGTTAATAAGAAATGAAATGATCTTAAGCCCGAGATGAAGGAGGATAGAATTTATTCCTTTCCCTGAGTGAGACTTGTTTCGGATTCGAATCCTTCGCGATTCAAGTCTATAAATTAACATTCTCAACCAACGCTGGCTATAAATGACAGAAGGATTGCATCGAGACCGGATTTTTTTTTTTTTTAAATACTATTTATAGATTGAATGACATAAGGCTCTGGTTGACTTAATTCAGCGCACGATTAACCAAGTACTAATAACAAGTTTAATTAGCAGCTGACCGCTAGCAGAGCCATCTCCTACGACCAGGTCTCGATCGAACTGCATAGTAAAGTGCATTTGTAAAAGGCGGTCGTTGGTAAGAGAGATTTTCTATCGCCACATTTCTCTAACGTTAGTTCCAAGACCACCTATCGTCTGGTTACCATCCGACGACTAACGCGATGTGTTTGAAAGTTTCAAAGTCGCGAAGAAATGATCGCGAAGAAATGATCGCGAAGAATGTAACTGGGGAACGAAAAAGCTCGATCAGAGAAAAGCTGTGTTGCGAAGATTGAGAGAATTCAGAAAATAAAACAAAAAAAAAAAAAAGAACGAGATACCTAACGAATGTGCATCTTGCATCATATTCACCCCATTGCCATGCGTTGTATTACCACGTAGATCCGAGTGTCGGATGCAGTTCACTAGGTACCATATTTAGCGTTAACGTCGTGGACAAAGAATATGAATACCAATGAGCTGTGTGCAAGGTATAGGTATAACACGAGAAAGTAAAAACCCGTAGGAACTTACAGGGGCCTTCAAGTTTTTTTTTTTTTTTTTCATAGAGGATGATTCTGGTTCTGATGACAGAGTGATCTTTAGCTGCAGATAAATCGATGTAAGATGCGATCTATCGATATTTACCATGTTTAAATAATCATTCCGATAATAAAACAGACTCGTGCTACTATAAAATGAAAGCTAATTAACGTCTAGTCAACATTTTGTATCCTGTCTTCAGATTCGATGCGATTGATCTATTCGCATGAATTATATCATTCATTTCATGCCTGGATAGATAAATACGTGTAGTCTTGTTTTTTCATTATTATTTTTTGTTTCTAACGCGGATTAAGTAGAGTTGGCCTGGATTAATCTGTGCAGTTTATCCTGCAGCGATCAGGGCGTGAGAATTTAGCATCGGTAATTTTAATGAGTATTACGTTAGTAATTGTTTAACGCCTGTTTGTAAGTATAACGACCTTACCTACCACGAGGAGTGGAAATTAATTATTATTCTTTTATGTTCTTCGAGCCGTTCAATTTTCCCATTTAGGTAATATGTTAATTATATTTCACTCCCACGGATGAAAATTTATGAAAATGTAGTGAGAAACCGAGGAATATAATTAGTGATTAATAAATCAGGATAAATTCATCTTCGGTTAATTAATAATACTATGCCAACACTGCAGAGTGCGAAACAGAAAGATTTAGGAGTTATCTAGCTCTCAAGACCGTAAATACTTCTCCCTAAGTAATTAGACGAATCCAATTGTCTCACCAAGTCGGCTAAGTCGGGTATTTTCAGCTAATTAGTTCACACGAATATATACCTCCATCGTTCTTAGAAATTTTACATTTCAATTTATCAGGGTAAAAATATATGATGATGATGATGATTATTTTCTTTTCTTCTTCATCTTTCTTGAAGTATATTTCAGCAGAGTTCTTTTCCCCCTTCTAATTATCGTATATGCTATATGTACATAGATTTCTTCAAAGAACGTTGCGCCCACTAATATATTCCGCGGATATTTTAATCGGCAGCTAAATCTACAAGCACGAGATTCGATGCAAAAGGTTCAGGCCTTTGTTTGTTAATCAACGTTTATGAAATTTCGAATAAATAACTGTTTTATAAGTTCACAATTTCTCACCGTTCCGAATAATACACACACACACACACCTGAGAAATGAATCTTAAACAAGATAAGAAACGTACTATTATGTGATACGATGTTAATTATAACTCTGTGAAAATAATATCGCACGTGTTCAAGAATTTTTCTACAACGTGCAGATCATTTAATTTTCACAGTTTAATATACCTGTACAATACTAATCTATATTCACGTGGATTAACCATTAATAAATACAAGGTAATAGCGATATCATAATGTGTAATTATTTAAGGTGAAAGAAACGCTTTTAGCAATAAAGAAAAAATAAAATAAAATAATAATTAATGAATTATAATTACAATCAAGGTAACGTCGATCACATACCGTGCCATCAAAGAATGAATTTAATATACTTACTCCTAACTCGGGTTTAGAGATAAGGAGGCAAGATATATATCTCTAATTGCTCTACGTTGTGGTATAATTAAATCAATGTTAGACGCAAAGCGTGAGAGGATGCATCTAAAATCGAGAGTGAATCTACTTCGAATTAGAGATCGCGTGCGGACTCCGTGAAACTAGATTTCTTGGAATAAAAAAAGTTCTCTAATCACAGGTTCAGTTTCATTGTAGATAATGGCTAATTGCAAGTCTATAAGTGACCGTAGAAAAAGGATAACAAGCTGAATTAGATCAATCAGAAATCGAGGAAAAGGTGAATCGATCATGAAGAAAAAAATAAACGTTTTTAAAATAATACGGGAAACACATGTTCAAGAATTTCACTTTCGTATCAACGCCTCTGTCCACGGGTCAGCTACAGGTGTATCAACTAGCGTGCAGCTAGTAGAGAAGAATTGCCGCGAAAGCTGCAATGAAAAGCTCGTCTTGCACGCTACATACGAACTAGTAGTCTAGATTAATTGTAAGTTGAACGACTCACGCTCCCTGATTCAGATTATCGTATAAAATTGCATTCTCGGTACCGAGAACTGCCAGTTAGACTACGACATATCATAAGTGAAGGAGCATCTTAGCATTTCTATTGCGGACTCGACATGTTACGAAAAAAGGTGATTATCAGTCGATTTTAGTACGCATCGTAAGATTAAAAAGAGCATAAAATAGGAAATAAAAAAATTCATCCCTAAATAAAAACGTCATCCATTCAATTGCAGCAGTACTCAATAGCTTTGTGGATAACTACAGTACTTTCCATCCCTCAAGCCATTGGATATCGAGTGGATTCTCAAGCGGTGAAATGGGCGAAAGAAATGGGACTGAATCCGTTCGATTTCGGTTATGAAATAACGCGATATCGAATTTTCGAGGACAGAAACGACGTTGGTAGAGGTGAATTCGATCACGATGGACACAACTACGGTGGAAACCAGAATGTTGTTCGTGGGACAGGTAAAAGTTTCGGATTTTCAAACAGACATAAATCAACTGTTTCTTTCTTCCGATCTACTCTTGGCGAATGGCAATGAGGCAATGGTGTTCAAAGGACTCCAAAAGTGGCTTTTATCAGAATACAAGACAAGCTACATGCACGGGGACAATAGAATGCCTTTGAAATATGCCATCATCGATGTCAGAAAAAGTAGAACGGCTGGACAGTACCTACTTATTCTAATAAAAATGCGCGAAGGGATATCGCTTCTTTATTCAGATTGACTGAGTCATACGTCGTGAGGCGACTAGCATGCGATTATTCGGTTATAAATACAGCTTTCTGAAAGTAGAATAGCATCGAGAGTTTTGATGGTCTTTATTTTGCTGCCACTCCTTCACACGTCGTTAAATTATTAAATATATGTAAATAAGAGTGGCATTCATTTTTTAGATAGCACAACAGCCGGTGGTGGACACGCCGAAGAATCATTTCTAAATCACGGCGGGGATTTTCGGAGCCAAGATGGAGTAGGGGGCCACCTATTGGGGCAGCATATCCACGAAGATAACCATCGGATAATAACTATAATAAAAAATATCGCCGCGCCGTACCCGGTGGAGAGAATCATCCATTATCCAGTGATAAAAGAGATTTTATATCCAGTCAAAGTGCCCGTGCCACAGCCGTACGCTGTGAAAAAAGAAGTCCCATATCCCGTTAAGGTATATGTCAAGGTGCCAGTTAAAATTCCTGAACCTGTGCCTGTCGTCAAGGAAGTACCATATCCCGTAGAAATACCAGTTGACAGACCCGTTCCTTTCAAGGTTTATATACCCCAGCCTTATCCAGTTGAGAAAAAAGTACATTACAAAGTCGAAGTGCCAATTCCCCAGCCGTTTCCAATCGAGAAGAATATTCCCGTGCCAGTTAAAGTTGCTGAGCATATAGCTCAGCCATATCCAGTTGAAAAGGTTGTGCATTATCCTGTCGAAGTTGAGGTGGAGAAACCGGTCGCGGTTCACGTTCGAAAACCTTATCCAGTCCATATCGAGAAGCGGGTTCCTTATCCAGTCGAAAAACCTGTACCATATCCGGTCAAGGTGCCTGTAGATCGGCCGGTTCCTGTGCCTGTCGAACAAGAGGTACCGATTCAAGTCAAGGTTCCGGTGCCAGCGCCGTATCCAGTCGAGAAGGAGGTGCCTTATCCTGTCGAACGGCCAGTTCCTTATCCAGTTGAGGTACCAGTGGATAGGCCGGTTCCGGTCCACGTCGAAAAACCGGTGCCCTATCAAGTCGTTAAAAATGTCCCTTATCCAGTCGAGGTACCAGTACCCGTGCCGGTTCATCATCACGATGATCATTAACGACATGTATGATGTAGAAAATCCAACTCTAATTACGAGTCACGAATGTACGTTGGAATTAAACGCCTGTAGTACTTAGCTCTTTACCGTTAATTACATGGTTGCGAGTATCGTAGCTGTTCTTGCGAATTGCCTTGTCTGTCTAAGACCGAAGAAATCGAGTTTCTGTCTGGTGTGTTTCCTTCGCTATAATATAGCTGGTCGGAGCCTCTGAGAACACGCGAGGAATAGGAAGGCGAAAAATCATCGCTAGATAGAATAATTGATTGTCATATAACTCGTAACACGATTTTATACTGTTACGTGTGAACGAGAATTTCTTTAGTAATAAAACCGAATAGATTTGATATCTGTTTGTCGATCGACGACCGCCAGCGGATATTCGAATTGCCAATACTGTTCGATCGAAATGTGGTGCAACTTCGAATCCAAATGGCACATTACAGATATTTGCCTTCGGGTAAGTCCAGAGATTGTCCGAGCCGGTCAGTATAGGCTGCACATTGAAATTCCATATTTACAATTATCGCAAGACTTATATTTCTCAGCTATCATAATATCAATTGTTATTTATTTTATAAGCTAATAAATTACTGTTGACCAACAATTAAGTTTATGTTGTATGTTATTCGATGCAATAAGTGTCTGATCCTTACATTCTTATTTCGTCATGGTAATATGAGGTAAATTATCATATACATGAACGACAAGATGATTTGTCTCGAAATAATTCTCGTCTTCGTTGCATTTTATATTACCACATCGCAAAGTTTTTCAATTTCATAAAAATAATGTGAACAAAAAAAACTTCGAGCTGGTTGTGGATCAGTTGAAATGTCAACGAGTATGTTGCTAAAAATATTTCAGTTTAATTTATATGAATTCTTTGGGAAAAACGAGTGTTTTTTCTTTGAGAATTTCAACAGCTCCAGGTATCTAGATAATTGATGCTCCATTCGCCTAGCTGGTACAATTTTTACGCGATTTAATTGCAGCTATTAATTTTAGCTGTTTTCAATTGCCACGAATTAATTACAAATACCTACCGAAGGTAAATACATTGAGTTTTAAAATCTGTGGATCTCGATGCACTGGATGTTATTGATACCAAGGATCACTTGCAATTCCATTTTTTTGATATTTTTCAAGCAAGATTACATCGATTGGGATCTGGCTTGCTCTTCTCCAGGTGCGACTTGGCTACGAGTCGTCGTCACGAGGTCATTTGGCACAGGTCAGACTTTCGTTTTGCAAAAGGTAAAGTGCGATTGGCTGGACATCTTGAAACTCAGGTAGTTAATTGGTGGTGGCCGAACCACGCTTTGTCCAGTCCGTCATCGAGGATGTACATTGTACATACGTATACGTACACGTATTTAGGATGCGTGTGTCTGTCAGCCGTGTCGAACACGACTTCGTCATATGCCCACGTTAAAAAAGAAAAAAAACTCTCCACGTACCTACATATCTTTTTTTAATATATAGGTATATCTGTATGGCTCCTTTGTTCCATCACACCACTGCGATAATGAGGGCATTGCATTGTCTCCTTTGGGCTAATTGTAAGTTATACGTCGTTACGCCTTTCAGCAAAGAGAACTGCACACCGTGCTGCGTTCTTATTCTATAAACGTGAGGAATAATTCGAAAAATTCTAGACTATGATATGCCTACTTATACAGGGAGTGAACGAGGCGAGAGTAGAAACGACTGCATTTTGCAAGGATCTATGGTTAGATATCTAATTAACTTTTCATTGTCGTAATCTAGTGCAAAAATAATAGACGCTGGGTTAGAAGGTATTGACAGTGCAGGGAAAGTACGGGATAAGTAACCGAGTATAAAACTACTGATGTTAGGAACAGGGCATCCAGTACTGGACTCACCACTGCTGAGGAGACCAGGAATCAACGTTACAGGACGATAGGTTTTACCCGTTTATCCTCATTTCATTAATTTCACTCAAATTAATTGGAATTCAATTTATTACTTGATCAGAATCATTTCTCTATTCTTGCCTTGTAGTTTTGTCATCGTACCACACGGTCTGAGACTTTTGTCGGAGAATCGATCGGAATGAAAGTCCTGGAGGAGATTGCGAATATTACGTGTAGGTACAATATTGGCGGAATTTTGGAGAAGGTTGCAGCGTAGGATTTCGGCTTAATTAATCCGAATCTTGAACGCTGTATTATGTGACGAAGATAAATTTAATTAATGGCTGAATTATACGGTCTAGACTCTAGAATAAAACAAAGCGTTAATATTTAGCGGTGAATTTAAATGGTTATATTTCAGAAAACGAGAAAATAAATATCATCTATTCAAAAATCAGGTCACTTAATACGATCATCTTGGAAGTGTGTCGAAACTGTTTAACTCGCTTTTATAGTAATCGTAATTATTTCAGTTTAATTTCTCAACAGATTAACCGGTTCCACATTCGTTCACTTTTTACAGCCCGTAAATTTCCAGTATTTTTAATATCAAATGCAATTACACGTCAAGATCTGCAGGACGACGAAATAAATAAAAAGTCATTATTTTGGATTCCCGTCCCATACGCGCATGGTGTCGAAATAATTTTAATTTTTTTATTTTTTATTCCTTCGACGAACGAACTAAACGCTCTTTAGTGTAAAAATTTATTTACGAAGGGGAGTAAAAAATCTGTTGTCTGATACATAGTCTGATGCGGAGAGGAAAATATTGTTATTAAATATCCGCGCATCGCGAGTTGCAAATAAGTTTATTTTTCAATTTCAATGACACAATTGTGAAGATGTGCGGTTAATTGCAATAGAAAGATTCAAGGAGAATTCGTAAACGAAATCATGAATGGCGGTATAATTTCTACTGAATTTTATTATATCTCGGGGCTACGATCAGCATGAATTACCAGGTGTTATACATTAAACCGATACTAGTTATTGGTCATTTAATTTAGAAAGTAAACTTGGAAGGTTTAAAATCGAGTTACCTATTTTTGGCAGAAAGACGGATCGGTGATATGTTCATTTTTTAATTCTTATACCAAGTTGAACAGGACAGAAGCGAAATTGAGATCGTTTCCGGCTTTGAAAATAAAAACGAAAAATCCTCTAATCTGTTTCCGGAGCAAAATTTCTAAATTTATATCACGTTATGTACATAACTTCATAACGATCGTGATAAATAACAGCCTAATTAATCAGCTCATGTACACCGATTTACTCTCTTCGTCACATTATCTCGGATTAGATAATCGTTAATAATGAATAAAGAAAAACAAAAAAACGCATAAATGTGATTTATGTGCAATTAATTCTAATATTTTTTGACGGCTAAACCAAGTCCAATAAATAAGACTGTAAGTTAATAATAATAATTGATACTTGGCCGGGATTAGGTAATCCCCCCGCATTACGAATCTCCAAAAATAAATGCGTACCAATTCGAGCAAGTCACTTAATTCTTTAGATCCACTACCGGATGATATTTTATTTAATGTATTCTATTAGCCGTATTTTATATGCGGTCATCTTGATTTAATATTAGGATGTTTAGCACGCCTTTTGTCGAAAAGTATCAAAAAATATATATAAAACTAATTTATAGACGTGTTGAAGCCGGTAAAGTTTTTTTCGAATGCAATGTGAGCTGATTAACTGCAAAGGACAAATGTCGTTCACGAATTCCGTATTTTGATGTTTATCAAAATTTTACTGAATAATATGAAGATCCTTTTGATTTTTCGAAGGCCAATTTTTTTCTGTATACCTACATTCGATATGCCAGAAAAAGTATGATTTATTGTTAAATCAATTAAATCCTTCGCCACGTAAATAGGATCTTCGTTATTCAAGTAATTAACATTCCGAATAATGAAAGGTCGAAAATTTATTTTTATCAAAAAGCATGAGAAAATATGTCCTTTCTGCGAATTCGCACAAGAACTGCAGTATTTTTATAGATTTTATATAAATCCCTGATCCAGCTAAACCGCAAGAAGAGTCCTTCTTGAAATCAACCCATTATTATAAAATAAAATTTGAAATAAATGTATCGAACGACGTAATGAAAGTGAACAATCTCAATGAGTGGTTGACATTTCATACTTTCACGTTCGAAAATTAAGAACCAGGAATTACACGATGCGTGTATATAAAATTTTCGCACACATTGATAGAATCTAGATCGCGAATATATAACAGTCTATACCTATTATCTTACACACGTTCAACTTCGCAAGGCGAAATATGAGATTTATTATAAAACTGCAAAGGCATAAAAGAAAAAAGAATGGGGTATTCGGTATCTACACACACATATATATACCGATAAAAGGCACACGGTTAACCACACGAGCAAATATACCTTTCCTCGATGTGATTACTTTCCACAATTTGAGACATGGGTGCTAATCTACCCGCTTATTAATCTTCAAGAAATTATACTCTCGGTCTACTGATCTGGGGATCGATAAAGTATTATGCAAGTTTTTAAAGTCTAAGGACTCAGGATAATTACTAGCCGGGACCAATACGGGGAAGAAATTCATCCTGTGAAATTTCTTCGCTATTATATTTCACGAATCGGAAGTAGTTAGGTGTTTCAATAACGATTGCTAATTATATGTGAATGACTATGGTCGGAATTTGAAAATCAATCTACCCGAAGGAATTTTACTGGACAAAACAACCGGCGATTTATTCAAAAGCCACCCATTTGAATATTAGAAAGGTTTTAAGATCTTCAAAGCTCGTCGATCAATCTTTACGTAATTAAATTTTTTTTAAAATGGGAACACTTAACGAATAGTTTGGGTAATTTGTCTCCAAACGCACTGGGCAATATCCACAGGTAATTATTATTGACAAATTACTCAATTTAAACTATGCTAATTGATTTGCGAGGCCTTACGTGTTCGGAATATCGATATAGGACCCTGGACGAATAGTTTAAGCTACTTTTATCGATCGCATTGACCAATTTGGTCGAGAGCATCTCGGCATGGGCATGAGTAAAGGGTAGACTCATTTCACGGGTAATGCACTCAATTTTATTCTCGAAGGCGGGATGATTTAGGATTAAGACAAGCCTTAACGATTGAAGATGAACGATTATTGAGAAGAAAAAAAGAAATAACAGACTTGTAAAATTGTTTGCACTGATGGAATAAAGTCGCGGTCAACTTTCAGCTCATCGTTTAAATGTCAAGGATGTTCCAAGGCTAAAATAGTTCGACCAATTATTACGCAATGATTATAACACGGTCACGCCTAGGTGATATAGAATGATTTAAAATTCAATGGATTTTATGTTTTCATGCATAAATATAAACCCGAATACCATAAACGGTGTCCACGATCCTAAGACGTGGAGATTCTATTTAAAAAAAATACCGATCGCGATAATGACTTTCGTTCGAAACTGCGAATGAATTATTATATTTGCAGGTGGATTTCAAGTTTGATATCAAGAAATTTATGAACCAATGACCAGGATGCGACGTATCTGTTGTGATTGAGAGAAGAAAAAAGATGAAAAATTTAAATTTGTTTGTCGAAAATAACGCGTAGATCCTTATTATAAATTTAGAAGTTTTATGGATACATCATTGATTTGCATTAATTTTATATTCCCAACCGTCGACTGGCTAATCTTCGATTGATGATACCAAAGTGTAGCGTCTTTTTTATAACGTTAACAAAAATGTAAGAGTCCAGTGAACTTTTATAGGAGAAATAAAATTGTCGGCTTGTCAATCGACTTGAGTAGATATAAATTTTAGTACCATGTTAATTATAAAAACTCGCACGTTCCATTAGAGTATAGTATACGACCAGCACAGAAAAAATTTTCTTATAATCAAATCACAGTACCTAGGTATGTTACACGTCCCTGTTACACATACACATATGTTTGGGTGCAATATTCATCTCGTATTGTAATTTAACTTTTTTTTTACGTCAGATTTATTACAATATCTTCAATAGTAATTATACACAGCTCGTGATATAACCCGGTTCTGAAAATCCGCAGACGCGTTGCCAATCGGCAGTAGTTTTAATTAGAGAAATCTGGTACGATGTGTAATCATTTTTTTCAACTCATATATAGAAAATTATTACCACTATCACAACAGCTGGGAAATAAATATTTCTATTCAAATGAATGAACGCCGGTTTCGGTTGTTCAGATATTTCTTGAAGTGATTTTTAGATTATAGAATTAGTATAAATCCTCCTTGAGTTCGGATAAAAGTTCACAGATCATAGCCATTATTTAAATGAATCTGAAGCTTGGCTAACGAAAAACTGAATTTGGAATTAATGAATTTTAAGCGATTAAATAATAAGGTATTCGTCAATGCAATATTACGTTGATGAAGATTAAAAAATTTCACCGACTTTCAAACAATCCTTAGTATAATTGTTGCGAGGCAAATTTAATGTGCGATCTTGAACCACAAAGCGTGTAATTCCAACACCACTAGTAATTACTGCAATCTCAGTTATTTATGTAACTTGATTGGTGTTATGTTTGAAAATAATTTGCCGTAATCAATCTATGATTGGTGAAAGTACGCGAAATATTGTATTCTCGAACAGGACTAATCACATGAAAAAATTCACGTTAAATGTATCGCAAATACTAATCGGAATTTTAAACCATTCGAAATTCGAACATTAAGTTGCTCAATTTTGTTGTAAAACCTATTAGAGCTGGAAGATGTAAAATGATGCATGATTTTCGTGATCAAATTCGTGAAACGAACAACAGAATTTTATCAAATGTGACATTTTCTAAAACCTGAATTAGAACTGCGTGACAAAATCAGCTTCAAAATTTTCGTATGGGAAATAAAATTTTTTTAAGGCTGAACGATCCCAGAATCTGAAAAGCATTTTTGAATAATCAAAACATCAAACAACTTTTGATCGAATTGATTGAAAATATTAGGTAATCGAAAGCGATTTATGAATGAAAAAGAAAATAAAAATTCATGTATCTAATAAAAGAGTCAAGGTTTCCATTCATTTTATATAAAACATCGTTATCTTGAATAAATTAACTCTATAGAAAATAATTTGGAAGATTTAACATTCCATTAAGATTTCTGCGGGGATTATCTAACGACTCCTAATATGCTATTTGTATCGTTCATTCGGAACTCGAGACTAATTTATATACGTGTACCATCTCCACATTTGATTCTGTTTAACCTTTCCCCTCTCCACACACCCGAAATTCACAGTCGATTCAAAGAAGGACGTGTCATTTCTTAATATTGCAGCCCACAGACGGGATTCAATACGAAAAATAGAATACATCTGCATAATTTGAACTACAGAAGATGTTTATTATCTACGGAATCTACCAGCTCATTAAAAGCATAAATTTAACACCTATTATTTTTTTTACTCATTTTTAACCATGGGCAGACTTTGCGTCGATGATTGCAATTAAACGAACGATATTTCGATTAATATATTCGTTTCGCTTTTTTTATAACGATTAAATTTATCGATTCTTTTATACTTTTTTACATTTTATTTCAGATATACTACCGCGTTAAAATATAAGATAAAAAAATGTCTTCCCTCCATTTGACTTTACATTTTAAGTATTATGGATTAATCACGTTTATTAATTTACTATAAGTTTTCGTTTCCCGTTTGAAAAAAAAAGAAAAAAAAACAAATACTTATTTTTATCAATTTTGAATCGGTATGCGGAACCAAATTTCAATTCCCTGTACGCACATTCATGCTTTCGTTTGAATCCTATATGTATAATATTCATCCAACGAAGATCAAAAATATCTGACGAAAAAGAAGAATAAAAAAAATCGTCCTTCCCTCAATCCGAAATAATTATAATCATTTTGACGTCAGCAACATGTAAAGGCATATTTTTCATTTATGATTTATGAAATGATATACTCCTACCGGTACTGCTGACATTCCAAAAATATGTTTATTAATTACGGTCAAAGTCCAAAGCAATATAAGATTCGCCGAAATAATAACATCATTATGACACCTCTATAAAATGATAGATATGCCTTCACCTTTCTCTCAGGAATTTCTTGCCCACATTAGTGAGAGTAAAGGTTTAAAAGTATAACGCGATTTAACAGTTGCTTAAGCTTTCAGCTGTATAATCTGCGTGATGTTTCATATGCGTAGGCAATACGGTTCGTCCCACAGCTCCGTAATGCCTGGGTTCAGGATTGCTAAAGCCAATTATGGAGGCCCATATGTTTCCGGAAAGCTTGTCTTTCTGGCATTCGATTATAGAGCGTGAAATCTAGAATTCTGTCTTCTCATTCTATTAATAAACTAATGAATTTTTCATCGAGGTATTTGTTTGGTCAATTACCTAATGTATGCTCGACTAACACGCTTAGCACGAGCTGATGGAATAATGAATCCGAATCACTGCTCGTGGTTAATAAATATGTAATCATTTCATTATAATCAGGAATTTTTATCGAAGATTTAATTATTATTTCCAACGAACAACAAAGATACTTGTTACAGCACGATATTTTTTAATTGCTTTACCAAAGATTTCTTGTTTTCATAATACCTATATCCCCAACGCAATCTCAATTTCGTATTCAGAAATCATAAGCGGCGTTAGGAATATACCAAATTCTTCAGATCTTGAATAATTTTAATAACTATTAAAAATTCGGTGCAGAATATCCTAACGCATAAGGTCACACGTTCTTTTTCCAATTAAAAGTATAATTTTTCGATAATATTACCTACTATATACCAAAACTCGAATCTAACTCAAATCAATCATGATGGAAATGGGTTTTAGATTCGTAATCAATTTGTGGATTCAATTTCCAAAACGTGAAACACATTCTTCGATAGACATATGAAAATAAAAAAAACCTATGTTGAATAAAAGTTAAAATAGTTATTCGAAAGGAGCTTAACACCTTGTTAATTGGACGCAGGAGATATGTGTCGATCATACATTCGCGAACAATTTTTATCGATATTGTGGTACAGAATGGAAGAAAAATTTCAATTATCAATGAACGGATTATAAAGAACTGGCAAAAAAGAAAAAATGATAAAATAAAAACGCCTATCCTATTGCTAATGCGGTTACGATCTTTGGACAATTGAAAGGGTATAAGATGTACAGAGGATCGAATAAGTTGCGCGGTTACTCCTCTGTGCGATATAAGGAGACTGTACATCGCATACTTTCAAAAAACTGGACAATGTCGATCATCCAAATGTAATTGTGGGTACAGAGGCGCGGCGTGGTGGCCCCTGGGTCCGGGCGGGCGGAAAGGCGAAAGTTGTCTGTAGTATAAATAATGGTGGAGACCTCTCGAACAGCATCCAGTACTCATTTGGCTCTCTTGGTCTCTCGAGCGCATTGCCATGAGACACCTGGTCAGTACTTTTATTTCGACCATTTCGCACCTTAATTAGCTAGTTCATCTCATACCACTAAGTGCCATCAATGTTTCTACAGATTACAACTAACCCATTAGTGTCATGTGCAGAAAACCGATCTGTTTCCATTTTCTCAAATATCTTCACAGTTCGACTTTTACCATAATAGATTTTGTGATTTTCCAGTCATTTCGTATGACCGTGCATTCTCGATCATAATCATGTGTTTTAAATATCTTAAGATTCTCGTGGCGAATACTCATCAATTTTCAATTAAATATTTCCAAGTGATTAGCAATATTTTGTGAAATTAGACGACCCTTTACGACAACTTCCAGTTTGCGATCACCCAGCTTCTTTATTCTCGCGGTATTCCTCAGGCTATTAGACGATCAAAGGTCATTTCTAACAAGTATCCCATTCGATTTTCCAGTCTCTCGTCGCCCTTCTGGGGCTCTTCGCCCTCACGGCGGCCGCCACAACCAAGGAGGCTATCGAAAAAGACGCTGAACGCGTTGCCGAGGTGGCTGCACAACATACAGCAGAAACGACAGCAGCAAAAGTAGCTGAAGCGGCAACAACATCCGCCGGAACAAAGCCTGTCATCGCATCTCAAGTCAGCACAGACAAGAAGACCGACAAACGTGGCCTACAATCTACCCTCGGCTATGGAGCTGAAGGAATCTCTGGAGGTTGGCAATCCGCAGGTGGAAACGGAGGCTGGCAGTCAGCTGGACTCGGTTCCGGAGGCCTTCAATCCTACGGTCTTAACTCTGGGGGTTGGCAATCCGGTGGTCTAGGTTCCGGGGATTATCAATCCTCTGGCTTAGTTTCCGGGGATTACCAATCCTCCAGTCTTGGTAGCGGAGGTTGGCAATCCGGCGTCGGAGGCGCAGGTCTTTATTCATCAGGCCTTAGCGGAGTTTCGTCGTACGAAGGTGCAGGTAACGGTGGTTGGCAGTATGGAAGTGGTAACAGCGGAGGCCTTTATGGAGGTTTGGGATCAAGTGGAGCACTGAGTTACGGTGGAGGTTATCAGTCCGGTGGTCTAAGCAGCGGTCTGAGCGGAGTTGGATTAGGATACGGTTCAGCATACAACGGCTACAACGGTGGTTATTCTTCAGGAGGCAATCTGGGAGTGTCTGGCTACAACGGTGGTTATTCTTCAGGAGGTAATCTGGGATTATCTGGTTACAACGGTGGTTATTCTTCAGGAGGTATTGCAGGAGTATCTGGTTACAACGGTGGAGACGCAGCATGGCAATCCGGAGTATCTCAGGTCCAGAGCGTCCAAACTTTGAAGACCGTAACCGTAGAAAAGAAGGTCCCTGTTCCAGTGACTGTCGAGAGGAAAATCCCAGTGCCAGTAACTAAGCACGTGCCCTATGAGGTGAGAGTACCTGTACCAGCTCCCTTCACCGTTGAGAGGAAAGTACCATACCCAGTCAAGGTTTACGTGAACGTACCCGTCCACGTTCCGCAACCGTACCATGTGACCAAACATGTGCCCTATGAAGTCAAGGTCGACAGACCAGTGCCCTACAGAGTAGAGGTTCCAGTACCACAGCCGTACACCGTCGAGAAGAGGGTCCCAGTCCAAGTCCGAGTACCAGTACCACAACCCTACACCGTAGAGAGGAAAGTACCATATGAAGTCAAGGTTCCAGTCAATGTACCGCAACCTTATGAAGTCGTGAGGAAGGTCCCCTATCAGGTCAAGGTCCATGTCGACAAGCCATACGAAGTATCAGTACCAAAACCATACAACGTTTACGTAGAGAAGCCGTACCCTGTTGAAGTACCCAAACCGTATCCAGTACACGTTAAGGTACCAGTCGACAAGCCATATGAAGTTCCAGTCGAGAAACGGTACCCCGTCCCAGTACGAGTTTCAGTACCCCAACCGTACACAGTAGCAAAACCAGTCCCAGTGGTTGTTGAGAAACCGTACCCAGTTCATGTCAAAGTACCCGTTGACAGGCCGTACAAGGTAGTGGTAGAAAAACCCTACCCAGTCACCGTTGAGAAGCCATACCCTGTCCAAGTCCAAGTACCGTACGCAGTACCCGTTCATACCGGATCACATGGATTGGAAGGTGCTTCTCACGGAGGATCTTCAGGTTTCATTAGCGGAGGAGGCTTCGATAGTGCCTCTGCGGGAATCTCTCACGACGCAAGCTACGAGGGATCATCTGGAGTGGTGCATGGAGGAGACACCGTCGAAGTCGCTTCCGCTTATGGAAACTACGGAGGATCATCTGGATTGGTTAGTGGATCCGGCTACGAAGGATCATCTGGATTGTCTCATGGAGGAAGCTACGGAGGATCGTCTGGATTGATTAGTGGATCCGGCTACGAAGGATCATCTGGATTGTCTCAAGGAGGAAGCTACGGAGGATCGTCTGGATTGATTAGTGGATCCGGCTACGAAGGATCATCTGGATTGTCTCACGGAGGAAGCTACGGAGGATCATCTGGATTGGTCAGTGGATCCCCCTACGCAGGATCATCTGGATTATCTCACGGTGGAAGCTATGAATCCAGCTCTCTACAATCTTACGGAAGCTCTGGATCATTGCCTAGCTTGTCCCACGGAGGAAGTTACGAATCATCGTCTGTGTCTGTATCTGGCAAAGGAGCCCTCAGCTCATTGTCTGGTTTGTCTCACGGATCGAGCGCTGCCCTTTTGAGTGGAGGGTCTAATCTAGGATCTGGATTGTCTCACGGAAGCGCGGGTTGGTCTGGCCAAACTGGTCACAAATAGTAACGCGGTTTCAGTACCCTATTTTTGTAAATTGTTATTGTGACGAGTCAACTGCATTGAACTTGTACTCTATAGTCATAATATGTATAATATCAAAAGATTATCGTCGATAATAAATAAAGACATTTTTATACGTATAAAATAATTGTGGGTATGCTTTTTTCCGATATGTAATTGGCCTCGTTCAGCATTCATTGTTAAACATCAGGCTGGACAATTAGGTAGTAACGCCGCCATAATAGATCGGGTGTAAAATAACGAAACGATCGTAAACCTATATTGGAAAGGTCCTCAGATTTCACTTCTACTGTTCATCAGTTGGATGCTGCGATTCTTTTAAAATATTTATAAATAAAATTCACGATATTTACGGACAAGATATTTCATACGAAATTATAAGAAGATATTTTTATGCGCTACCTGAACTTTCACATTTGGCAATTATATAACCATCATTTTTAGCCCATCTGTCAAAGTGACCGATGCGATGATTCGATTGATTTCCATTTTTACAATCAATATTAATTACTGACTTGCTTTTAACTATTGTATGCACAGGCGTAAGAAATAATTTTTTCAATCACACTTTCACCTAGTCTACGTACTGGTTTAAATTATAATGAGCAATTCGTTTTAAGGGATAAACACCCCTCATCAATTACATAAATTGAATAATTACAAATGAGAACTGTGTCTACTTGATAGACGTAATACTTCTAATGAAGTATTATTTTTAATTATAAACTCTACGTCTAACGTTTAGTCTAATTAAAGAATTTTAAAGTTCCTTATCATATTGAATTAATATCATTTTCAAATTTATTATGATAATATTATTTTCAAAAAAGCAAATAACACGTATAGGTATACTATATATGCTCTTTTGGCATTAGACACGTGATATGTTACCAAAAGCACGGAGCAGGAATTCGCATCAAGTTTTTTTCCCGTATAATCTATCAATTAATATAGAAATGAAAGCGATAATCAAGAAGGTCATTTATGTTATTAAAAACTTCAATCAATCTATTCAAACTATCGGGAAAATCGATTTCTAATAAATTCTTCACGAATAAAATTGGCTAAGAATTTAAATGACTATACTGCAAGTATATGCGTAAATCCTTCCGAGTTTGATGGAGACGATTAGAAATTGCAAGAAGTCTTTCAACTTGAAGTATTCGCATATATGTATGTAAATGGAGAGAGACTTTTGTTCCGCATGTAAATCGGCCATTTTACACTCCAGGAAACTATTCAGAATTGGAAAAGGATCTAACAACTGATCAACAAATGATTCTAGAACTCAACAAGGTCTGTATGGGTTAAATAAATTATTCCACAATTATTTTTTTCTGGTGATAACTTTATTGGACTCATAAAATTTCTCGTCTTGGCAGTACAACTAGCATTTATCACCACTGCGACCCTGAGGCGACGGAAATCGCAATAGCTTATTAGCCACAGTTTGTGAAAGTGGATTAATTAGGGTAAATATATCACCGATACAAAAGCGGTGAAATAATTTCTTCGCATAATTGTCTAATTGTAAAACTGCTCTGTTTGAGACATACGTGAGAATGATTTTTTTCATTTTTAGTTATACACGCATGAGAATAATGAAAGAGTAGCACACCGTTGATATTAATATTCAACAGCCAAGCACCAGGTTGTCATTACGTCCTGGTGAATCGGGGTACAGCTCAAGAAATAAATCGAGTACTCAATTTTTTCGATCATGTAAAAAGCGCCGATCTTTTATTCAAAACTAGAGAATTTCCGCGTGCATTTTCGCGGAAGAAAAGTATAAACTAATTAGAATACAGAACATGCGCTTCGGACGTTGCAGAACTTCTGTCGCTTATTCAAATGTGGCAATTTACATGGCGAAGACTGAAGCATAGGCTCAAAACTTAAATACTGACTGAAATGAATACTGACCCATTTACTCATGCCTTTATTAGACGCGAATTAGCATAAGTACCAGAAGAGAAATTAAGCGGAAAACTTTTCCCGTTGAAATCGCATTCGCTAGGTCAATCGTTCTTCGTTATGGGTGTAGTAATTATTACCCATGCAATAATAGATGCAATCATTATATCTGAACTGATTGAAAGTCGGGTGATTTTGAAGGCGATTTTTACATCTAGTAATCACGCGACCGGGAAATCCTGTGAAATCCTGTGAAATTATGGCACTGCATTCTTGCCATGATAAAGTGAAGAAACGTTTTCTACATAATTATGGAACACGTTTCTAACGGTTTTGCCAATTGATTTAAGAACATATCTACTAATTGAGGAAACGCAAATTCGCAAATATTTCAAACTTTACGGGTCGGTATATCTTCTCAGTTCTGCGATATTGATACCAGAGAAGGCCTAGAGCGAAAACACACCGAGGAAAGTTGCGACTAATATATTAAGACCGCCGAGTTAATCGGTTATTCTTACGATTATTAGTTCCTGGACATGTAAAATAGCACCATGTACTAAATGTCCGCATATATATAAGGCAGCAGATGTAACGCGAGTATGAATAATCGCTCTGATTAATATACCCATATATATTGATAAGCGTGATTCTGGAATTGATTAATATCTTTCTGTTGTATAATCGCGATTGATTGTACCGTGTGAAATTTGTCTTGAAAAAAGAAAGAAAGAAAAAGAAAAAGATTAAAAAACTGCAGAGCAAGGGGTTCGCGGTGACATATATAAAAGGCGATTGTACTTACGACTTAGTTCATTGCCCGAAACCAAAACGCAGACTTTCGATGTGGTTAATTTATGCCAAGATTTGTTCTCGCGGAATACCATTAAGATGCAACAATACAAATGAATTAGATACTTCCTGTTACACTTCACTCAGCGGAGTGCGGAGAGATTAGAAAATATACATTCGATTGTACGTGTATATAGGTATATATAGTATATACCTCTTTATGTATAGTTGCATAATTCTTGGATATCTGCAAAGCGACTAACGTGAGTGAGGCCCAATTTATTTCACCGTGTCCACAATGCCGGTAGCACGGAAGAAAAAAAAATGAAAAAAAAAAGAAAAGATCTTTGACATGTGTGTATAACTGTATACAGATAATGCAAACATATATAACTATATAGATTCACCACTTTGATACTTTCTCCGATGTCCGTCCCGCCAGAGAAGTAGCGGTACGGGGATCGCGGCATAAGGGTTTCGTATTTCGTTTTTTTTTTTTTTTTTTTTTGCGAACTGGGCAAAGCGGGCTATACACTGCGAATTATCCTGCTTGGACGAACTATATTCTCTGCAAACTTCTCCGAGACTCGATTTGACCAATGAATCGAATAAATCCTGATTCTTACATCGCTGAATTTATTTTGGCAAGTTTCACGCCTCGATATTTTTCGAGCTCGATTGATTGATCGGATTATTGATGATGAGGTGATGGGTTCGGTTGATAAGCGTTAAAGAAACGTTTTGCGAGGTAGACTTCCGCGTAATTCGCAAACGACAATGGCACAAAATTAATCGAGTAAATTTCTTCATTACATGTTCTGCGTTATTGATGGAGTTTCAATGACTGTTACACAATCAGAAGCATCAGCACTTCTGTGTGGGTACCTGCAGACGTTCTCTGGATTACATAAACTCTTCATGCGCACTGCCTATGACAAATTGGACGAAGTTGAAACCTGTTCACTTTTCAAGTTACGCGCGAAAGAGTGAGTTTCTCTTACGCCCGGTTCTTGATGTACGAGTTTATACACACAAAGCGAAGTAAGTAGGCAGGTATGTATCTAGTAACTACCCAAATAGGAATAACCATTTTCACACAATTTTTACAAATGTTCAAACAAATTTCTGGACACGTGCGACAACTCAGCAAACGTACGGCTTTAGAAAAAAAGGAGGAGACTACTAGCCAGAAAATGAGAAAAAAATTGATTATTCCTATTCCCATTCCACTTCCCCGCATTTGATGAATTGTGAATTTCAGCGTTACTAATTGTCGCGATAAGTGAATGTTAATTACTCTTCCATGAGTGATCCGCAGATTTTATTTCTCCGCGCAGATTCGAGCATGAAATTTTCTCGTCATCATGATTCCTGTATACATTACAACCGTTTATGGTACTTTGGTACGGAAATATGGCGTATAAAAATTGAAAGAAAATGAATAAATAAAAAATACCCCTGCAGCCGAAAGTAAGAGTGAAATTTTTACGATCGAAAGTAGATTTCAAACAGATGAGAGCTTTCCCGGCTACGAGTATCTGCGAGTATATACGTGCGTAGGTAGATGTATCGTGCAAAGAGAAGCGGAATTCGAACCCATCGGAACGATCCAACTCCGTATTCATAATATCGTTTACATATAGATTTAATTACGAGGTGACTAGAAAATATATCGTTACACGCAAAGCAACAGAGAAATCGTAAATTATCCTTCACTCACAATAACTTAGTGAGATTTAGTCAAATCGCCAGAAGGTACGACTGGGTACTTATATTAGGTAAAATTAGTGAAATAAAAGGAAGTAGACTCACTGACGTCTCCTCAGATGTATGTACGTTCATGTCTGCTATAAGTTACGCACCTATCCTGTATGGATATAAATCCATCAAACGTGTTCAGTCAATATTTAAATACTTATTTATGAGTGTCATTTCAAGTGTTGAAATTCTCTGTCAGGATGTTCCTAGACTCACTTGACAAGGTTTTGCCAAATACACTAATCCACACACATGCATATTACATTCATATATATCATATATATACACGATGCGAAATTGATCCAGGCGATCAACCAGCTCGTAATAAAAAGTTTCTAGATGGTTTTAAATATCCAGATATAATTGCAGGTATGGCAAAGTAACGCGAATACTTTTGGCACATTTTACAACCGTGTCGTTTGCTTTATGTAATGCGGTGCGATGCAATAAGTTCCATTTTAATTTTGCCTAAATTAATTTCTGTCTTTGTCTTTTACTGTCTGAACGAGCAACGACTTGATACTAGAATATTTAGTCGTTGTTTTTTGCTATAAAATTACAAAAGCCATTCGCCGATCGATCCGTATAGGAGATATCGAGTCGGAGTTAGCCATGATCAGGTACAGTCGATCCTGTCGTTTAATGCGGATTGGAGGTATCGGCGAGAGGCGATAGAGCAGAAAAATTTGACTTTGAATACGGTATTGGTTGAGATTTGATTATCGTATGATAGGAAAACTAAAAAATCTTAAATTGGAGCAAAAGGAATGAAACCAAACCGCGAGCAGCAGCGTTTTATGAGGTAAATGTAATAACAGAGTCGACTGTACTTCATGAATCGAACAACGATCTCCGCGAGCCTTTTACTTTCATGAATTTCAATTACACGGTGTACATAAACGACTATGGTAACGCAATCAGGCCGATCGCGTAGCAATGAACTTGCAATCTCTGTTTACGCGCGTAGGAGTAATGCAATTCAATGAATTAAATCCCATAGGTACCCGTTTGATATAAAAATTGCAGTTTTTGCCTAATTTTTAATCCGTTGCAGGGATGAATCATTTTCCACGGAAATAATTCTTCATAAATTGAATTCATCGAAGCTCGAATACGCAAGGTGTGATTAGCTCCATTCGTGATCTCATGGTAAACGCTAAATTTCTCTATCGCAAGAGGTATTTGCTCAGCTGTATAAAACTGCATCATTAAATCAGAGGGGAACTAAAAATTTCCGATTGAGAATTGACGACTAATATTTTCAGTCAATTCCAATGTCCCTTTTCAGTAATTTCTCGTAATTCGGAGAAAAATTTATGCTATTACTCTCAAAGCGTAAGAGACGGCTAATTGCAAACGGCAATACATACTCTTGAATAAGCGTATAACTTTGTCGATTTCTTGATACTTTCAGTATCTTAGATCACATATTAGTTGATGCAAATCCATTCGGTTAATATCCTGAAATCGTAGACTCTCTAATAGTCGAATTATCGTGATCAGAAATGTGAACAGGATTACTTTCGCCAGCATATGTCTATCCGTCAATGTACGTAAAAGCAAAATTGCCAAAATTTTCGAAATCTTCACAATTATACATAAAAGCGATATTCTATACCTATATGGATATGTATATACGTATATTTGAGGAAATTAAAAAGTTGGCAAAGAACTTATCGGAAGTTACGTACGGAAATGTGTTCGTGTTAAGATTTACTTCCAGTTCCTCATAGAGCGAGAGCTAGATTCACATCTACACGTACTGCAGCAATATGTCTCAGTGTATAGTGAATAGAAATAGGTGTAATAGCCGACACACGTATGTTTGAGAGGATCTGTATCGTGCACGTAGTTGTAGATGAGCGAAGATAGTCCCCCAGGTTGCGGGCTAAGGCTTAATAAAAATATGGATACACGAGTACGTGGATAGGTAGTACCTGTGTTCATGTATATATGTGCATGTATTTCACTTTCAACCGTGAAGAGCCGAGACATAATATCCTCAGCGGGGAAAGCAGCCGTTGGTATAAAGTCCCGTGTTTCTTCAGGGGGAGCATCCAGTAAAGTCTGGACTTTGGTCATCGTGAGAACTGAACTATGCGACTATTGGTAAGACCACAACGCTTGCTTGGCAAAAAATTATATCTATGCAGTTCAGTGTTTTAATAATTAAGCAAAAAATCTAAGAAAGCAACGGTGCGCTTCAAATTAGTGACTTCATTCATTTCCGCAAAAGATATAGTGATTACGGGAGTCTGCAAATTGTCGCATTAATCAAGTGTCGTCACTCATCGATTAATCATTTGCACAATTGTCACTGTCCATAATGGACGTTTTGCAATGACGGAAGTACCCAAATTTTTTTTATGAACACCAAACTTCCGGGTTATCTTTGCCTTCTGCAGCAGTCATTCTGAAGTCATGTTATTGTTACTCATTCTACATATCATCGAGATTCTAATCATTTTGTAAACGAAATTTCAGCTGTTTACGGTACTAGGGCTGGCCGCTCTAGTTGCCTGCGAAAAAGAAGAGGCGAAGAAGGTGTCCGACGACAATAAGGACAACAAAGCGGAGGAATCATCTCCAGAAAAGAAGCAAGACAAGCGTGGTCTGGTCGACGTGGGAAGCCATGGATACAACCTTGGTTCCGAACTGGGTGGAACTCATGGCTTTGAGCTAGGAGGTCATGGCGGTAGTTTTGGCGGTGGTGAAATAAGCGAGGGTCATGGTTCCGACCAGAGTAGTTACGGAGGGTCAGAATACGGTTACGGAGGTCAGGGCGGAGGTGGTCTTGAAATCTCAGGTGGTCACGAAGGCGGAGGTGACGAAGGAGGCTACGGCGGTGGCTACGGCGGTGGAAGTTCCGGCGGATACGGGGGCGGAAGTTCAGGTGGATACGGTGGCGGAAGTTCAGGTGGATACGGTGGCGAGAGTTCCGGTGGATACGGCGGCGGAAGTTTTGGTGGAGACGGCGGAGACGGTGGAAAAATCAAGCAAATAACGATAGTGAAGAACGTCAAGGTCCCTTACCCAGTCGAAAAGAAGATACCGTACCCCGTGGAGAAGCAAGTACCCTATCCAGTGAAAGTACCGGTTCCCCAGCCGTATCCAGTCGAGAAAAAGATCCCCTATCCAGTAAAAGTCTACGTAAAAGTACCCGTTCATATTCCACAGCCGTATCCAGTCGAGAAAAAGGTCCATTACCCGGTACACGTGCCTGTGGATCGACCAGTACCATACAAGGTATACGTGCCCCAGCCTTATCCAGTCGAAAAGAAGATACACTACCCCGTCAAGGTTCCCGTCCCCGCACCATACCCTATAGAAAAGCCCATTCCATACGCCGTCAAAGTTCCTGTTCATGTACCAGCACCGTACCCAGTCGAAAAGCCAGTACCATATCCGGTAACGATCCACATTGACAGACCCTACCCCGTTCATATTTCGAAACCGTACCCAGTACCGGTAGAAAAACACGTTCCAGTACCGGTCGAAAAGCCTGTTCCATACCCAGTCAAGGTCCACGTTGACAGACCCGTTCCAGTTCACGTGGAAAAGCCCGTTCCAGTACCAGTCAAGGTTCACGTACCGGCACCGTACCCGGTTGAAAAGCACGTGCCTTACCCGGTCGAGAAGCCGGTTCCTTATCCAGTCAAGGTACCCGTCGATCGACCGGTTCCGGTTTCAGTGACAAAACACGTCCCTTATCATGTCGTTAAGCACGTGCCATATCCGGTAAAAGTACCTGTACCAGTTCCGGTGCACGACGAGCATGGGTCGAGCGGTGGATTCGAGCCTAGCTACGGGGGTGGCGGTTCGTCCGACGGTGGACATTACGGGGGCGGAGGTAATGACGAAGGTGGAAGTTACGGGGGCGAAGGCGCGTCTGGTGGAGATTATGAGTCCAGTTTTGGAGGGCACCAAGAATCTCACGGGTATTAATATACCTATTCAATCGTACCTTACTAGATTTAAGTATTTTATTAAACGCATGTAGTTGCCTACCTGTACCTTTATACTACTATTATGTATCACTAAAAGCTGTGGATTTTTGTTGTTGACACGCGAGCTATAATACGACTGACTTTCTTTATACGAGAACACGCCGTACATATACGGACCTATTATAAATGTACCTATCGTTTTGTATACTTTCTAATAAAACCAAAGAAGAAATCCTCTATATTTATGTGCCATTCATTTCAACCCTGATGCATTACTTATCAGGAAGTAAACCGATCAATTCTTCGCTTCGCTGACGATATCCTTGCACTTCCGTGCATCGTTGGCGAAAATAATTCCACAACAATTTACGAAGATAGAATTCGAAGGAACTCACCGAATGTAGGGGATGTTGGCTGGTACGTGGTACTTCGAGCCAGGATCAAAGTCGTCCTCGGAACGTAGAACGGGTGGTTTAACGCCTGAGTATTGTTCTCTGAGTCGATGCCAGTGGCAGTTGTATTCGTCCCTGTTAATTACTTTTCGGAAAATATCCCACCGCCATTTATCCAGCGATAAACTGAACGGCAGAAGTACGACCTTGTCCATAGCCAGGGCGAAGAGATAGTTTATGTCCGTGGTTGGTTCGACTGTGTATTTTGGAGCCAGTCCTAATTTCTGAAGATGACGAGGAGTCGCAACGCTTAGTGCAATAGCTTCGCCGACAGCTTCGTGAAACCCTGTGTTAAATTATTTGAGATATTAAGTACATAGGTATGTATCTCGTCATTTTTAAATGCGGATGATCAATCATGAAGGAACTTTCACCGTTTATACGCCCAAGCGTCTATATCATTATCGTTATTACTGTTTCTTTATCGCCTCTTATGTCGATGTTCATTCCAACTGAAAGACTTACACACCCTCGAGGAGGTGTACGTAATTAAACTTTTCTCGCAAAATGATTCAAAATAAATAAGAAGGATCGCAACTTAATGAATCATTACATGCACGCATGCTTCCTGACCATATCAACGGTAGGTATAAGTTCTTTTTTTTTCTTTTTTTTTTTTCTTATTCGCTCCTTGATATAGAAATATAGGTATATGAACATATACATACATATATGAGTGCTTTCCGTATTTGTAACAGTTATACGTTCTTCAAACGTGAATACACACATGAACGGAGTACGTAGTACGTATGTATACATGCGAGGCGGAGAAAGTGCAATTATACTTGAGTAAAAATTTATTACTGCTGTTCACCGTACTGGCTACACCATACATCGTCTTATTTTCCAGGTGGAGTATAAACTTGTTATTATTATTATTTTTTTTTTTTTGCCAACGCATTTCGACCGTATCGCTTGTTAAACGAACTTTCGAGCTATTAAATGCAAACACTGCAGCATGGAATATTTATGGAGGTATATAATAAATTCTCGTATATCTTATTGAACAGCTAGCAAACGTCTGCTTATGATGACGATAGAGGATAGAGGAAGTTACGTAACATAATATCCGCATATTTGCGATAAAGTAAAAAAAGAGAAGAAAATTTCGTCGAGATAATTTGATGAAATTAAATTGATCATCACCTGGATTAGCGCCGTCCCTAAATTCTCTTGGGAGTCTGCTGTAGCGAAGGAAATATTGAATATGTGCCATCTCGTGATGAACGGTGATTAAGTCCTTCATAGTGACTCTCGTACACATTTTAATCCTTTTGTGAGAAAAAAAAGAAGAAAAATCATTCATTATTCATGAGAGAAGAATAACATATTAGTCACGTTTTTATTATACTGTGAGTTTCTAATCTACCTGTAATCAAGACGGTTGCAAAAGTCCCATGCAGATGCCTGGCAGATTATGGAACGGTCACCAGGATCAGTGAATACACTACTAGCCCAAAATTCTGGTGGTAATGCACTCAGATTTAAGGATAAGTAAAACTCTTCGGCAACTCGAAACATGTCGATCGGTGTGTATCCCTGGGGATTAAATTGATTTTCGTTTTACCACTAGGTGTGTGTGTGCTCTTTTTCTCAATTCTTTATCAGACACTGAAAGAAACTGAAGAATTTCATGTGTATTTCCATACCTGGTTCTGCATTTCCTGCGTAACATCCAGATGATTTTTTCCGGGATATGGCATTGTGATGTCGACAATATTAGTCCATGATTGTCCCCACATGTTGCCTGAAATATTAATCGATTGATATCCGTATTGATGTGCTAGAGCACGTGTTAGAATCCACGATAAACAGCGATAAATAATTCCTTTCGTTTTCCTTGAACTCCTATATATCGTATATCCCGTTCTTCACATGTACTAGTACGTTATGGATTCAACTAAATTTAAATTCAGTTTTTTTTTTGCTAAGTGTGAAAAAATTGTTGGAATCTCGATTGAAATATCACCGCAGTAAAATAAGAAGGAGAAAATCAAGTCAAAGGATAAACCACTACTAATAAGACCTCAGTAAGCGAAAATTGAACACACGTTTATATACGATAAAAATATACGATAGATTGCTTAATTAGCCGGTTTAGAAACGGATAGGTTGGACAGACTCGATATTACTGGAAAGTCATGGGTCGATTAATACGTCGTATTAATTGTAGTGTCAAACGACTATAATATTCTAACGCCGTAATTCTCATAAATATTTCAACGGCGGCTAGTTTTCAAAATTTATATACCTTCAGTTGTAGTCAATTTTTCACGATAACTATAAGAGGCGTGAATATACTAAGACCATTCGATTAAATCGCTATCGAATAAACTATCAGCTACATAATCGGATAGGAAATATGTTCTTTTTTATTTTCTTCGATTTTTTAGTTATTTTTTTTTTTCTGTTGAAAGAACTACCTGCGGTCATCAATTTCTTTATATAACCGCTAAAATCGTATTACGTGATCTTTGAATCCATGCGGTAATTAAATTTACCCACCAAGTATGTGTGACGGCAGTGGCGCCTGACCACTGATCTTTTCAGGACCGTAAAGATCGCGCAGCTTCCTCCTTACGTACGCATGCAATTCTTCGTAAAGTGGTCGAATCGTGTTCCAAGTATCTTCGAGATCTCGTTGAAAGTTCGTACTCTCGTATGGGAACATCCAGTACTCCGCAGTATCCGTAAAATCTGTAGCAATAGAAAATTTTCCTCAAAAATGGGCTCCAATGATTAATCACTCAAATTGAATAGACACGGCCAATTTCATTCTATAAAAAGAATCTCAAACTCAAATTCATCTCATCTCATATGTGTATTACTCACTGTTGAAATTAGCAGCTTCGTTATTAAGATCGACAAGCTGCTCATAAAGATCTCGCATTTGGGTACCACTACGTCTTCGCCATTCTAGCCAAACGTATTGCAGTTCATCCCAGTTCCTGCTCTTTCCCATAATTTGCGACAGATCTATAGGATCAGATTGAAAAGTGGTAATTCGTGGAGTTGGAGTAATGAAGTATCAGACAGATTCGAGCTTTTAGTCTGAATGACTCTAATATGAATCATCTGCATGACAGCCGCATCATACCTTATAATTTCGAATCGTTTATGTAGAGACGTGAGACAGGTAAGTGGGGACTATGGTCGTTAGTCACGATAAAATGACTTTGCATATTTGGGGGTATGCCTGAATGGCCGAAATCAGAATAATGGTAAATGTGAAAATCACCTGGGTAAAGGCGAAGTCCACACCGGAAGGGATCATTGTGAGCACAAATTGTTGCGGCATTGTAGATCGACAACATGTCATTAATTACACGGTTGTACTGAAAAGAAATTTAAAACACATGATTAGGGCATACAAAGGGTCTATCGACCTATGAGATCACAGTGTCGTCATCGAACATCATCAAATAATTGAGTAAATATTTTCACAGTCATTACAGTTCGTTATCAATCTTCAGAATCTAACTCACTCGGTCCAATTGATCAGGAGGAAGAGCTGCTGGTCCAACGACCGACAGAAACTTCAATCGTCTTCTGATTGTCGGATCCCTTATAGCGTCCACGTTTATTCGACTAATTAATTGCCAAGCCTCATTCTGGAAGTCTGAATACTGCTGCTGAGCTTCTAGCTATAAAAACCAATTATAAGACGAAGTGTTAAAATTGTTCAAAATTGAACAACACATCTTATAAGTCGTGACAATACATCTCGCAATGCACGCATGGACCACAGACTGCCGACTCAGCAGGCGAAACTCAGGTGAAAAGTAGATGCAGTGTTAAGTTTTTTTTTCCCTTCGGATTGAGAACGAATAGCAAATCTTTGAAAATGACGTTTAATCTGAAGTTGTGAAATATTGAGGAATTGATTTCGCAATATTCTCATTCATTGTCACGCGATGGGTCGTCTGCCTTAGTCGCAATTAACTCTTTCCTCTCATAGAAACTGTCGTCTTCATCATCGGCACGTTTACGACTTTCAGTAGATGAGACTGACCCAGTCGCATATGTGTGAAGACTTTGAGTCTCATATGAGATAAGCTAACGGTTTCTCAACTCTGTAACTAACAACTGCACAATGGGAATGTGTATGGGAATATTTCGCGCACAGTGGGTATAGGGAACTCCAAGCTCCCACTTCTCAGGCGACAAGGGCAACGCTTGTTATAAAAAAAAATTGAAATAGCTATCTCGAGGTATATCTTGGGGTATGAATGCGATCGTCAGGTTTAATTGAACGAACTGTGTAATTCGAAAATTATTTAGCAATCGAGAAAAAAGCAGATTGAAAAAAAAAAATCTTTGCACCGTACATTCGGTGGAGAAATGCAATCCGAATCATATTGCAATTGATTATGGATAAAATCTGAAAGGTGTGCCATTCATGGTATTCGTCATCAAAATGCTTAATGAACCATATTTGCATAGGTGTAGACTGTAGCTGTTCAATTATACAATTCATCATTCATAAATTACGTGAGAAGACAAAACGCAATTAACAAATAGGTGCAACGATGAATGCATTTGTATGACTCTGAATGAGGATTCGCCCGATATCGTCGAGTATAAAAATGTAAATTATTTGATGTGGAGATAATAATTAATATCGCAATGTTGGAAGGTTTTCATTATACTACGAAACGTGCTGTGAGAAGATTATTATCAGTTCATACATATATAGGGGCGTTTAGAAATGAGGGTATTAGTTTTAGGTATGAATTAGTTTTTAGGTCAATCGATGATGGTTTCATTTTTGTACATCAATTTAATCTGTCCAAAAGAAAATAATTGAACGTTTACCATATTAGCTCTAGGTTTTCAACCCACAACAACTTTAATAAGTGCTAATCTGTTGATTGGTATTAATCAAGAATGAGGATAAAATATGCATAAGATAATCAACGGATTATCTTAATTCGTTGCACCATCCTAGAACTACGCGTGTATCAATTACCGACGCGTATATGTGCCGTATTACGTATAAGCTAATCGGAATAAATAGAAAAATGGCAATCGTCCTAGTAGAGCAAAAGTCCCCAAGATGAAACCCCGCGATTATTTATCAATTATGAGAAATCAAACTCCGAAGGAATTTGAAAATAAAAAATCAAAACCATCACAATTTTCCGCTTGATTTCAACTCTGGTGAAATTACGCATTGACGTAATCCACGCTGGCGGATGATACGGTGACATGAAAACATGAAAACTTTCGCTAACCCGCGATAAGATGGAATTTAAGTTTATACTCACCGCCTCTAGTTGCGAAAGCTCATTAACATTGGTCTCGTAGGCCCATTGAGTGGCTACGTTGTTGCTGCATTGTTCAACTCCCTGAAACTCGAGTCTGGCCAAAACGTTTCTGTAATCCAAATTGTTCGTTCCAGCTCTCCCGATCACGCTCTCGAGCAAATCATCGCGTAATGGTATGTCCAGTTGGGATGATGCCGGAGAGAGTAGTGAAAGCAGGCAGATTGATACCAGTATCAAAAGGGGCTGAAAATTTATCATTTTTTTATTCATTTTTCGACCAAAAGTTACGACGTCGTTCTCACGCGAGTTCAACATTGTTACTAGTCTTTTACAAGGCGTAGTTTGCTGTGCTGATCGATCCTGTGTTTAATATTTAACCAGGGGACGATCGAATTGACCAAAGCATACGATTCGGGGAAGAGTTTACCTCGTGGATGCTACCATACCCCCCGACAAATGGAACCACTATAATATGCCGACGTGATACCTGTACCGCGTGGATTAGAGTACGTCGACCTTTGCAGGTGATTTGCGTACGCGGAAACTAGCGTAGAATTTTATTGATCAAACCGTTTTCACCCCTCAGGTAATTTGAGGCAAAATTTTGGTGTGGGAAAATTGTGATTGCAATTTGTGAAATAGGGTAGAATCTGTGCGGGTCAAACTTACGAAGAGTTTGCTCCCTTGTCCCAACACGACAACTATGATTGGTCTGTGAAGTATCTCCATGGTTATCCAGTGATTGATATGCGGTTCAGTTCCAACGAATATATGGAAGAAAACGATCGTATATTTATTTAACAGAGTAGCCTGAAGCGACCAGACTGCTCTTTACTCGTAATGATACTAAACTCGACGTAAGCCTGCATGTATTCATTTATCCCAGCTAGTTCGAACAACAGAAGAGGTCATCTATGGAGTGGGGGATGCAGATACTACCTGTTGTTAACCGTCCGCAAAAGACATCAGGATAAAAAAAGAGGTAACTATACATTACGGCGGGTGTTGGATGAGGAAAAAAGGAAGGAAGGACGGAAGGAGTTGCCACACTCATTCCCACGATGATAGGCAACGTCGTCGAGGTTCAATGAGGGCTATTGTCAGCCTTACTTCAAGCGCACGTTTACACACACTTATATGAGACGCGTGCGGCTGCACTATACTTCAGGACTTTGAAATTTCTTTCAAGAATTTTACTGACCAATTAACAAATAAAATTGGAAACGCTGGGTTTCGTCAGTTCAAAGGAAAACAAAAAAACCAAAAATTATACATCCAATTGACGAAGAAAGGAAATTTGAAAAGACGAATAACGTGGCAATGAAAATGACCAGCACGAAGTCTTGGTGGATGAATGAAGCGAACGGACTGGGAGCTTGGCGTCGGTATAATTTTTCTAATTTGCAGTTGAATTTCACGTTAATTATTTATTCTGTAGTATAATGTGACGAAGTATAATTTTGAACCATCTGATCTTGACCCTTCCAACTACGTTGACCCGGCGCGGCGCGGCGGTCTGAGTTTGGTATTGTTTGTAATTGGTCCTAAGACAATTAATACTTACTTACTAGGCTACAAAGTGGGGCTGTAGTTATACGTGTGTAGGCCCTGGAAACCGCGTTTCAAAGAGACACGGACACAGTCGAGTTGTAATGACTTTGTTGACATTTTCAAAATGGGTGGGTAGCATGTTGTCTCACTGAACATTGCCTTGGTTTAAATTTACGACCATCTCAACGGTATGAAACGACGTAATAAAAATAAAATTACTATGAGTTTCATTCAGTTTTTTATTGCATCCATAACAGCAAAAAGCACTTCATAGTTTGCTTAGAAATTTATCAACTCATCATTTTTTGAATAAAATTTCCACACACATCCATCCATCGTTGTTCAATTTGTCATACGAATTTCAGATCCGATTGCAGCTCATAAGAATCTCTGATTTATGTTAGTCAGCTAATTGTGCAACTCATACTGCAGGCGATCAACAACTACGTTTCACATGCATTTTTTTACTGATTCATCTTCCGGTCTGTCTGCATGCACGTCCTCTCTTTCAAAAATATAATTACACCCACGTCGCAGTTCGATAGTAATGAACGCAGATATTTGGATATTAGGTACTACATCGAATTTACCTAGAAGGAAAAAGGAATTTCTTATAGTGATATGAACAACGAGCTCATCCCAGTATGAAAAGTTACTCAAAAGCTCGCGTGCATCGCAAATCGTAAACTAGAGTCGCGTAACGTGTTATGCATCGCGTGTTTCAATAGCCACTGTGTCTAGAAACGTGTATTTTGCGATTGTCCTTCACATATGCTGTTAAGAGTTGTCTCATAATTGGCAATAAAGTTAAGTTCGATTTCGAGTTAGATTCTGAATTCTTCGATCATACAGTGGCGAATAGATATCCTTAATTTTATTTTTTCATTTACTGCTCGTCGTACAGTCAGATATGTCCTACACTCATATGTGATCTGATCTCTGGCGCGTGAGATGAATAATGAATGACGATAAAAATTTTACAATGCATCATAGAGCCGCGCCCAATAACAACATTAGATTCCCACAATGGCTAGCTCCATACGCAAAAAGGTCTTATTAGTGTATAAACGTGACAAGCTAAGAATCACACGTATATACATACGCATTTAGGTATATAGTATGTATATATGTACATTCGAGCAGAGCTAGTGCACAATCTTATTATTCCTATAGACGGTCTCGCCTTGCTGGCCCTGGAGGACCTTGAAGTATCGTAACAATGCTCTTACCTGCATTACGTCGCAGGTTTGCGTAACGAGACTAACTAGACCTCCGCAAAGACACCGAAGACTTAAGGAGCGAGTGCCCGTTACAGTCAGCCGAATCATTTGCTACGGGGTTAAGTATAATCTGAAGTTAATTGGAATTGAATAATCTGAGCGTATCGAGAGACGAATAAATTGTTATGGCACGTCTAGCCATTGACACTTCTCTCATTTTATCATTAATTCTTCATAAAAAGACATAACGCAAATTACCTGCAGAACCAAGGCGCAGACTTCGGAAATTCTGGTCTCATTCGATCGATTCTCACATTCAGAGAAACTCGTTTGCAGAAGTGATACACGCGCTTATCTGATGCAGAGCGACGTGAAAGGGAAGAAAGCATCCTTCGTTATGAAGAATTATTTCGATTGGAATTATACTGACCGGTCCTGGATCGTTTCGGACGATTTCATGTCCTTTTTCATGCAAAAAATCAATGTGGAGCCACATAATCGTTAGGAAAGTGTCGAAGATGTGTTACGCTTCAGTTTCAATGCCACGTAAACGAGGTGCTCATGTAGATACGAGTATGAATCGCGTTTTATGAGGTCTTAGACAATGCTAATCTCGTTTGGAGATAAATTAGGGGCCCGAAGTCCCACGGTTAGCACGTGGCTGTTTTCAGATCGTGAGTTCAAGAACGCAGTCTGCAATACCGGTGTGTGCTTATAGTCACTGTGCCTTCATGGTGCAAGAACTTTTCTTCTTCCATCTAACTGGGTAGATTTAATTTTTTGAGCTAGTCATTAATTGAGTAACATAACAAAGACATTATTTCGTGGAAATCTTTTCGGAACGACCTTGTTTTCGTCGTTTACTTCATAGGGCAAAAATTCTACGTGACTTGATGTATAAAGTTTCAATTTCAGTAAGGAACTACGCATCTGGCTCGAAGTTACGAACAACAGAAAATAATGGGTCAATTTAATCCATCGATATACTGAGAAAATTTCTGATAAAAAATTCGGCTGAGGCTGTTAATCTAACAGATAATATTGTTGATTGAATTTCTTGCCATGATGGAAAAAAGAAAATTACTGCAATCACTCGCGATTCAAGTATATCAGATCTGCTCTACAGTATTTTTTACCTGACTTACCGTGGGAACGCATTTAATCGACGTACTCACATCCACGCATAATCTCATGTAAATTATAATGCAAATTTATCACACATACATGGGTGACTTGATGTGGAATGACGAATATATGGAGCTGCTGTAACAAGTCAATCATTTCCGTGATCAATACCTATCTCATTTTATTATCACACACAGTATTATAAGTATATGGCAATAATTATACAGAAATTAATTTTGTAGCAGTCTTGTCGTGTTAGTCATTGATCGTTGAAGTGATTCAATAAAATAGTAAGAATTTCTGAAATTATCTACCATCTTCTAGAAAAAATTTCGAAGAAGTATAAGAAACTTCGGAAACAAGAGAAGTGCACTTGGCGAAATACATACTTTTATAAAATTACACGACTCTCAATATGAAGTCAATTCGAAGATTGATCTACGATGCTAGAAATTAGGCAGCACTTCAGCACCATGGGAAAAGTCACAAGATACAGGGATTTGAGGGTTGAAAAACAGATTAAAAGTGAAATTAAATCGCGACAGCAATATATCGGCCGTATCTCAATTAGTATAGGATATTCAACTACTAACTGTGGCACCTTAATCAACTACTGAGATCAAACAACGCAATATCACGCCTGTCACACACGGTCACACATCGTATATTCGCTGAAAAAAAAAAAGAATTTTGCGTATGATTCTATGCCCAGCGCAAGACAGTTTGCGACACTGAAATTCAGCTGAATTTTGCGAAGTCAAATTACGGAAATTTCGATGACATGTCAAAATGGATTATATCAGCGATCCGTGCTACCGTAATTTTGTCAGCATTGCGGACTTCTCATCAAGCACTCCGGGAGCAGCGTTCTCAAAGAAAGCCTGTTTCACTACACTTTGGAAATTTCAAAGACACCGCAGGTTATTCGTGTGGAACAGACAACCTCCGGAAATGCCAGGACGACCAAGTTTCGAAGCAGATTGAACGATTCACTACACTTCAAGAACCAGACATGGTGAGAGAAATCAAACGTCTCACGTATTACCTTCTCGAAAATGTTAAACCCCGATGCCTTATCGATATTTTATCACAAATTGCTACGAAAATAGCATACGACGTTAATTCAGATATATCTGATCCTGTACATTTAGTTTCTGGAGCTCTTGAACAACCTGAGCACAGCCGAATATCATAGAAACGCCGTAGTGCAATGGAACTTTGAAAGCAACATTACTGACGAGACGAGAGATCGGGCAGTAATATTTTATCACTCAATTACCAGATCATATTTTCTAATTTTTCTTGATTGACAATCTTAAACTTCATGAATTTTCTAATCGTAAGTTGAAAGCTTCCGGAAGATTGGCGCAATTTCAAAAGATGGTTTGGAAAGCTGTTATGAGATACGATTGGTCAAATTTTAACGATAACCCATCGGTAAAACGACAGTTCGAAATGTTATCGGTACTTGGAAGTGCCGCATTACCGGATGACAAATTTTCACAGGTATTACTGATAAATCAAACGCGTCAGTTTTCCATCGATAAAATCTTAGACCATGTCAATTCAACAATTTATAATTTGAAAGCTCTTTACATCGCATATCCAAATCAACTTTCAGCTGGACGAGGTGATAAATAAAATGGAATCGATCTATAGCACTGCCACAATAGCACCGTACGCGAAAAGTAAATCTACAATTGGGAATGGAACAAATATAAAACTCCGACTCGAGCCAGGTAAGAATAATGCCAAAACAATCTTTTCAAATCTTAAAATTCATGAATTTCCTGTTAGATTTGGTGAAAATTATGGCGGAAAGTAACGACGTCGAGGAACTGTCATACGTGTGGAAAGCATGGCGTGATGCAACGGGTAGAAATATGCGAACGGAATACATCACCTACATCGGATTGATGAAAGAAGTTGCAAAATTAAACAGTGAGATTGAATTGCGCGTGTAAATTCTGTAGGTAGATAAAATTTTATTTCAATGGACAAAAAAATCGGTGAAAATTGATCGCAGATTTTTCATCGGTCGCAAAGTATTGGACGAATGCCTACGAAGATCCTAATTTTGAAAATACGGTTTCTGACATGTGGCAGGAGATCAAACCTTTGTATCTCGAACTTCACGCCTACGTCAGAAATCGACTGAGGAAGAAATACGGATCCAAAGTTATCCTAAAAAGCGGACTCATCCCTGCTCACGTCTTCGGTTAGTTTATTTAACATTTTTGAGAGTCAACTGCTTTCTGATTCGTTCCTCATTCTCCAAGGTGACATGTGGGCCCAGTCTTGGATCCATTTGAATAAAGACACAATGCCTTATCCCGACAAGGCGATTCCAGACATGACGAATGGTTTGAAACTGAACGTAAGATTTTCCTCGGTTTAGGGAAACTCTCGTCTTCATCGATAAATTATTCTCACAGAACTTCACGAGGGAAGAGTTCTTCAAACTTGCCGAAGACTTTTTCCGATCTCTCGGTTTTCCCATGCTGCCAGAACGGTTTTGGAAAAACTCAATAATCCAACGTCCAGCTGACAACAAGACTGAACTAGTGTGTCATGGCTCAGCATGGGACATGTACGACGGAAAAGATTTCAGGTAAGATATCAGAGTTCGCCAGGAATTCCTATAGTTCAACTAAATTCTTTTTACAGGATAAAAATGTGCACGGAAATCACCTACGACGATTTAGTCATTGTCCACCACGAAATGGGACACGTACAATACTACATTCAGTACAAAGATCAACCCCTAGTTTTCAGAGAAGGAGCTAACCCCGGTAAATAGGAATATTTTTTTCTAAATTTCCCAACGACTATTTGAAGTGTCATATCCTACTTTCATCAGGTTTTCATGAAGCTATTGGCGACACAATAGCCTTGTCAGTATCTTCGCTGCCTCACACATGTGGCCTGGGTTTAGTAGAGAACGCAGATCACGATGAAAAAACCGATATCAACTATCTGTACATGTTGGCATTGCAAAAAATTTCTTTCATCCCGTTTGCTTACTGCGTTGACAAGTGGCGCTGGACCATATTCACCGATGAAGTAACACCAGAGATGTACAACAATCTTTGGTGGAAATTCAGGTAAGCTATTAGGTCTTTGCGGATAAAAAAAAATTCCTAAACTTCCCTAATGTACGGTTCATCGATTTAGGGCAGAAATTCAAGGCATTGAGCCACCCATCGATCGCCATGGAACAGATTTCGACCCTGGTGCAAAGTACCACATCGCTGCTAACGTGCCGTACATAAGGTACCCGGAACTGAACTTCCAGCTGAATTATTTCCCCGCCAATTATTATTAACTTGTAGGAAATTTCGCACAGATACTTCGTCAGTTTTATCATCCAATTCCAATTTCACGAGGCAGTTTGCTTGAACGCAGGACAATACGATCCAAACGATGTACACAGGCCTCTACATCGGTGCGATATCTACGGCAGCATGGGAGCAGGGATTGCAATGCGGTAATTAGAATTCGCCAATTTTACAACTAGTTCGAAAAAATGATACGTGAGCATTAATTGCCATTCTGCTTGCGTAATTGTTGTTTCAGGCAAATGATGAAGCTGGGATCCAGTATACCCTGGCAGGATGCTATGGAGCGACTAACAGGTCATAGAGAAATGAATACCAGAGGCTTGATGGCTTACTTTCACCCTCTTTACACGTGGCTTAAAGATGAAAATTCGCGAACTAAAGAGCCTGTAGGATTCTGAAGTAACGATTCCAGAAGGACCATTACCGACTACCGGGAATTGATCACGAGAGACGGTAAGGCAGTTCGAATTAACTGAAGGGAAAGTATCACCGGCTGGTATTGCTCTCGGAGGTCGGTTAATTGCCGAAGGAAATGTTTCGCGAAGATTCGATTTAATTGCAATTTTACCAAGCGCAGATTCCTGCAAATCAAAAACGCTGAAAGTTTAACAAGTTGGCGAATATGCCGCAGGATTTATCACGCCTCATTAATTTATCACGGTATTGAAATTTGGTAGATGAATGGAAAAGCGCCAGTCCAATAATCGATTGCATCTCGTTACCCGATTTTGCCGCATTGAATCATCAAGGTTTTAGGACGCTTCGATGACTCAAAAACCAGATTCTTGATTTGGTGTAAATTCTGATGCCTTATCCTTCCAGAAACGGATACTGTAACAGTTTCCTAAGTATGCAAGACCAAGCGTTTATCAAATTCTACGAATCATATGCGTAATCACTCTCCGAATGATTGAATCATTATTTCCAAGAACGTTTAGAATTTTATTACGATATAAAATGAACTTGATAACCGATTGGATCGAATAGATATTAAATAAACTTTGTGTTAAGGTCATTATAGAATGATCGTTACTTACTGTCTTAACTGTACTGTATAATAATTGTATTACATATCGAAAGAATTGAACGTGCATAAAGTGTTTTATACACGATTATTACCCAAGGATATACCTAGTAGCCACCCACCTTTCGAGGGGAAATATATTACCGTCAAAGTTCTAATCTGGGTCCAAGATATTCGATAGTTACATAGTCATTTAGTTATTACCTTGAAATTGATCTTTTTTCAAGTATGTTTAGATTATAAGATTTCGGAGAACGTTTCGTGAACGTAAAGTATATAATAAACTGGACGAGTGATCCAGTTATTGCAAAATTTATTATAAATGGTATGTGTGTGCCTATACCTACATGTGTAAAGGTAGATATAGCAAGATACGTGTAATACCTAATAGGAAAATGTTACCTGAGGAAGTATAACATACATCGAGGTGAATCTCTTTTAATTTTATCATTGCAAAAGCGATTTGATCTCGATTCGAAATCATAGTTTTCTTACCTGTTGTTACAATTTCACAATAAAATATTCGACAGAACTTATACTATGCCTGCACAATGATAATAATTATTAATCGTAATCGGCGCTACGATTACCTATCCAATTGATATCTCGTGTTGAACCAGAAGAAAAAAAACTGTGTAACTGGGATTTTGCAAGCCTTGGTTTACCGCGTGATTCGAGACAAACTATATTCAGAGATAATTATATGTATGCATTAAAGTCGTACATATATATACGTATATATACACAATTGGCATAAATATCAGAAATCTTGAGGTCGTTCGAAGTGGAGAATAATTATTAAAATAACCTCGTCGTTCCACCTGCTTGGTGGATTGGTCGATGACCTGGAATCAGCACATTTATTGACTAGAAGGCTGGCCGAAAGTCTTGATGGGGTTGTGAGAATCCACCTTCCTGCATTTTAATTATACGATGATTTGATGCCATATAGGAAGTCGAGTGCGGTTAATTGGGCAATTTATTTAAATACCGGCTTTATTTAACGCTAATAAAAGAAGAAGAAAAAAGAAAATAATTCATTAAACACATGTAACGTGATACGATATTCGCCCATACCCCTCAGGTTCATTCTTTTAAACCATGAGGGTGATGACCGACCATGAGACAACGTGTCAAACAGGTCCAAGACAGCTGCAAGGTTGTTACAATGGTCTTACCGTGTGTCCGGTTCCTTTCGTTCTTTCGACATCCGGCATACCCGTTTCTATCGAATGTTTAATTCAATTTATTCATCAAGGAAATGAAGCAGAAGTTTGTCAAATGATTTTTAGAAACAGATTACGGTCATCGAACAATCGTAAAATGTTTTCTCCCTCATTTCATCTGACGAAGACCAAAGAGGAAAATAATTCATTCTCCCTTCAACCCGTGATCAGAATCAATTCACATCGGTAATGAATTAGATCGAATAAATTTATAAAAACAACATGATTGTCATTTTTCGGGTCAAACTTATACATACCGATTATTCGACAGTCATATTAATTAATTCATTCAATTTTAACCAATTAATTTGATTAAGGATATGGGTTATAGGTTTCGTGAACCTTCGGCTATAGGAATTTTCTGACCGGTGAACCGGTTACCGGACAATGGTGAGACCTGTTTAAAAAGTCGATACAGTGCCACCGCGCCTTTGTCTGGATCTATAGCTGAGCTTATCTACTGTATTAACATTGTCCTTTTAACAGGATGTAAATGCACGTGATTTTTTATTTTTAATTGTCTGGATTTTATCGTCGTTTTAATACCTACTGTGGAAATGGTTTTTCTGAAAGAATGGCTAGTTGGGAAATCTTCTTTGGTTCTGGCAGTTCTTGAAGATGCTAGAATCCACTATTTCTTTATTTTCAACTCGGTTTTTTTTTTCTTAATTTTTTTATATTTTTTGTTGTTGTTATTTTTCATCGTTTCATTGTTACAACACCAAACACGAGTGATAATGTTATATCATAGAATAACATAGGTTCACCGTTAGAACCGTAAACCAACAGCCAAGCTTTCTATGTTCCAATTCACTGTATGTATATCTGCACTTTGGAATTATTCAGGTATTCTAGTCACTGCGTTTGTTACATCAATAGAAACTCGTTAAAAACTCGCTCACAGTTCGACTATCGAAACAATAGATTCCTATCCGAGAATTTGTATGAAAGTGATACCCTGCGCTGCAATCCTTTACAGTCTTTACACCAATTCTTGACTCGGAATACAAAAATCAGAAACACGTGTAATAAAATTTTGCGCCGTTCTAAGGGAGGCGAAAATTTCCTCCTTTCGTAATAAAAAAAAAAAAAGAAGATTTTCCCGAAGAATTAGGAACAAGAAGCTGGAAGAAACCTTTCGATGAGAGATTATCACGAATTCGAGTAAGAGGGCTGAAAAGATACAGAATTAAGTTGACCGAGAATGCGGATAATTCGAAATATTGAACAATTGCCTGGAATGCGAGAGCCGCAATAATTCCCGTTCAATTAACGAAACGCGAACCAGCGATCAATCACAATTAAATAGCAGCACTATCATTCATTCGCAATTCGTTACACAGTCCGAATTACGTATTACCGAGGTATACGCATGTGACCAATGCCAAAATGATTATGATAATGATCCCAAATCGTCTGTCCGGTTCCGTTTTACCTAATTCTTAAATAATTATTTACCTTGTTAGATATACATCTAATGTATTATATAGAATGAGGAAAAACGCAGTAAGGAGGTGTCACGCAGCCCATACACGCACGCTGCGCTAAGTTACGTAGAGTTTCGCAATTTTTAGCCAACTTATTATGCGAGGACGAAGTGACTTTCAATATCTAACATTATTCCGTCGAAATTCTAAACAAGTTAATAATTCCTAAATAGTGGGAAATATTCCAGGCTCATCGTAATGAACAAACTAAAAGTTCTGAAAAATATTTGCTAGGCGTTAATGCAACGCTTCGCGAGACTCCCCACCCTTTCTATAAAAATTGTGAAAAAGTTTGATTAAAATACCTAAAGAAAGCAACAAAAACCCTAACTCGTGACCAGAAATAAAATGAAATGTACCTCGGTGTGCAAACTATGATGAATTTCTCAATTTCTCACCGCCCAACCCGTCGAACGTATACCTAGGTACGTCATACTGCACACCCAGGTCGCCGAGCTGGAGTTACGTGTCTAAATCATATACACATGGTCGATCAGCAACCTGTCGATCTAAGATAATAGCGTATTAGTAACGCTTGCATATTTGACGAAATTTACGGCAAAAACGGTAACACGTTTTACCTCAGAGTTGAACCAGGATCTGACGTGATACCGAAAAAGAGGACTTCTTTATGCCCCTTAGAAAGTAACGATTATTTAATGTTTCTAAGGTATTCCAAGATTCGTCCTTCCCTGGCTCATCTATAATCGAATTTGCTGTGTCAAACTCACTGCATAATCCCGTCTTATCCTGAATACGAAGTCAATTACGAAAACTGAAATCCCTCTGAAAGGTCAAGGAAGCACATACAGCTGGGTCTGATCGAATTTCTCACCTGGTGGTCAATCGTATCTCGTGCTTAGTCTGAATTTTATATCGCTGTAAATTGAGTCGCTAAAGTCACCTCGTATTAAAAAGAAAGGCTAAGTGCAAGGCTGGTATGGAATACGGTTAGTTGTGTTGTAGGTAGAGAGATATACGTAAGGACCTTAACGATATTCCAAATCCCAATTAGTTACCACGACCATGCATTCATTTAACCTAATCGAATCGTCGTTAATTGTATACCTATCGTTTCACCTTCCTCGCGATTTACCTTGCGATCACTTTAATCGTGACTAATTGGTTCGATGCAAAGATATTCATGTATAAGCTGAACGCATATTCATAGAAAAGCTGCTGCGTCATAGCATAGGTAATATCTCCAACATGTATTTAATCATATTATCAGACAATTGCCTTATACGATGTTAAGCATATGTTAGGGACTCTAATCCCGTGTCTAGTAGGTACAAGCCCACCACCTCCCGGTATGGTAACACCTTGAAATTACATAACTCCTCGTCTCCGTTTCTGAAAAAGTATGGAAAAGTTTCTCTCGCGTTATGTTAGGCTCGGTGCTTTTGAAATTAGGTTGTTATGCTGGAGTGACAGCCCTGTAGTTTTATCAATTGATCGATTATATAGATCACGAATTGCAAAGGTGTGACGATTAATGAACAACGCGAGACTAATCATCGCCGATATCGTGTCCCTGATGGGATTAAGTACCCAGTTCTAAAAACCTTACCTACATCTGCATCGGGAGCCCTTGATGTGACGGAATGTCCAACGATTTATGGAAATGTTCATTCCTCAGAAGACAACCTGTAATTCAGCTCGTGCTAATAGCTTATTAAACTTTTACACGTCGTACTATGTAGGTACCTGTGCGATTTCCCACCTTGGGTGATATCCTGAGGTCAGAACGATCGTCGTAGGTGTCTGGTGCACTTAGGTGATGTTCTTTTTAAGTTTTTTTTTCTTCTTCTTTCCCACAAAACGATATAGTTGCTGTAAGTATACGGCTAATGGAATATAATATTCAATTTATTCATCGAAGGACTTTTCTCTGCAGTCGCTAATGAACATGTTCTATTAATATGCTACACACGGTTGCCTTGTGGTACCGGAAATTAAACGGCATCGCGTATGAGTAAAAAGTTGTACGATGAAACAAAAAGAAAGATAAAGTCTGAAAGAGCATACATTCTGCTTAAAAGAAAAAAAAAAGGAAAAAAAAGCCTCAAATTATTTCGTCAATTTAAGGAAACTGTGCGTCACCTCACATATCCCGACGTCAGTTTAATGTCTGTTCTTTGTGCTTGGAAAGGTGTAAGTCTTCTATACTGCAGTATACACCCACCGGAAGTTAACAGTTTTCTAACTTCCGACAAAGACAGATTGAGTTCATGGACGCCTAATGTATAAGACGGCAAATTACTGGCCGCATGCAAAGTAGTCACGTAAGATAGTTACTGCTAATTAGTGATGAGATGTTCACCTCCGCGAAAATTCACCCTTCATTTTATACGCGATATTTTAGAAGTATGTTAATTTTGATTGAACGTTTATGGTAGATTTGGTGGTATGTATCGAGATGGGCAATTCGGTGTGTTATAATTTCAGATATCTGCCATTGCCACCTACGACTGACTCGAGTCACTCTATGGTAACTGGTTCAAGATCAGTAAGCTGTAGGTACAGGTGAGTTTATTGGACTCATTTTATTTCGCTATTGATTATCGTTTCGTCACCTGCCTAAACATTCTAATATTTGATGGGATATGTTAGCCTTAGCGTTAATGTCGAATCAACTTGTTGGAGCTAAAATTCTATTTACGCAATTATTGAGCAAAGATTGCCGATTTTTGAATTTTTTTTACATATGTAAGGTAAAATATCGAATGGTTCATTTATGGTAATTAGACGAATCCCGTGTGTTTAAACGACGTATGTTAAGGTAAATCGGATTTTGGTAGGTGTAAGGACGCGGATCAACATTTTTGGCCATTCAGTGGCTTGACGGCGGTCTGTACTCTTCATATTTTATGAGATCAATGATAAGCAACAGAATTTCTGACTACACCTGTGTCAACCTTGAAGAATATATGAAAATCTGAATGTTGGGGTATTTGAAGCATGCAGCTATAATTATATCGGCTAAAGGCACAAGGACTTACGAAAATGTCGATGATTAGGAGGCTAAGGCTGCAGTATTGGTTTTTACGTACATTTAGAAACTTTATTTCTCCGTGACGGAAGTAACTCGGATAAAACTCGTAGTCGATGACTCGAAACAATCATCCTCGAACTTCACGATAACGAAAACAAGAAAAAAAAACAGAAAACAAATCCAAGGTGGAAATGAGTAGACGAAAACCGAAAGGTTCAACTAGCTTTCAGCCCAGAATTCGATTTCCCACAAAGTCCTTAAACTGATTAGAAAAGGATCTGACAAACCTTGGTTGAGATTCTTATCTAATAAAATCTGCACCTGCACAAAAATCCTTTCAAGGATTCGGTCCGTTTGTAGAAAAGAGAACGTTGCGTTACCGTCTCGATTGCATAGAACTGTCATACGGTTCAATCAGATCTTCACAGCTTCCTATGCAATTTATGCCCCGGCTAGGCAAATAGCAGATATATAATTCCACGGCAAATTCGGCTCGTTTAAGTGAAACTGGTTGATATACACGTTTAAGATAGCCTGATGCAATGATACGAATCTTGCTACCATATTGGTCAAAAACGTGATGATCACGTCGATCGATTAACACCAATGAATAATTTATAGGCAAAATATTGGCAAGGCCAAGGGCGCCTTGAAAAATAAATTCGAACAAGCCAGATGAGAACCAAGTCCGTACGAGTGATTTTGGTGTTAATATTTTAGAAAAAATAAGTGTCTAGACCGAATCGATATTGCCATGAATATTTCCACTTCATACATGCAATACTTAAGTTTATTAATTATTTATTACATACATCAGTGAACCGTCGAGACATTTTCGTTTCCGAAAAAATGTAACTCTGCTTGTATGGCAGTATGGCGAGGACGATTGAATAGATATCGATTGCCCACTTTTTAGGCTGGCTCATTAACTTTTACGATAGTTATGGCACATATTTAAAATACAGATTTTGAAATTGTTGAAACTTATACGGCCTTCGAGGTACGACGAAAAATAAATTATCACCTCATTATTAGCTGCTGTTTAATTGTTTCTATTACCCAACTGGATGCAATATCCGTAAAAACTTTCAGTGGAGAGAAAAAAAATAAGAAACGAGCAAACTTAGCGATGGATTGATCAATTGGAAGTCCTGCTTTTGGAGAGCAATTATTAATTACATGTAATCGATGTGATTCGGCTGTTTTGATTTTCTCTAAATAAACATTTCCGCATTCGCGACTTACGAAATGGTTAAAAATAGCGGTATTTCATTTCACGTAGGTACATACATATAATATTTGCGTTCTCATATTTTTCAAGGATTTTTCAAGGTAGCTAATACATAGTTACATACGGTTAATAAGGAGCACTTCTGTAATTCTAATTGCTACGGCATTGACGGATTAACAGGTCCGGATTCCACCTGAAAATTAGATGCAATTACCATTATAAACCGTATAGACAACCGATGCATGATTGCATAATAATTCTCGACATTTTTTTTTTTCACTGTTTAATGCTAGCTGTGCTTTAATTAGAATCAAAGAATACTCACTCGGAATTACACGTGGATTGAATAATGAGATCGATTAAAACGAGTTTACCATTTCGATATACATCGCGCGTATATAATTTTCGCAGGCTGCATCGGTGGAAGAAAATGAAAGATCTTTTTACTTTTTCAATTCAGGCTATCAGGCTTCAGCTAGTTATTATCTAATTAGATAGACTGATAAAACGACATGTTTGTATCAATAAATTTCCGTAAAGTCGCAGTAATAATCGCATTCCATATCGTCACATAGATGCATTCCGTGACACGTATTGTACAAGGAATTATTTCTATGCGCATATTTATGTAAAGGCGGCATTAAACTAACGGAAAATAATTACGTGAGTCAGAAATAAGACGTTCGTCAAGGAGCATAGTGGAGCTAATCCATAAATAAGTAATACCATAAATAATTCATCCTGCGATATAATTAGAGCTGGTTTAAAAGTCTGGGGATATTGCGCTATCCATCGAAAGTAGGCGATAATGCATATGCGAGTAGGTATACCCACTGCACGTTATACTCGAAGTTCAATCCTTCATTTTTTCATGACTACCCGGGCTCTGAAAAATCGAATTTCCTCATCGGATGAAATTATCGCATTAATGATGGTAATGATGGGAGACATGGGTCGGTCTGGCCTTAGAAGTCCAAATATTAATGAGAAAAAATCAGGAAACGAGATCTCGTATTTCCGGAATCTTATCGGCACCCTTCCTGCCAATTTTGCCCTAGGGGCGATAGCCACCTTGACCGTCACGTGGAGAACCTGATGGCGGGGGACCGGTGGCCTCCGTAGGATAGATATAAGTCCCAGTCAGGCCCCCACCTTGAACAGAGCACCACACCAAGCTACACAGTGTACTTTACCCCTACGGTGAAAACAGTTGTTAACGTTACCTGCTACCTGAGTAGTTTGTCAGCGTAACTAGTGAAACGGAAAAAAGGAAGGGAAAACTAGGTCAAAAATCATCATGAAATTTGTAAGTACACCGCGCCGTGACGTTTAGATGAAATGGAAGAGTGATCTTGTGATTTTTTTGTTTTTTTTTTGAGTTGTCAAGTGAACCCCACAGATTACGATTACCTACCTATTTTCTGTAATTTGCACGTAGATTGATCAGCTGAATTTTCATTTTTTTAATCAACTTAATTATGAACGTAAATTCATAGCTGTGAGTAAAATTTTGATAATTTCATCTCAACACCTGGAGGATCAGAAAGTGTTGGCTACTTGTCATTTGAGGAGTATTTAATTTCGTTACGAAGAGCGTTAAGCAATTTCATCAACTGATCATGTAACGGAAAGTTGTTTAACCAGTAAAACACACCGGTACATCGTAAAAACAAACGGATGTTGTAGGAATACGTATACTAGTGATAAAATAGTACAGTTTGCATAGTCTGTCAAGAGAGAGGGTAAAACGGAAATTATAACATGACGAGATAATTTCGCTCGATTAATAATAATTTATTGGATCCTTATCGTTATTAGTTATCTGCACATCGTTATCTACGCCACTTCGTAATTACACCTGACCATAGTTACTATTTACCGATAATAACTCGCGATCGTTAATGACGGAAAATCAAAGCTCTAACGATGCCCCTATGATCGAATAAATTTCTGTAAATTACAGCTAATTGAACGAATCATTTTATCGTAATTGTTTCAAATCTTTTATAATTTTATTCTTCTTTGGAATCGGTATTGGTATTACGCTTAGATGCAGTGAAAAATTGCGTAAACGAATTGTGCCGCATACCAGACTGTGTTAATAAGTTGTAAAAAAAAAAAACAAAAATAATATTTCTTTTTTCAACCTTTCAAAACCGACTATATCTTAGCAAATATCAATTGAGAATAATTATTCCAGCATATAAAAAAGAGGCCCATCTATTTTGCATAACTAACTACACACTTCATCGATCACGTTTAGTTTATTTTTTTAATGTTCGATTTTTTTTTTATCTCATACATTTTTTTTTCTCTTCTTCTTCTTCTTTTATACATTATATACTATATACTATATTGCAATCGGGGCAAAGGTTCATTTCGAAGAGGTAAACTACCTTGACCGCGAGAATGCGGAATGACGTTATTCCTTTTCTACTCTACAATCTTGGCTAAAAATAATAGCAACGGTATTTTAATCAAACGCTTTTATTTATCAGTATATAATCGCACACGAGTATAATTGCCATTTTATTTACGCCCCTGTGACAGGATGTGACAAACGCAGATCCTGATCGCGCAGATACCGATAATATATAAATATAAATAAATAAATAAATAAATAAATAAAGTATTGCCAGTGGTGGGCTGATTCATTCATGAGATTGTAATATCATAGCCCTCGGCGGAGCAGGTCGACGGTGCAGTGGTGTCGGCCTTGCCGGAGGCACGCGGAACACGATTTATTCTTAAAGAGGATATGAGACCTCCAGGTAAAAAACGGCTCGCTTATTACGATTGGCTATTATTTCCGTGTGGATTTTATTTTCGCGACACCTTAATCGGCGACTAATTAATCCGCGAGTATATAAGATCGGTATATAAATTATTGAAATATTTGGATAGTCGATTATCGGATGCGATAATTGCTGAATACGTAAAGTCCCAGGTGTAATTAACGCGGTGAGTTTTCCCACTGGAATTATCCAAAACCCACTTTCATAGAACTAGTCATGTGATTATCGGGTTGAAGCACGGGAAAATTGTCTCCAACTAGTTCCATTATTAAATGTAATGGGTTTATTGGCGGAAACTGGAAAGGGTATATAGGTAGTACGTGTCACGCCAAACTCACGTACATACACCTACGTTTGAAAACCAATATAATAAAAGTGGGGGAGTATATAGGATAGCCGTGGTGGAAATTAAAAATCTCTGTTCTGCAACGAAGTGAAACTTCTCAAGTACGTTTGTTCAAAATTACAACACGTCTTGACTACTGGTATTGCGAGAGTAACATAACGCATGAAATACTTTAACATATATATATATAGGTATATACACCATGCACCATGCACCATATATCGGAATTCGGTATATCAATTGGCGATTTTTCATTGCACGTTAAAATTATTTTTCATCATATAATGACCGACGAGATTAAAGATCGTGGTTTTATAGACGTAGATACACAGCAATCTAATAATATCTAGATCGGAATGATCCTTGAACTTTTATACGGTTAATAAAACCAACTATATAAAGGTAAAGTGTAGGCTATTTGTACGGGATACGATCGTTATGAAAAGATAATAGTCAACTGTATCAACCTCCGCGGTATCATTACGTTGTGCAAAATGCGATTAGAGAAATCTGTCAATCACGTATTACCACGACTTTCAATGATACGATACTCACGCATGAGACTGCGTATTATCGTTTATACGCTATTTTATAATTTCATGCTTTTCCTGCATCATACACCCACGCCACGGCACGTTCACCTTGTGTTCGGTAATCGGCGTTGATTGATTGCCTCTGAACAGCAGCTACCATTTTCGTCTCTAATAACGCCCGAGATATTTTATGCAGAATGATATTAGATCGGAGAAATAATGCAGCAATGATTCGCTGTAATGTGGTTTTAACGGAGTAACAAAAAGTCCGAAAAGTACTTACCTTTTAATTAGTACAAATTCGTTGTATACGCGGTTAGCCGATCGAATAGCAAATGCGAAAAAAGTGCGAAAGACTTTCTAGAATGCATTCTCCTGCTGCCTGCAGTCACTGGTGTCTTTTTTGCAAAAATTGAACCGACGCGACGATCGGAATTAAACGAAATCATTTCACATCAGTCATATTAATCGATCCTCAAATTTCCGGCGAATTTTTCCTCGCGGATTAAGAGAGCCCTAGTTCCAGTGCCATTTGAATACCCCACTGTTCAGTATTGATACCGATTTCTTAAAGTGAAGCTTCGGTCAACCGTAACTATGATTTGATTACTATTTGCTCCTATCTAAAGATATAAGTAGATATTGTACTACGTCTGCGGGTTTAGTACTTATACAGCTCCACGTCGAGTTAAACTTTACGGTATTAAAAATATATAAATTCGCACAGCACGGGGTCTACGGTATGAAAAGCAAAATGATTTCGATACTATTACACGCCAATGAGAAATATTAAATCAATTACGTCAGCGAAAGGTAGAGTTTACTTGTCAGATATCAATTAGAGATTATAGCGCGGTGATAAATATTTAGGATAATAATTATCGACCAAGTTTTTTCTTTTTCTGTCTTTTTTCCCTTCATTACGCGTAAGTAATTATTCTGATTGTAGTTCAACTTGAAACGCGAAAAGGTTGTTCATTTTTTCGATGGAACGTCTGGGACAAGTTTTTCTTCTTCTTTTTTTTTCTTTCTTCTCCGATTCAGGAATATGTTTGTTCGCGATTTATATCGCTAACAGGTACACAGCCTTGATTATTTTTCACTTCTCATCGGCATCGAATGTTACTAGATGCAAAAATGCGAATCTGGTATTATAATTTCCTCTAAAATAAACCTTCACAAATCTTACGTGACGACACACCGTAGACAACGCATTCGAACTTAAACTGTTTTTTTCTACGGTATCTCAAACACGACCTTGTCCTTTTTTTTTCCTTTTTTCTTTTTTTTTCCTTTCTTTTTATTACGACTAATTTCTTCATGTAAGAATATTGCCTTCTATATTATCGAGAGTTTTTGGCAAAAAGTTACTCGACTCTGAACACATACCTATATGTATATAGGTACGCGGAGATTAATTACATTCAAATTATTTGCGACAACGTCTGGTGAGCAAAGCATAACACTTTCACCTTACCCGATGGATTTTAAGGTGTTTCGGTTGGATTGCGCGAAAACAATGAACCTCACCACTGCCGGAAAGGCAGAGGTGTTACGCAAATTCTCGAACGTTGAACGAAATGATTTTGAAATTTTTTTTGTCTTGTTTTTTCTTTTACTTTTATTCTGGTACGTGTCGGTCGTCACACTACTAGCCCTAGTCGTTAAATTATCCCAATATTTGCTAATTACTCTAACGTATTCGGTATATGTTTCATTTCAATCAAGAAAAATTATCATTCTTTTTACTTTCTTTTATATATTCATAATGAATATGGATACGCATTGCAAAGCAAGTTTTCAGATGCAAATTTGAACCGGCTTGAACTTAACCCCGTCTGGGAGCGAATTCTGTCTCGTAGGTACAATAATTGTTTCCTAGAAACTTTCCGAACTTTGGTTCAAGAGTATCTCGCACGCGACGAAACCGGCCTCGGAGGCACATCTGGGCAAAGTGCTTTGGTGCACTGTTCCAAAGTCACGCGAATTCAAATTACCTAATTAATAATTACGCCGTTTTCGGTCTCGAAATTCAGTAGAACCGACAAGTTGAGGGTGACAGTGCATAGGTATATACCCGTTGACCGCATCACCTCGCCAAAATCTCAATAAAACAAGCAACAAAATTCACCCACGTCTCTACACGTTTTTTACAATCAACGAAAATACCTGTAGGCATTACCCACATGTGTCTAGAAAGCATGTCAAAGATTTTTTTTTTCATCCACCCGCATTGTGGTAGAGAATAAAAGTATGTAGTAGATACAGACACGAGAGCGTGTCCGGTTTAGAATGATCAAAAAATGAAGAAAAGAAAAACGTAAAATTTTTCAGCACGAAATATAAAATTATTATCTGAACGATCATGGAGAGATTAGCGAGTAAGCATGTGTCGATTGGAGAACGATCTTTAACTCTTCGTTTTTCACCTGCACGTAACTATAGTATATCGTGAAATAGGTATCGATGATAAAACTAATGAGATATTGACGGCAATGTAATGAGCTATTATCGCGATATATATACCTAAACAATCCATGGAACTAGTTTGTATGAAATGAAAGAGGCAAAGGTTCGAAAGGTGTATACGGATAGCTGCATGCTCTGTTTCGCACAGATAAGTCAGAGTTACGCGGAAGTGTAAAAGCCAATCCAGGTGATATGAAATGAACACGAAAGCGGGCAATGATCATCGGCTACCCGTATTCAAATCGCACCTTTTACTATCTACGTACCAGCTATATATGTTTGGTATATATATATAGTATATATATTCATAGCTAGAATGGTACTTGGGTGTCTAATTATTTGGATAATTGTTGGAAAAAATTTTTATCTTATTAACAAAAAGTGTGAAAAATTATTGCAGTAATTGAATTTCACTAAGTTTTTAGACTTACGCTTTCTTACGTCATTATATGGCGTATATATACGGTTATCAACGTTCAGTGTGACTAGTAATTATACTAATTAGTTACGGATGTGTATATACCTATACCTACGGTTGGCTGTATATGAATTGCTTCTATTAACACTTTTTAGACAAACGGTAGTTCGGTAGGTACATACTTGTTTCCTTTCATTTAAACGTAAAACTCCATGCTCGCCTCATGCTGCAGGAGCAGAGGCGTACGTGGATAATTTACTCAGGGAATGTTCATACGCTGACACAACACGTAGACGTGCGTCCAAGCCGGTATCAGATCGCAATCAAGTAGTTAGAGAGCAAAAGAGCGAACTGAGAAAGGAAAAAAAAATGGAAGAAAAGAACAAAAATCCAACAAAAAATGAAATAAAATAGTAAGGAAGGAAATAAAGAGAGAGAGAGAGAGAGAGAGAGAGAAGATCTTCCGAGTGGGAGAGAAAATTACCCCACAAGCCTGCAAAAGTCAGGTAACTGAGAACGGAATAGAACGGAACAGTCGATAACTTTCGTGGAATTACTCCTGCAGAACTAGCTAGCTCGTAATTGTACGTGAACACGCGTCAAGTAAACTAATTAGGCGAAAAAGTTTGATCGTGTGGTTCGCGGGCTTGATATATGCGAACCGCAAATTTTTCGGGCCATATGCGTGTACATAGTTACATACGAATGGTTTTTTTTGTTTTTTTTTGTTTTTTTGGTTTTTATATATATTACGACTGACTGCATCGTGTCATTGCATAATTCGACTCCTTCGTACGATATATCATCATTATTTCGATGAAAGAAAATTAGTAAAGAAGTTTTTAAAATCTAGACAAAGGACCGAATGCTAATGACAAGCTCACCTAATTATCGGGTTTAATGTCAGCATCTAATTTACTATCGATAAGAAAATATCTTAATCGCGAATCTAATTGGGTATAATTATACTGCGCGTTTATGTATCAGATGCTATAAAGTCATATGTGTGTCACTTATCAGGCAATCGTATAAATGTTTGTTAATTTCCACACTAGTTCATAAGTTATTCTCCTCTACTTAAGTGTGAATAGATTTTTTATGAATGTAATAGTTGGATTCCGAGTAGTTTATCGAGCGTGACATATATCGTGTTCTTGCGTCTTCTGCAGCCCTTGGAAAAATAATTTAAAAAAAAGAAAAAACGGTCTGAGATTTTTCTTTTGTCATTTAATTAGGTACAGTAATGAAGTCGAAGATTTTTCCAGTTGACGGAAGTCGATAATTAGACTGACGAAAAATGAAAGAAAAAAGAAAAGAAAAAAGAAAATCGTACTATGATTATTTCCCATTGTTTAATAATACCTACTCTAATTACGCGGATGTAGGATACACGAAACAGTGTAAAGCAGGTTTGTGTAATGTGAAAGTCAGCACCGATAGTATGATATGCCTACACGTGGCGTCTAAAAGCACGTAGGGCCTATAATCGTAAAAATCTGAAATTGCGTAATAAACTAACTGCTGAAACTCATCCTTAGCTCGGAATATATAAACCGACTAAGTATGTGAAAACCATAATCTTGTTAGCTATTATATTTTTCAATTATTTATTTCTCCTTTTTTTTGCTTCTCTTTTTTTCTTATTCATAAGCGAGAAATTTGAACGTGAGAATCGGTCGTAAAATAATAAGTTAATTAAATCAATTTTTTCATCGGATTGTTGGATATACTATATAACGTATAATAAATGTTCGCGAATTTAATTGACGCAGAAATCCTATAATAACATATTATACCTACCTCTGATGATGTTAGAGACTTAGAATTACTTGGATATGGAACAATATATATCGTTGAGTAATTGGATCCTGGATTGTGGATTACAAAGATCTGATAAGTGATCGTTACACTTCCTTATTCTCTATGTAATTTTCCCATTTATACTATATACCAAATACGTATATATGTATCTTTATGTATGTACCACACACATTTACCTATATGACATTTATAATTTATAATTAACGATTTGTCCCTCCACTTACATATCGCATACCGTAGTAAGTGGGTATATAGGCACGTAAAACTTTCGAGAGATTTCAATTTCTCAATATAAAGACATTATAAATTTATATATCATTATACGAGTCCTTATAGTTTATACCACAGTTATCGTGAAATTTTTCTGGATACATTTATTACATCATTTTCAGGTATTCGTACGTTTATTAACAATTTACCAGGAATATTTAAACGAGTTTTCTGCATTACATGTTACGTTTTATTACCCAGTTTCATACTGCAACCATTTGTCGCCAAAGTTTTTTTTTTTTTTTTGATTTTATTTTATTCCACCGATTTCATATCTTGGAAATCATTGCCACATGCATTTACTAGAAAAAAAAATCATTGGATCTAATTATCGATGGATAATAGTCGAACATGTAGGATAAATTCTAATCAAGTTTCTCGCCAGGCTCACCTTGGCAAGGAATAAAAACCCGGAGTTATATCGGTCAATCAACTTGTCGATTTTAATTTGCGGCGAAAGATTGTTCGATGATTCGTAAAGATCTACGATCTCGCGTTGAAATGCAGATTTCGAATGTTTCATAAATCGCCGAGTAATGAAATGACAAATAAAATCAAACAATTTATTTTTCGCTTAAAATCGAAAATTTATATCGGTTTCCAGATCGCAGTAGCAGCATTTTTCCTCGCGACCATCGTGGCCGTTTTTGGCCAGGATTACAGCGATCTTTTCGCAGGATTTGGACCCTACCTACAGCAGAGTTCTGGCCTTAGAGATGCCAGATCAAACAGAGGTGAGACAGATGTTTGAAAATTGTACTTTCACACATTTTCTGATGATGTGACTAACCACGTGCCAATTGAATGACAAAATTGTTAGGGAATGTTAAGTCTATGGAAATTTCATCAAATTTGTTTCTATTCCGAAAACTGATTACGAAATCTAAGATGTTCTCAAACACGTGAGAGATAGAAAGAAAAAAATTATGTTTCATGGCCGAATCACCTATAAATAAACAACTTCTGCAGAAGCTGAATACTATAATGAAAACCATATGCGGTTTGCTAATCGAGTTGGTGATATATTATCGAATTCGTTTAGTAACCAGACACTGAACTCGCCATTCCCAAGATACAGACAACTATAATCGTTCGATATCGGTTCTGGTTTAAAAGATATTTCATTCAGATCAAGTTTTGGATTTTCCTCATCGCACGTAGGCATGCATGTCTCGGTAACCCTGATCTAAATACCACAGCTCAGTAGAAGCGTGTAATCTATTTACTTACATACTCCAGACCAGAGTTGACATATCGATTGTTTCAGTTGGTTTCATTTTAAATACAAATTTTATGCAAATTTATACCTGTACGTGTGTGAATCTTAGAAAAATTTAGGGATCATTAAAAAGTGACTTTGCAATATGATATTATCCGGTCAGTCTGTTGAGGCAAAAAAATTTATTACTCGATTATTGGTTAATCAAGTCTGTCTTTCTCTTTTAAAGAAACAAGATAAAGACAAGAAAAAATGATGTTATATTTTTGCGTATAATTATTCAAAATTTCATCACTTCTTTTTTTTTTTTGTTTCTTTTTTCTTTTTTCTATACTTTAAAAAGTTTATGATTGATTTTTAAATTTAATGATACATACAAGGAAATTATTAATTTTTGTCTTCTCCGTTTTATTATTATAAATATATATACATATGGATATAATACTAGATCTATTACGTGCCAGCGATAAATGACACTTATCTATTTCAACGATGTAGACATACGCATGTAGTAACAGCTTTCATTAAATCACATAATTAATAACTAGGAGAATACCTCACGTTCGTTTTTCATAGAAATCGTTTTCAATATAACGGAAGTAAATCGGTATAAGCTGGATACGAGTCAACTATTATAATGTGTATAAAATATATCTACGTCTTATATCCAGTGAAGAAAAATCAATCATTTACCAATACCACCTTCTGTGATTATTTAACGTTAATTAATAAAAGTTTTATGCCTTCATCATTAAATTACGTAAATTTTTGACACGTTTTTTGACATGATCATAATTCATATTATACCTATATTCGAAGAGTGAAAAATTTTATGGAATTAACTATTCGGATTCGAAAGCTGTGAGATACATATTAAACATACCTATATTCTCGATAGACATTGCAGTCACACGTCAATAAATTACACAACGATTATTCGTTCGGTTACTAATCTCTCATACCTTATACCCATATAGTTGTGAAATGAAATCTGTTAACTATGATAACAGGCTTACCAGATACGTTAACAATGTGTTTATTCATTCTCGTCTCGCTCATGTAGTCATACTAATTCTACTGCAGACTACCTAATCGTTTTCAAATAATCTGCAGATCTTGTCACTCTAGTTGTCAATTTAACCAAAATAATTCATTGTCATATATTATTCAATGATTAGTATATGTTGGCAGTGCGAGCGGCTGTATATCTATAAATGTTGCAATATATTTGTTATAATCATAGGATAATTATTCCTGTATATAAGCAAACATCGGATGACAAATATTACGTGAACACGCATATGTAGGTATATGAATTCTCCCTGACTCGCGTTTTTAAATAATCAATATCATTCACGAGGAAGTATTTCAATGCCATGTATTTATTATACCCACGTATCGGTAACGAATTATATTATTTATTGCAGTAGGTGGCATCGAAAGAAATTTATACATATATCTGATTTGCATCCATTGCTTCAGATATTAGATAAAAAAAACGTTTCTTATACCTGCCTTAGTTGGATGGGAAGAAAATGACTCTTAAGTATTGCAAAATTATTTTAAACTTATTCGTGCTCAGCTGTGAATTTAATTTTCCGAAAAATGAATCGTCGAATTTTTAAGTATCAGATTCTGATCTTACAGATCGGTATAGATAAGTCCCGTATACCGATCCTGCGTATCGATAGTTTCTATAATTATAGTGGGAAAATAATTTTTTTTTTAAATTAAAATAGGTGCAAATATTTCATCACCAATTTTATTGTGCTATTATCCGTTTATAAATGCAAGATTTAAACTACGATAAGTGTCAATTATACGGTTTAGAACGAACGAAGAAAGACAAGCTGGCAGCTTAAATCCAGTGCTATAAAGAGATTTACGATATCCACAATGACGGGTTTCGGAAAACGTTATAATTATACATGTCTATATCCTTATAGTGAATTAGAGTATGAATTTTATCAACTCATAGACAGTTCCGTGAGATAGTTTACAGATTGAGGAAAAATCGTGAACCTAGTTTCGTTCAACATGTTGCAATAAGTATGTCTTATTATTCTATAAATATCTTCGAATAATCGATTAAAAATTGTCTTAAGATAGGAAAGGAGAAAGAAATGAAAGATAAAAAAATTAATTAACTGAACGAAATGTTAAACAAATTGCTATTGATTGTAATGCACTTTTTCTATCGTTTCTATGAGACATATATTATTATAACGCCTGTTATAAAATATTAAGGAAAAAATAAATTGACAACCAAATAATTACAATGACAGGGATTTAGCAAAGGCTTTTAACGTTTAATTGATATTAAATTTCGCGTCGCTCAAGTAGTTGAATATTTTCTAGCCACACCTTCTCGCCTTATAAATATACTTTCGTTCATTATTATATATCAGGAATAAATTAGCCTACCTAGACAGCGTCCATGTACCAACTTTCTTTTTATTAATTCGCGCAATATCAGTTGCAAAGATTCGGGAAACGAATCCACGGAGACTTTGGTGGTTGAAAAAATCGCCTAATTAATAAATAAAAGAGAAATATGATTGTAGAAAATATACCTTTCTGTCCTAGGTCCTGTCGTGTTCCCGGCTGGTCCAGCACCAAACGATGCTGACACAAGTGGGGTGATCGTTGGCGCAAGTGGATACGGATTTGTTCCTCCAGGTAACAAGAGATTCTGAGAAGCTCGCCAATATCTTATGTGGGGATTAGAATCAACGCAAAAGGCCAAATTATATGTATCGTATGAATGCGTGTAGACATGATTATATATATGTATATACATAACACAAAACACATGGACACATGATTAACCCGCAGTACCTTAACCGGTATTGTTCAATGCACCCATAAACCATTAAGAAATACACAAAAGACAGGAAGAGGAGCACATATACATACCTAAATTTATTTATGAATAAACGCTATTTATGTTTTAATTGTTAAAAAAAAGAAGATATAACCCCTCGAGGTATTGTTGTTTATTTTTTTATTCAATGGGAACCATGGGACGGTGGCTGCACGCAGAAATCATTGAATTACGATTAATGTGCAATGCATGATGCCTTCAAGGCTGTATTTAAGATAACTGATGCAATTTCTCGAGTGAATCAAGGAGTGTGAATGTTCGGGTAATTGCTCATTGTCGTTTAACCGGATTCGGGAATATGGATGATGTGGATAAGTGAAAGTGGCACATAGATGTAGGATTATGATCGTATATGTACGCGCTGCACTATTACCTATATATCCAGTATTATAATCGTTATGAAGGGTACACGTATCGTAAGAACTGGTTTATTACGCACTGGGTCAATACTGCAGGTAATGCAATGAATTTTAACAATCTATTCATCACTGCACAGAAAAAATAAAAATAAAAATGAAAAAAAATGAAATTTATCTATGCAATTATCGCTTGGGCATATCGGCTGGTTTTGGTATCGTCGATTCACTACTATTCCCGGCGAAGAAAGAAGAATCAAAAATTTCGCAACCCCTTGGGTTCCACGTTTTTCTAATAAATTCCCAATGGATTTAAGAGGGGATAATCAATCGAGTAAGGCTGTTATCACCAAAGTCATCAAAATCACTAGACCAGCACTTGTTCATAAGACGCACCCCGTAACGGAACTAATCAATTATTAATCCATTGTAATAAGTAAAGAAAAAATATAATAATAAAGGTGAGTTTTGACCCTAACCCTGATACATCAGATTTGCATTAGCCACTAACCAGTCCTAATCCGAGTCAGTAGTGAAAGTGAAATGAATTTATTGAGAAGCCTCGATCTAGGACGTCGACCCGTCCATTTCTGTGAGGTAATCCTGTTTATATCGTTTGCTAGAAACATATCCTGTAAGGTCGTGGGCTTATATGCGATAAGATTACACAGATACCTACTACGTACTGTACTCCACTGTACTAGGTAATCTACGTATGTGTATTTTGGCTATGAGTTAGTTAAAACTGCCTGGTTCAACGATCTGTGAATTGGCTGCTGCAGGGGGTCAAGTTCGTAGAATCATTAACTCAGTTTACGGTCAGCGAAACACAATTCAATGTATGGGGTAACGAGAAGAAACTTTATTTGCGAATATTTATCAGCGAAACCGACCGCGAATTAAATCGCGAATTAAAACTGTACGTATATTTCATTGAAAAAAAGTTTCTACCATTGATGGAATTGAAATTGATTGTGTGTACATATTTTAAAATACAATTATTCGTCGATGTAAGTAAACCATCATAGCGGTAAGAAACGTTTGATCGTAATCAAGGCTAAGGTATAATTATTTCGCGACACGCTATACGACGATCATATTCATTCATAAAATACACGTAAAGTCTTTGTTAAATGAAAGTTTTCAGATACGGGTGTCGAAGTGAGATATTTCTTACGTTAGTTAGTTTGTTTATTAGTTAGTTAGTTAGTTATTTAGTTAGTTATTTAGTTATTTAGTTAGTTAGTTATACCCACATATCACGAGGGGACATATATATATGTCCAGGAACGAATGCGAGGTTGTATAATTATACACGCTTGACGTATTCGTTCTAACAGAGATATTCTCAGCTCCCACGCCTTGACCCACTGATTATAAATGGGGTCTTTGAAATTCACACTTGCAGAGTATTGAATTAAACGACGATTTAGGTAATAAGCAAGTGACAAATTCATTTTTTCTTACTTTTATTCTTTCATTGGGTGTAAGTACCTGTAGAATTCAGTTTTACGAAACATTCGACTAGTAGTTTTCGCCTGTAAAATTTTCTATCAGTCTCACTAGATGAGAGAAAAAAATAACTGGTACCTGCCGCAGAGTAGTTAGCGAGTTGGACGTTAAAATTACGTCGTTAACCCAGATTTGTCAAAGAAAAAAGGGGGGTCTGTTAAATTGATAATAGTTTTAGAGAACGTTTTACCTATATACGAAATTGGCCAACTTCGAAACTCTGCGTGCTGATAATTTCGACTGTATATATATACAACTTGGTGCCTTGTTAGCACGGATATCCTGGCATAGGTCACGGTAATCAATAGCCAATAAACATCTATGGAAAACCATGTGCAATAACTTTAAATAGTATCATGGTTCATTTATGCATTATAACATCTGCGGGTATGCGAAATTACTTTGCGAAACATGCTGACTTTCCGTCAAGTACCTACAGCCAACACCTAGATCATAGCTGCATAAATGCATCGATCGTCTACATATCGACGACCATAACTAATCGTAAACACTTACATCATGTATTGCAAAATCAATTCGATTACTAAACTTTACAACTCGCAGATACAGTTGTGCATAATAAAATTCAGTTAATTCTATGTTAAATATTTTCTATAAAAATACAAATGAATAGCCAATAACGATAACGAATTTTGCGTAGAAAGTTTTACGTTGATGATATTCATTATCAGATTATTTTTTCTCAACCTTGATCACAGAAGATTTCGAACGGTATAACATTGGCCTATCTATAGCATGGCCTTATAACAATTTTTTCGCGAATTAATCGACTTTGACTCTGACTTTTTCATAACTCTTCACGTAATATTAAGTTGGTCAATCAGTTGAGAAATTCTTTTAGCTTTTCGGTAATGATGAGTCAGAATGAGGAGCCGGTATGCGATTTGGATATTTTTCAATTTTTTTTTTTTTCCAAATACATACTCGAAAGGCTTGAATAGGAGCGTAATATAATGGCCAATCATTTAATGCCGATAACGCGGCTCCTCGATCGATTTATATTTTTATTTAAAAGCCACAGTAGTTAATGCCGTTCACCTGTCAATTAAGGATAGGAGAAGCATGAACGTGACACGAGTCTGGCTGTACGTTGTGTACGCATACTTATATTCATCCGATCATAATGCAAATTGAAATGGCATACCTAGAAAATGCAATACGTTGATCAATTCCATCGAATTGAAGAAACTCTTGTTAATAATCATTACCCCTAAACGACATTGCGCCTTTGGTAATCGCCAGGCATTTAACAGCGAAATAATTATCCTGAAATTATAGCCTTGGAATAGCCTCGAGCACGGAAGTTGAAATAAATCAGAAATCGATACAATAAGCGTTTGGTAACTTGCAAAGGAAAGTCGAGACCGTACAATGCGTTCTTGTTTGAGTTAAAATGAAGAAAAAAAGCAAGTGTATCACGATGAACATTCTCTCGCGGTTTTCATGGCGTAGAAAGTACGTAGTTTTCATCGAAAACTCAACTCGTTGTCCAGATTTATCCGAACTACCATAAACTCGATATTACGTGTGTTTCGAGCTGATTCCCGTGAGTAAGTAGCTGATAGCTTATACTCATCCGCACCCATCTATGCATTCGAATACGAATGGGAGAATCGGGGAGGAAATACTCGATGCTTAGCTTCTTTGGGGTTGATTTTATAGACGCGAATCAGCGAGTAGCAAATATTATGCAAAATCCATAATCTTATTCGCATTTCTAATTCTGCATCGAAGGGACTCATACATCGCGTAGGGCGGAAACAAAGTAATATGCAAAACCCGTAATATGACCTCCGCATGTGCGGTTCTAAAGCACCTCTTTGTCCGCTGATGATGGAGATATTAGCGAGAACATTTCCATAATCCGCGTCGACCTAATTCAAGCCCGAAATGAAGTCGGCTCTGTCCTGTTCTGTCCATCCCAATTTCTCTTCCTTCCCTCCCTTATTCCCTCGTTTCAACCCCCTCTGCGGCCCTTTTCCCGCCACGGGTCGACCCAGCCGGGACCAACCCTTATTTTTAGCTTAAAACGCTTCAAAATTGCCCCATATTTAATTATGACGTGTTAATTGCTACCCCTCAGGGTTACCGGGGTGAAAATTTCACCCTTTTCGTTTTCACTCTAGTAAACGAAATTTCCCAGATCGACTTTTCATATCCCAGATGAACTGCCCACTATTCATATCTCCTCGTTATGTTACGAACTTTAGTCGCCAATCTCTCGTGGCCTTTCAGTCTCGATCTCATCTCGTACTGATGCATGAGTCACTATCAAGCATGCTCGTATTATACGTAAGATATGAAGAGAACTTCGCCTCGTTTCTCGATTAATTAAATACACTCGTCATTTTCAATTCGTGTACAATTATCATTACGTTAAGCAATTTTCAACCAAGGTCTTGCAACTGCGAGATTCTTTCTCGTCTCAATTGTTCGCGTGATAATTATAGCCTCTTTGAAGTGGTCAGCCTTTGTTAACGGACATGCGGTGAAAAGGGAGAATTCAAAGTGTCTTTGGATCAGCTGATCCGAGCTTGGTCATCCTTGTGTTGTTAGTTACGCAGAAAAACGAAAGATGCAGGGAAAAACTTCTCGAACTAGCGAATAAATGACGTAGAATATATACTATGGTGCTATTAGTTTCCTCGCTTCGCCCCAAGCTCTGGTTTGAATTGATAATCGGGGTAAATCCAGAACCGGAACGATCATCGAATCCGGGGTTATTTCGCGAGGTCCTCACCCTTAAGTGACTTTAAATGAGTCTGAGACTCTCCGAGGTCTCCTCACCTGACCGACGACCACCGTTAACGAGAAGCAAGCCACTTCAAAGCAGCTAATTACGACCCTTATCGCCTCTGTTTCACTCCCTAGGTATTTCGCCTAGCCTAGCACCCCTTGATTGGCAACTGGCTTGACCACCTAGCCCCCTAGTTAGCCTGAGATGATCACACTGCTCCGCTACCGAACCTAGTACCGAGTTTAGGTTAAGAGGGGTAGAGGGCAAAGAGGAAAGGGGAAAGGGGAAAGGGGATGAAGGTACGATGTCAGGACGACCTCGGTGATTCTATTAGAGGGTTGCTCAGGGGTGAGCGTAGAGGGCTCGGCTCAACCTTCGTTATGATTAAATTGGCCAAGTGGTAGTTCACCCACGAAACGACACTTAGCGGGTAGAAAATAAGAAGAAGAACGATCTTTTTGAGGGTACTTTGTCCGGTTTTACACGATTAGGTAATAAGCGAATCAATAATTACCCATTATGATTATTCATCAAGGGGTGATAAGGGATATGGTAAAGTTCTTTGTCTCGGCGACGCGACGCGGTCTTATCTTTTTCTGCGATATAACTGCTGCAGCGAGCAATCAGCCAAGAGTCTAGGATCTTGATTTCTACGTGTTTAGCCACCCCGACTACACCCCCATGTAGTAGTTATAAGGGCGTAAGGTGGATTCACTTCTGTCCCAGTTTTTTCCTGTCCTTGGCACGCCCTGACCCTCCTACCTATCCGTCACCACTCCGTTCCAGGACTAAATCAGCACTTCAACCCTTTTCATGTACAATCAATGAATATAAAACGGGGAAAACCCTGGACTGGACTGGACGTACACGGGACCTGCCTGACCGCTCGCCTCCCGGGTCCTGGGTCCTGGGACAAAGGCAGCTCAGTAATTGCTCACTTTTGCCTAAATTAGCTCGCCAGTAAAAATTAAAGCGGCTACGCGGTCGCAAACTCTGCACGTCTTTCAAACTCGAAATTAATTTCTAAAAAAAGGGTGAAAAAATGGGGGATACGTCCGTTTCATTCCAACTCTCGATTGTATTCTTAGCCAATTTTTATGGGGGATCAATTTTTTTCATGCAAAAGTCTCGACGTGGTACACTTAGCAAGGGTTAACGAAATTCGTGTAGCGAGTGACAGACGTAGATTGGAAGTGCGCGCGCTGGTATAAAGCCCCGTTGTCCATCCGCGGAGGACCGTAACCCCGAGTACGAGGACGAGGACGCGGACGAGGACGGTTCGGACATCAGAGAGTTTACCACCCCTGAAAGCGATGCGCAGCGAAGCGTGTGCTCCCAGAGATTGATATTGTGTTTAAAAAGCAACAAGGCCATCTGCAAACCCTATTCCAATTTTGAACCTCCGCAGGAACACTTAATTAAAAGCACAGAGTTTCGTCAAGTGTCTCATACCCCGATACGAGAAGGGTTCGTGCGTGTGTCGAGCGAGGTCCGTACACACCACTTTGTGCAAAAAACAGATAAATGCTTCCCTTTCGTTTTATTTCTCGCTTCGAAATCGAAACTTGGAGATTTTTCTTTTTTTTTTCTTTTTTTCTTTTGTGGGATCAGCGGTAGCTTAGGCGAGAAATATTCGCATCGTTGGATAATGTTTGCCTTTTTGAGGCTCGTAGCCGGTGAAGGACCTCGGGCGTTACACACCCCGTCGCGTAGTCTGCGTCTCCTCGTCATAGAGAAACATACTGCCTAGACAAGTAGGGCTGCATGGCAGACACCCCAAAATAACAGAGTTTGCGTTTGTCCACGTGACTTGTTGGTTTAACACGAGCTACCCCTAGAACCCACAATCTGTGACACGCGACCCCTTTTGTTTCTGGACGCAATATCCTGTCAGATTCAGAGTTTGCTACTCCAAACGATTCCACGACGTCCTGTTAACGCCGCCTTTGGGCTTTGACTCCCTCAAAAGTATTCGAAACTCAAACAAGCTTCGCTTAAGCTTGCTTATTCTAACTCTTTCTATACGATCCTGTATAACCGCGTACTTGCGCTTTCTTAATTACAGAGAATTGTTTGCATATACACACCGCACATATATATATAGGTGCTTTACTACTTATTAGTTTTCATTTCTCCACCACCTTCCAATCACCTGACTCGAGAGCATAACGCTGTTTTCTATAATTATTATACTTGCCTAGTCATTAAACCTCTGCTGTAAACTGTAAAGGATATTGTATTGGATATTATAGGTATATGCAAATCTCACACCTATACGTAGGTGTACATATAAGCATTATTTTCTTCGCTATTTGGACATAAGTTATGCAGCAATAATTTCAACTCTTGATTGCTTTCGCAACTGCGATATTTATATAGCTTAAAAACCGATCTGCCATAGATCGAGAATCGAAGATCTATAATAAACAGCTCTAAGGATCATACGCTAATGTGTGTTTAAAGTTTAGATGAAAGAGAATTTATACTTAAAGATTTTTCAGACAGCAGCGGAGGTAATGTTGCAAAAAGAGGATTTTGCTATTGAGATAAATGTTGTTACGCGAGTTATTATTAAGTTAAACTCGCTAGAAAGCATCTGATTAAAATTTACAGTACGTGTTACAGCTTTCATCTGTAAAATATACGGGATATTAAAATAAAAAAAAATGACTCGAATACAGGCTTGATGTGTCGGTTTTCGGACCCAAATCCGGGTACGAAAAATGTTGAAAATCTAGATTTTATTGTTATTACCTACGGTTTCTATTGCTAGTAGAATTTCGCGATCTAACTACTGCAGCTATACGTAATATGTGTTATACCGTAATTAATATATCTGTTATAAATTTGTTTCAGGCGCATTTGGATACTACAATTTCTACTAGATACGTATAAATTATCACGTGGATGCCTCCTGGATTAAAATGAACATTATGCATCCGAGGAATTCTCTACATCGATATACTACCTACATACAAGTTTATTTTTTTATTTTTTTTTAATATAACAAGCTGCATTAAATCCGTGTTGGAAAATATTACTAGATAGACGAAGAAGAAGAAGAAAAGCGTACAAATTTTCTGGCTGGCTGATGTTATTTATAAAATATCTAAACTTTGCCTGAAAATCAATTTGCAATTAACCATCTAAGGTCACGAATTACATCGAGATATTATTTATTCACAATTACAGTCAATGACGATGAAATATGCGATGTATTATAGAGATTTCACCAGGTAAAATATTTCGAATGTTTCATCGTGCAGCGAGATGAGTATAGAACGTTTTCCCATTTAATTAACGCTTATTGGTTTGTGCCGTAGAGTGTTACTAATAAACGCACATGCCTATAAGGCAAATGAATAGTAATTTTTATAACGCGAATGAAAGTTGGAATAAGTATCTATATACATCTAATATAGTATGCATTATACCGACGAAGGATATAGCCTCAGAAAGGTTCCAAAAATGAATGAAAAAAATGTTAGAAATAGAATGAAAGTAGAAAAAAAAAAAAAAAACGCAAAATATATGAATCAATGTCTACAGCTGGCTGTTCACACAACGATTTATAATAAAATAGGTAAAAAAATTAGTATCTTTTTGTTTCTTTTTTTTTTTTTGTTCAAGTAAGACTTGAGTGTTCAGTAGATTAGAATAATTGTATTTAATTAATTTATTACTACCTTTACCTAGATAGAATTGTTATTGAAAGTAGAAAAAAAAAAAAATGAAAAAAATGAAAAAAAAAAAAAAAAATGTAGATATGTATATTGTATACGAAGTAATTATTGTGTTCACGTAGTATTATCACCGGCCCTGAATCATCGTACCTATACTACTACTCTCGTGATTATAAATTTCTATAATTGAAATTCTCACGGTGTAGATAATTTCTGGAGTCATACAATATAATGTCTTGCTTTCGTGCCACGTCACGTTAAAATTCTGCCCAATCTATAAAAAACCAAAAAAAAAAGTAGAAAAAATTGGCTAATTCGTGGATATTAATCAAAACTCAAAGTACTCATCATCACTCATTATATTGTGTTCTCTGGAGTCTAGATCGTAAAGGCCAAACGTACTAGACGAACGTAAATGTCATATCGTAGGTATGTCTGCAGATAGGACAGAATATTATTACCTTTTGTATTTTTACCCAGGTATAACGAAGCGATATGTATTTCGTAATTTTAAACAGTTTTCTCAGTACAAGACATATGATAATTGCAACTGCATTTACCGATAGATAATTACATTTTGGTCAGACAATACGATACGGGATTATTTAATGATATCGAATCGCGTCTATATAGCCGAAGAAATTTTCACTTGCAACTAACAGAAAAAAAAAGTAACAGTAACTAGATTTTTTTTTTTTAATATTATCTTTTAATATATCGTTTAACATAATTATATCATAGCGATTGTTATTTAATAGTATAAGCATAAATAATGTTATAACGAATAATGATATATTGTCAAATTATTTATACTGGATGGAAAGAAGAAGAAGAAATAATAATAGTTTACAAGAAATCTATAACACATATATTTCCCCGTTGAATAATTCATGCGCGATACCTTCACACGAGATCAGCTAGATCTCCGTATGCAACTAGGAGCTCATTATTACACATGTATTAGTGTGCAAAATAACTTGAAAATTCCAAAGTATCAGATAACGCGGTATTCGCTGCAATATAGGTACTGCACTCGTAACCGCACAAGTGAATTTGAAACCATCAAGCTTTATGCTAAAGCGAATTATTCATCGTTTTTTTCGTTTTTAGTTTGTAAAATTAAAAAATCAAATTTCAAACAAGAGAAATGTGAATTGCATAATACACGTATGTATTACCTACCTACCAACCTGCGTCCGATATATGCGCATTATATTATTTATTTGTACATTTTTGTTAAGGTAGTGCAACAATTTTTCATCAACAATATTTTCTCGCTATTTATTTCCTTCCTTTTATTCAATTTTACAATTTCAAGGTACAAGCTCTTAACATTTCCTATATTTATTATAATAACGATAGAAACTTATTACAGTATAAATTATTATCATATGTATACATATATGTATGTATGTATGTACAGTATATTGTTAATTTATATAGTTACTGTTGGATTCATGTGTAACATACAATATATTGCCATTACATGAAATTGAAAAAAAAAAATGAATGTCCTTTACATCGCCTACCTAATATTCTACCGATAATTTTCGCGAATCTACATATTCTTTGATCACTGATCTATCGAGAACAGCAATTAGTTCCAACAGCGATTAGTTTGCGTGGGTGAGTCTTGATGCGTGAAACTGCACCATGAACATGTGTTACATGTAGTACATGACTGAAAGTGAAATTTAGTTGAGTGACTGGTGCATCACGGAGGAATAGGGGCATAAATTAACTTTGAGTAAACTTTATAGCTTGAAACTCTAAACCCCCTGTGTTAACTGCAGTCTGGATGCAATATCGCAAGGTATAGGTACTGGGTACTAGGTAGGGAAGGTAACTGCACCAAAGTAGCAAAGTACACTACCACACGGTGTCGTTACACGAGCTTGGAAATATCGATCTCAAATCGTAAAACACTGCGCCACAACCGGCTTCTTCAAGTGTAGCAAAACTTAAGAGCTAGGCGTTTCGAACGATCTCACCAGGATTGTTATTACTCCGTATACAGTACCTTGTTAGGTAAATAATAGTACTCGTACTTGCAGCAGCGCCGTACAGAATGAGTGAAAAAAAGTCTTCGTTATTTCTTTGCCAATCCATAGGATTCGCGTCGGAAAAAATCGGAGAGTAAATTTCGTTCAGAGAATTTAGAATCTCTGAAGTTTTTTTTTTCTTTTTTTTTTTCTATTCAATTTATACGAATTATTGAATACTCAAAATATATTATTGATCGGTAGTTGATCGAGATTCATTATCATTGAAGCTGATTAGCAGACCGTGAAAACGGTTTGAAAAAAAAAAAAATTAAAAAAAACTTGTAAAATAGGTGAAATGTCGCAATGCTTGGGTACCTAAATAAATTGGTGTGTACGTAGGTATACCGATAGTTCTAACAGTTATTGAACGAGAAAATGAGACGGATGTATAATATCGGTAAGATTTGCTCACGCGTGATACACGAGCATTAGTTTCGTCGTAGACTCTAATAATCTACGCATGTGCAAGCGTACGTGAAAGTGCATACGGTATTTAAGTCTTGTGATATACATGTATATGGTGTAATTTTGTTATTTAATAATTACCTTTGCCAAAGTAACGAAAACAAGTTCTGTAGGTTTACGTATAATATGCATAAAAAAAATTTTAAAAAATTGCCAAAGATATTTGACTTGATCGAGTCGTTCAGTTTGTACTTAATTAGCTGAAAATTGATAGTTTCTTCGTTAATTCCTCACCTAAATCCGTATACTAGTATATAAATTTGCCGTAGCAAACGTAGGTAAGTTACGGTCTTTGCCCAAACGACCTTACAGAAAAATGTGAAAACTTGATGTAAATCCAAGGCCTAATGGCAAAATAGGTACGATTGCAAATTTATTAAGTTGTTTGAAACTGCTGTCGATTGTACCTATATACGTAGGTATATCTGCACGGTTCCGTACAGTAAATCTCCACTATTTCCAAATTCAGTAAACTAAACTCTTCTGATTTTTTTTGTTTTTTCATTTTTTTTTCATTTTTCTTTTTTCTTAATCATATAATGAGTAAAAGTCTGCCAAAACTAATATAGAAACCTGCCTACCTGGCAAAGTTCATTCGGATGGTTGTGCCGGGTTGTGCACGAAGGCAGGTTGTTAGACCAGTTCTTTTCGCCAACTAACATTTCCGAGCGTATTATATAGCTGTATACCTACTAGCTGTACCTACTACAGCTACCCCAGGAACGGTTTTCGCACGGAGTTCATTATGATTCAAGAGTATTCGCGCATGCATACTCATACTGCGTGCAGCAGAATATATACGCACCGTAGAATTTTCTGTGGCAAGAGTCTTAACGGTCCAGTGACCACGTGTAGGGGATCTTGAGAGACAGCATTCATTACGAATAAAAACACATTCCGTAACGCAGCAATAATAGCTCACCTCTGCGGCGACGATGATATATTATATATCATCATTCATGTTTCACATATCACTCGCCAGTTGTAGCAGAAAAAAGAAGAAAAAAAAATGGGAAAAAAATGCAGCAAGAAAATTGACTTGACATTCGCTTTAACGGTAGCATAAATGAGTGTTGAAAAGACGCTTTAATGAATCTGCACGGTTACACCTTGGAGAGGGAAAAATAGAGAGAGAGGAGAGACAGAGAGAAATCAGACAATTATTTAAACACCTAATGAAATTTTATCGCGTGTTACTTTAATCGCGAAAATAGTTCATTGAATTTTTATTATAACCAGCAATGCGTCACTTTATTTACTCGCTATGGATCGATGGTCGTCTGACAGGTGTGTGCAAAGAGTATACATAGTTCGTTACCGCAGGTATTCCAAAACACTCTCTATAATGGTTGTACCGAAGGATGCAAACGAAAGTGCGTCATAATTTCGCAGTTTTTTATTTATTTGAACGCGATTTCCATCACGTTTAACCCTGTGATTAGATATGCTTTTATCAGGGAGTAGATATGCATACATGCTCAACATGAAAACTAAACTTGGCCATTCTTTTTTTCTATTTTTTTTTCACCCCAAGTTCAAGTGATGAATAAATTAATGATTATTCTAACTTTATGTCCAGTCCCCGGGGCTTTTTCGGAATTAAAAATTTTGACGATGTGGTATTTGAGACCGAAACCAGCCATGTAGGTATCTAAGACGGAATGTAGAAATGGAAAAAGTGTTAAAGAAAAGCCTGAAGGGGCGACGAGTTTCGTTATTTCATTTATTTATTATCTCGACAGACTTCGAACCTTTGGGGACGGTATGGTGTTACATTTGAAATGTGCGCTTCGTGCAGACGCAAACATATTATTATACGACCGCGAAGAAATAAAGCGAGAAAAGAGAAGCGAAAAGAACATGAAAGCAAAAAAAAAAAGTAGCTTCTTTCAGGAGAATTTTCGATAAATAATTATCGCAAAATTTCTAACGAAAATGTTCCGGAATAATGGATATAATAATCCTGATATTCGAATAGGGAGGGACTTGGTATAACTTTTGCGAAATTTTGACATTCACTAAAGCTTCGGGGGGTCGAGAAATGATTCTTTGCTTTAGTCGATTAGGTTAATTAGGGCTAATTAACGTCGACGAAAAACTTGCCGGTGTCCTTGACAGCTGTCAGGGAAAAATTTGTGAAAATCTTTTGTCCTTTTCAATGATGGATTAACCATAACGTCATACTCATCTCGGTAATGCCGCTCTTAATTAATCATATCAATCAGCGGCTGCTATTTATTCACGAAACTTGAATTTTACTTCAAGTCATCACGGCTACTCTTTGGTCAAGGCGAAAGGCGGAACTGCGTTCATTTGTGTATGCATACCAAAAATTGATCAGAAAATGTGCAAAAATCGTCGAAATTTTTGCACATTTCATCCCAATCATTTTTCATCAAATTTCTATCCGAGTCTTTTCCAAATTTCCGAACCTACATAACCGACCAATATTTAATTGGCGTGTATTTCGATGGACCGAGTTCCCCAGTTCGCCAAAAGATTGCACTGTGCGTTCGATATGGCATTAAAGAGCTGGACTCTACGCTCTTTCGAAAGTGAAAGGCTGCGCTATTCAGGGTTTGAGTAAGACAGGCAGACAGCTAGACGCAAACGAACACGAGCAAAGGACGGTCAGGCGCAGGTATAACGAGGGAAAGTGCCCGCGCCAGGTCGACGACACGAAATCACGTTACCAGACGAAACGCTGAAGCCCGTTTCGTTACGGACTAGAGGAAGGACGCCGACCTAAGCTTTTGACGCGATTATGTGTGTTTTAGGAAAGGCATATTACCGCCTTGAAGAGATTCGTCGCAAATTCTAAAGTCTACAAATTCCACTCAAATCGGAAGACAAAGTCTTTCCGAAATGATTGTTTTCATAGAAAATGAAATTCCCTAATTAAGAAGCATTATCAACATGTCTAGCGATAGGGGTGGTTTTCGGGGCATCAGCTCGCCACGTAAAAGCATGCAGAATTATACGGGGTCGGGTACATGTTGGAACAGTTGGGGCTATCTCTGTGCCAAATTTCTAAATGAATCAGACAAGGTGGCTGAAAATTATTGGACATTCTAGGGGTGTGCCTTTGATTATGTTAAGTAGTTTACGTGCGGGGTATGATTTTAGGGATTCGAAGCACACGCCACAAGTGCGCTCATATAGTCTGCACTGCACAAACATATCATAGCGCTGATATATTTCACCGGTTTTACTGCGAATTTTTTCAGGCTGCCCGGCTGCTGCCCGGCTACTATATTTTATGCGGCATCAATATTCACGGAATGACGCCGTGAGGTGTCTCCTATCGCGTCAGTGTTGGGTAGTTTACTTTATATTTCGCAACACCCCCATGGTTATGGGATCTTTATCGCCTCTATTCAAGCCAAGTCTTGCGAGAGCTGCCTGTGAAAATAGAGATTCGGGTTTATTTTTCGCAAAATTTCTTCCTCTATTTTCCCTGCACTGCAGTATAGCGATGATATCAGCAATGAACTGCAATAACTGATGTATCTGAATACCTATCAATGAATATAAATCGAGGATCACTTTTTTTTTATACCAATGTATCCCGATTTTCATTCCATAAGAATTGCATTCAACAGGCTGGTGGGCAAATCGATGTTACAGGTGAATTTATACCTGAACCATGCGGTTCTCATAGGAAACATGAGATCAGAACTATGGTGTAAAAAAATCAGGAGTAAAGACAAGCAAAGATATCAATCGAGCTGGGAAATTTTTTTAAATTTTTGAAAAGATGGAAAAAGCTTCGACCATTCTCAATTACGATTTGGAGAGTTATTCAGTTTCTGGGCAGAGAACAGAATAGGGAAAAAATAGGACAGGGTCTGATATGACGACAGGTGCATGCCAGCCCGAAATACAATTAGCAGGAGCGTTTCATTACTCATGTCAGATAGACGACAGCCCCAGTGGCTTTGGACTCGCCTTAGGAAATAAAGTTTAAACTGTTAGCGAAATTATACCTCGCGTTAGTTACAGGCGTTTCTTTAACGACAGAGAGAGAGTTTCCAGTGCTGATATTCGGTCTTTAAATTCTACAATGATAATTTAACTTCAGAGAAAATACTCTACGGAGGTAGATTCAGGCTTCTGAGATTTAGTCTCGGTAAATCTCGGTCTGAAGGCAAAAGAGACTCGCCCATCTTCGAGGACCGACTAAGATAAGAATTTGATTTCCCTCCAGGCCTTAGAAAAGGGACAAGAAATTCGGTGTCTGTTAGCGATTGTAACAACGTCTTATGAATGTTTAATCGAACAGATCGAATAACTGATCTCTATGATAGGTACATACTTACGTGGATAATCAATTCAGAGATTTTTGAAAACGATTATTTTCTCGTTTTCGTTAACGCTATAGGAGAAATAGACGAGGATCAAAGAGGATAGGAGAATACTTCTAGATTTGTAACATCGTGGGATAATATTGACGGTAGCAAGTACGTTTATGGAAGCAATTAACGGTTAACACCTTGTATGCAGTTAGTGATTTTTATTAGCTATTATTATAGCAGACGCCTTACACTGCCCTTAACAAGACATTTTACTGCATACGATGTCCGCCGATAACTTGCCCGGCTTTTATTACACATTTAAGGAGTTATGGAGCTATAATATGTCCTCGCAATAATGATTTGAGAAAAATTTAAAGATTACTGTACACACGTGAGCCATGGAGAAAAAACAGTCGCCATTTTTGTCATAGTACCTTTTTTTTACTGTTACAATAATTAATCATACTAATAGAGAGAAACGCTAATTATCTTGTTAAAAAAACCACTAAATAAGATCGTGAGTTTTTTCAACGAGCCATAACACTTTCTCGTAGGTATTCACGAGGGAAAAAAAATTAAGACAAGAAATAAGTTGAAGAAAACAGAAAGAAGAAAGAAAAAAGGAAAAACTAAAGACGATAAAAGCCAGGAGGGCGAGAAAGAAAATGTTATAAAAAAAGGATGATACAACGAAGGGGATGAAGCGCTCGTTACAAGATGATAGTACAAAAGCAAAGGCCACCCCCTTGCCTTCTGTCACGTGCCTCAGATAAGTCGAGCGAGGCTGATTCTTATCCTTTGATAACTATCGCACGACTTAGCTTATTGCTAGTTTAAGACAAGCTTGAGTGATTTTCTTAAACGGAGTAAAGTCTCAATTTCGTAGACCTGAGTAAAAATGTGGATTTTATTTTACTGTGAAATAATCGATTTTGAAAAACTATTCGACCCTGGGAGCAATTGCGGGAATAATGCGGCTTATAATATCTCGTTTTATTTTAAGGGAAGGTATAAACGCTCAGCATCGTAGGTAGGTTACACGCGAGGCTTGGTGCAGAGTCTAAATTAGATGTCAGGCGAACCATAAACTCATTTATTATTGGTTTACTTGGTTCGCGAGCGACATAACTTGCTTAAATGAGATATTACGGTTATGGTGTTACGATTGACTAAATCGTCCCTCTACCCTCGTAACGCGGGGTTAGCACGATGCCTGAGGGCAACTGCCTTAGATTGGTTTACATTATATTGCTAAGGGACAAACTCTGTCACAGTTACTTCATATAACATCAAAATATCGAGCGAATTTAAACCGAATGTATAATCAGGTTCCTGCAGATAACTTGCGGATGCAATGCAACAAATATGCGAAAACGAAAGATCGATGAATCTCACTAGAATACCTGATCCAATACCCACATTAAACCCTTTTGCCAAAATGAATGCAAAAAGTATATCCCAGTACCTGCAGAGGTTCTTTGCTCGGTAGAATCGAGTTACCAGAAGTACAGTTTGCCAAATTAGATTATAATTAATGCAGCAGGGATCAAAGCTCACAGCAATTTGCCAGACCCGAAAATTTCACGATTTAACATCGGCGAATGTATTCTGAACTCACGTGATTTAATCCCTGATCATATACCTATAGCCAGAGTAACATTCTGCATGGCCAGTCCACATGCCGCATGCCACATGACATTAGCATGGCAATGGCATCGGCCAGACCACATTAAGGGCTAAGGGTTGAGGTTCGACAACAATGTGGCGGTAACATCGCTTCAATATGGGCTTCCGTTATGGCAACAATAATCGGACTAACCGACATCGTTTATTAATGTTGAATCGAGGTGGCAACTGTATGGATAGCCGATGCAGCTTCCGAATGTGTAATCTATATTGCATTACAATTTTTTTTCTTTTCCGGTTTCCGATAGTTCCAAGTTACTTGTCAAAGGATGATTACACTCCACAAAGACCCCACCGTATAATCAGAGAGAGAGTGAATTAATTGAATTAAAACATTCGCTATCAATCTGTAAGGGAATTTAAACCGCATCACATACCCAGACATTATTAATTGGCAATACCCACGCTCCGCTTCGAGCTAGAGTTCATTTTACGAATACGCAGACGAAAAAGTCGAGGCTAGAACCTATCGATCGGGTTTTGATGAAGACTACATTTTTTCTAATCTGATTTGAAAGCTTTGAAAAATGTCCGACGATTGAGGGTAACAATCAATAGACAGATAATTATTGATCCAAGATTATTTCCCGTATCTAATTTTCATTCAGATATATTCCACATCCGAAAGGCGTAATACCAATAGGTGTTAGGCATTCTAGAGGCGCGTAGTATTTTCGGATGTGAACACAGCACGAAACATTTAATGGGTTAACGATAGCATAACGATCGTCTTGGGAGAAATTAATTCTAGATTTTCTCGGTGTTATATAGGTATATACAATATGTGTGCATGTATACACAGGTAATGATATCCCCGCTTATTCCTATTCCGAATAATGTTTTTACACACGTTTCAATTATTTCTGATCGATTGACGTGCGTTTACAAAAAAAAATAAAAACGCTGCAAAAATACGACCCTTGTCATAATTCTGGCTAAAATTTGTCAAATAACCCGTACCAAGGTAATAACAGGGTATATGGATCGGTAAATGTGTTATAGTGCAGCAGTGGGATACCCAGTAGTAATAACACAACGTGAGCCAGTGTCAAAATTTGAATGTACCATAAAGGGATGCAAGGCTGATCGTAACTTTCACTATCGTACATTAGCTAGAGGTGTATGGCTATCGCGGTTAAGATATCTCGGTATAATTTTGGACGTAGATTAAAGATAATTACCCACCTCGGTTTAGTGTCCAGTCGTTATATTTTTACTACCAACTCCTGCTCGTATAACCGCATGGAGAGTAGGTATATAAGCTAACTAGATATTATACCGAAGACATTCGGCATAGAGTGTCATAATGGGCTCGATTTTCCCATTTCACTTGATTATTCATAAAGATATCATTTCGAGGAATAAATTGTTTTTAACTTTGTCGCGGAGTTTCTGATTATCACATAAATCTCTCTTCAGCAACTGCATTGGACGTTGATATATCGCGCGCGCGGCTGCAGCTCGCCACCGTTTTCCATGTATTTTCATTTCTAGAAAAAAGGGGGTAGTAAAAATAATAACAGCAATAGCAACGGCAATAATAACAAGAATAGTAGTAATACTAAAACAATAACAATACTCGTTACTCAGGAGCTTACCAGCCGTTGGGAGACAATCACGGCGCAGCAGCCAACCCGGGGTAGACATTTTTCGGGTTAAACAGAGACGGAGATACGGGGGTGAGAAAGAGAGAAAGAGAAAGAGATAGAAATAAGGGAGAGTTTAGGGCCTTTACGAGGCTGTGTTCACGTGGCCCCTCAGGGGATGGAAATTTGGGGTTGTTTTCTCTGCGGCAGGCACAGGTGGCTTCGGATGAAACGATGGGTTAAGACTTCAGATTCAACTAGAATTAATTATTCATTTTTTCTTCTGTTTTTTTTTCTTCCTTTCTTTCACTCCCTTATTCTTTTGAAAATTTTCTACCGTATAATCAACTCCCGCTATTCATTTATATGGGGGTAATTAGCTAAACGAGAATTGTGATGTACTTAAGTGAATAATAAGAAGTTACAGAGATAATTGCGCGACTCTAAGAGCTGTCTGAACTTAGCCGCGCTTTTACACCTCTCCTTTTCCCATTAAATCTCTTCTTTAAGATCAGGAATTAGTTAAGACTATGGCCATTAATTTCAAGAATTTTCAAAACTGATTCGAACGTACGTTTTGCAAAAATTGCGAAAATAATTTTCATTGGTACGATAATAATGACGACACCCATCTGGCATCTGCATCTTGGATAATAAAATAATAACCGAAAGCTCACTTCGTATGTAATAGAAGGTATTACATTAGCATAATGCTTAAAGAAAGTCTAAATACTTCGGGGATTTGCATTCGCGAGCAATAAAAAATATCCTGAAATATTGTCTCCTGTAATGTAAGAATACACAAGTGCGGTTCGGATAGAATTTCTTAATTCCATAGGTACTTCTGGAAGAGATAATTACATCAACGTTCGATTCGAAATTTGAGGAAAATAATTCCGAATTCGAAAATGTATAATCGAGTAATTAGTCACGATAAGACTAGAAGGTGGTTGAAAATTATTCTCCTGATTGTTTGCATGGTAATTCTGTAATTAGAACCTTGTACAACGCGAGGCTTGAGGCAGTAACATCTGTAAGATGGTAAACTTATACTGAAATAATAGAACGAGGGTCGTAGGGTTCCGTTGCATGTACCTAACGCTGTGAAAGGGTTTGTATTGGCAGGAAGTTATACATATAATACAACACAGGGGTTGTTACTCTCCCACTCCCTCGCCCGCACCACCGAGTATAAGTATTCAAATTAGCCTTAGGGTTAAGACAATCTGAATGAAAGAGTTGCAAATTTATTTTCACTTCGCATAAATTCACCTACCCCTAAAGAGTTACATATACGAGGTGTGATTCTGAAGGCGAATTCAATTCCGCCAATATTCATCGTCGTCATTATCATGAATACAAAAAAAATGAAATAAAATTATAGAAAAATAAAAAGAGTTTCGAATTTGGTATCGGTTCCTCTCTTATTTTCGGTGAAATTCTATAGATCAAATGAACGAGGGAATGATTCGCGGAATAGTGATAACGATTCCATTCTGCACTCTGGGTTGACCTTTAATTCGCGAGCGCGACAAATGCCTAGTAAATATTAGAGCGTCGAGCGGGCGGAATGGGATTCGCGGCAACCCGCCACCCTGTCTCTCCCCCTTTAACCCCTCGGCATGTTCTGGGCGGTCGTCGGGGTGGCCCGGGAGAGACATTGAACTCTGTCGAGGCGGCTGGGCATCGATTCGTCTGTTCCAGAAATGAGCTCTCTCGCCGAGCTCAGCAACCGACGAGCACGTGACCTCGTCGATTATGTAATCGTCTGACGCGAAATTCAATTACTCGTTTCAGAAAAGGTGACATCAACCCTTTACCTCGGTAAAGCTCTTCATCACAATGGGTTTAAGCGCGTGAGGAGCGGAAGCGATGACTTGGAAGCCCGGAAACGCGAATCATTCGTTTTCTTCTTTTTTTTTTTTTTTTCTAGGGTTCAGAAAAGCTTTTGAAGAAGCGAATCCGCATTTTGAATAAATCCTGTTTGCAAAAATTCGGCCAAATCCACTTAAGGGATGGTCGAAGTTCGAGGGTTGATCGGATAGCAAAGTTCTGTATGTTTTGGTTTGCTTTCCATCTTCTTCAACCTTTTATCTTTCGGTCTGTAAACTTTGACACCTAAGCTGTTAGTCGAATTAGAATGTGGAGACGGTCGTAGATAGTCGATGGGAACATAGCGAGTAAAAAAAGATCAAAAGAGTCCGAGGGTATATCTGTAACTCGAATCGGTTCAAATCCCGAATCTCTTTTATATACGACGCCTCTGCGGTTGGAGATGAAAAGAGTTGCCTGAAAAAAAAAAAAAAAAAAACAAGAATTGAATCAAAAAAAAATTTACCCACTATGCGGTGTGAGGACAAGTGTCGAAAACTGGAAACCCGTCGGGCACGTAAAGGCCGATGCGAACAAGGCGATTCTCATCCCCTAGAGATACGATCGGACTAGTAGCAGCGCCCCGACGCGTCATGAAAAACGTTTCTACGTGCGTAGAAATCGTCTATATGTGACTAGAATTGTGCAAGCTGTCAGATTTAGTCCTGGATTTTGATTACAGACAAGGGTATTCGCTATTCTGAAATACTAGAAAAAAAAAAAGGATTGAATCAGTCCTCCCTTGATTCAAAAGTGTCTATACGCAGAAATGAGGATCCTAGAAAGCTTCAGGGTAGAAAAAACGCGTCTGACGATGAGAAAATGCGTAACAAGTGGCAGCAGGAACGATATTCTTATTTTAAGGGTGGTTTTATCAGTTCCATCACTCGTTTATTTATGATAAAAAAAATTTGCATAAACGCTTCAGGCCGAGACGCGCGACGTTGTCTCAGTGTAAATAATGATATACAATCTAAGTACCTACCTGGTTTTTCACCGCGGCTACACGAGCCGACGTCCCCTAAGGCTGGACGAAATAAGGGTTTATTTTCATCAACTGTTGGTTATATTTGGCTCCTGTTTTTTCTTCTTTATTTTTTATTTTCCACCTCTTTTATACCCAAAACCCTGTTCTTAGATCTGATAACCATTTCGACTAAAATCACGAGGGATTTTTAAATGGGGCAAATTTATTTCGAGGGATGATAAACCGAGTTCCTTTATCATTCATATCTATAGCTCTCAACGTTTCCTCGACTGCCCGATGTATGTATCCAATATTTTATACGCTGTTGATGTATAAAGTATATATACGGGGTAATTTTCGATTGAATAAAATATAAATTTCCTTCTTCTTCTTATACTTCTGAAAAAAAGTAACCCTCGTCCAGCGAGGGATAAGATATTGCGGTCATGTCCCTCCATCTGTGTCACATATCTCTTAGGAGACTCAGGATGCACAGGGATATAAAGGAACGCTTCAAGGATCACCACTTAGGGTCACCGCTGGCGTTACCGCTACATCGCCTCCGACAGCTAGCCGAAGATGGCGAATACTTGCTCTCCATATAGCAGGGGATGGCTGGACCAACTTTAGAATATCGATATAATTCTTCTACAATAGTCAGATATTTGTCCCCCCATCGTAAAGAAATTTATTTTCATCCGTCAGGCGAAAGTTTCCATCTTTTTCCCTCTTTTCTCATCTCTTCTCTTTGAATATGTACATGTATATGTGTTTTCAATTTTTCAATTTTTGAAAAGCGTTTCCCCACGTCTTTCGAGATGATTATTAATCGCCAGAAATGAGAATTGATAATAATTTCAGTTACGAAACTTATCACGAAGTTTTGACACGTCGGTACGTACGGACGTAGCTACGTGTCGAAAGATTGTTTGAGAGAATTTCGCTCTCGTTTATAGTAGAAACGTGTTGAAATGAAATACTTTCGAGCTCGAGCCAATACCCGACCGAGGTTTCGTAGCGCAAAGCTTTAAAACTCGCTTTCACTACCCAATCGTAAAACGCGAGTAGCAACCAACTGAGCCACAGCCACCGAGCTGTTTCCATTTTTTTTTCACTTTTTTCTATGAAAATTTATTCACATAGCTAATTTCTACATCGATGATTACAGAAATCAACAAATTTACTACTTTATTTTAGGACACAGATCAAACGACAGATTGACGTGATTTTCTCATTTTTTATTTTATTTTTTTCTGAAAAGTGCTACAGAAACTTTGTTATTGAATCCGCGAACTAAAATTTTCATGAACGTAGCTGGTGGAGACGAGAATAAGAAGAAGAAGAAAGAAAAAAGGTAAGAAAAAACTAGAAACGTTCATTCATTCGCAAATTGAATGAGTATTAAAAGTTAAAATTTTTGGTGTAAAAGTTATATAGAAATTGGTGGGTAGAAGTTGACTCTCGTCAGACTCCTTGAAAAAAATTCAATCATGAGTTTTGGTTTTTTTTTTATGTTTTTTTCTTTCTTTTTTAATCTATTTTATTAATTTTTGTTCATTTTTTGCCGAGTTAAAAAGTTGGGATTGGAGTAACTCGTGATAATTGGCTAGCGGACGAATTTACACCCCCTACAGGGTAATTCAAGGGAATGGACTTGGATTAAACGAGAAGACGCGTATTATTTGATCATCATTTCAAATATGTTATAATGATGTCGTGTAAATATATCGATCGGAGATGGAATATAGAGATGAGAAATATGTCGAAAATATTGAAAAGAATATCGTTTTGTTCGCAGAGGAGCTTAAGCCTGTCACCTATAGATCTTTTCGCCTTTATTGAAAGGTAATGATACGAAAACACACTTCAGCCCTAAAGTTGGCCTGTAACGTATTTGTGAAGTTGCAATCCCAGAGGCATGGGGTGGGGCAGCAGCACAACGGGGAGTCCCGACTCCCAGGACCCCCGTATGATAAGAAAAACATAATATCTAAGGAAAGAATAAGCTTTCCACCATATTCTCCCGTTCCCCCTTATTTCCCTAACCCCATACCCTGGCCCATATACCTACCCACCGTAGAATGTGTTATTTGAAAATCCAGCTAGCTCTAAACTTAACGTACCAGAACCAATCTGACCCCCGCCGAGATTTCTGCGATATTTTTCAGTCCCGCCTTCAGCCTTCAGCTTTCAGACTACAGCCTTCAGCCTTCCATCCGCTTCCGTTAAATCTTTAACCGGATATTTTGGTAAACGGTTATCGACTGACGCCAGGGGTGAACCCGAAACGAGGCGACACGCCAAAAAGTGACAATAGAAGAAGTAAAATCCTTCTCCTGTAGGTACCTCACAGGGTTGTGAATATAATACCATGTAGAAAATCATCCCCCGTTAATTTAGAAATTGTAAAACCTCACCTGACACATGAGAAAACAAAATGGTGGTTTATTCTAACTCAAAATGGAAGGGGGGGTCGCAGTCCACGCGGTGCTATTTTTTGCCCGTAAACCTTCGGAAAACGGGGAGCTTTATACGATCCCGAGGAAAACCCTGTTTAAGGGTGGGGCAAAACGACTCGGTAATAAAAACTCTAACATTAATGAGGTAGTAAAAGTAAATCCAACGCTATCGTCTGCCCCAATGCTTGGGGGTTGTCGGCTCCCGGTATATATATACGAACCTATATACCCTCCCATATAGTACGTACAAGTATTATATGGTATGTATGTACATCGTGGACGCATACCCACATATACATAAATGCGTGTCTACATTATACTGATATATCTACCATCCCCTACGCGTCCTTGGCCATCACTTTGCCTTAGTTCAGGTCTGGGAATACCTGTATGAATATATAAAGTCTGGCCAATGTCACATATGAGCTTGAATTTTCACTGACGATAAATATTTTCTATTACCTACCCCCTACACTGTGTAGGTATATACCTACCTGCAGAAATACATCAGAAATTCTAACGGGGGTTGTTTCACCCGTAAGCCAGGTTGTGTACCTATCAAAGCAGGCGCGCGATGCTGAAGGATAAAAAAAAACGTACAAAGGACAAGAAGAAAAAAAAGCAAAAAAGCAAAAAAAAAAGAAAAGGTAGCGGTGACATGTGAAACTCCTTGAGATCGAGACTCAAACGTCTTGAAACATTCAACAGCCATTCGATCTCGTATTATATGCAGACTTTAGAAACCCTGCGGAGTCTCTCTATCCCTTTAGTTTAAATTTTTGAAACAATTACACCGAGTGTCAATATTTTTTTGATTTTTTTGACTTTTACGAAAATCGGGGGTATTTTTGGCACACAATTTATATCGCTGTTATAGAATTTCGGGGTAATTTACTACACCGAGTAACTTGGCGCGATAATCACGTTATAAAGTTGTTGGGATAAATCAAAGAAGTAACCATAAAATTACGAGGATATTTCTCGATGTTGCGCGCAGGAACCCTTTCGCGTTTATATCCAAGAGCCTCGGGTGTAAGTGTGAGTGTATATCAGTGAAATAAAACAGTAATTAATTATTTCTCAAGTTGGATATAAATGGAGTTCAGTTTATGATTTATAATATTTAGGGTGGATTTTCCTAGTTCCCCTAGAAAACTATAGTACGCCAAACTTAGAGCCGAACTACCCCCTACTGTTTTATGCTTCCATACACGAATTAAATTCAATCGTCTTTGTCCTCCAGCACGGAGGTAGGATTAATTCCACCATAAAATAACACAAAAAATATAAATAAAATCAAAAATCTGATTACGAATTCGAAAGAATTCAACCAAGTCTTCACATCATTCTCAAACCAATTCAACCATTGATTAATGCGTCTCCTAGGACCTAGGTGGTCGTTGATCGCAAAACACGTTACGTTACTGCATTAACGGCGTGAAAAGAAAAAAACATACACATAGTCATAATATTTGGCATTAGGAAAAATCGTAGACATATAGTTTGTGGACTGAGGCCGTCGACTCTTGGTTATTGACGAGGGAATCGCGTGTTATAAAGCGTCAGATCTACCTCCGCAGGGGATAGCTATTACTTTATCCGACGTTGCAATCTAAAATATTATTACACACTTTGAACTTTTCTTACCACTTTTAGTCTCTCTTTCTCTATTTCTTTTTTTTTTTTATATTTGTTTCGTTATTTGACTTTTTTTCTCTCCCTCTCTCTCTCTCTTACTCCATTCTAGATTCGCACGCGTATAACGATCAGCGAAATTTCCTCGAAGCAGATAATACCTACCATGAAAATTTCCAATTTTTCTGCATCCGATGCTCAGAACTAGTAACAAAAATTCAACCAGATATATACACGCCCTTGTTATAGATGCGATATACAGCTCTCGAGGGTAAAGGTAATGTAATCCCTGTCCCCAGATGCTGTGAGTATAACGGACATCCTTTGTTTCAATATGGCTTGCGTTAATATTCGCTACCGCGCTGGAGCCTGCAGCGATCCTTTATTTATTTTCAGGACATGAATTTTTCCTGATGGAAAACGTCCTTTATTTTGATAAAGGATCGAAAGGTATTGAGAGCTGATATCGTGGGAATAATTACTCCCATTTCGGTTTGGCAGCCATTGATAAGTTCATACCTACATACGCATATGTGACTCAGCAGCCTAAGCAATTCCAGACGTTTTCGTCCCGACACGTTTATGATTAGAATACGTTATACGTATAAACCGAGCCCGCTGCGAGGTGGTAATCCTTATAGCAAGAGCTTAATGAACACTAGGGGTATAACCTTTGAGGCTGTCACGTCGCCCAAGTCGTCGTCAGCCTCGTAGTCGTCGTTCCGTTTAATAGCCATGAAAATTTCAGGAATTTTAATCTCCATTGCTAACCCTCGGGAGAATTTAAAGTTTAGGTATCAAAATTTCAAGTTCATTTCACGAACTTTACACGAAAGATTTTCACCACGATTATTCAGAAAATTTCTCGATCAGCCGGTCCTGAACGTTATTATTTTTTTTATTTATTTTTTTTACCCATATTTCATACGAATAAACGAAACATGTTTCTTCGGTTCAACTTTTCCACCTACTACCAGAAATTTGGCGATGAAAACACATTTTCAAATCGGTCGGATTAACACCCCTCGGTGAAATTAGTCGGTGGTGACATAACTGATTGGCTGTCGGTGGCTGGAGTCTTGGTACAACGCGCTTTGAGCTTTACTATAGCGGCAGCAATTCCTGGTGAAAATGTTTCTGAAATGACAGACCCGGTAACGTCGAGGAAACTCGGTGGCTTGAGAGAAACGAGATCTCGTTTTAGCATCTCATTCAGACACCAGTACTGTCAAAGTCGTGCTCTCTACCGCGTCTTATACACCATCCCCTAAAAGGATCCCCTTAATTTGACATCTTTTCCTAGCCAACCTAACTCCTCTTACCCCTGAAGAGAGAAAAACGAAAAAGAAAAAAGAAAAAAAATACCGCTATCAAAAACGACGCCACGCCAACGCGACGCTTACGACCCCCTCAGACTATTTCATTACTTGTTATTTTTTCCCTTTCCGATCGTGCTCGCATTTGAATCTGCGCACTTACCATGTAAATTTCGCGATAGTTTCACGCGGAAATTTTTGCACAGCGTTTAGAATGCAAAGAATTTTCTATAGCCTTCTCGAAATCTGGACCAATATTTGGTTATTGTCTTTCTTCAGCGAATTCATTCCCGATTTCGAATCATATCTTCAAATTCTTGCGGTGATTGATGCCTGAAACAAGTGTGTCACGGAATTCCATTTTCCCTCCGAACCTGCGGAAGGTGTGAATTCCTTTTTCTCATTTTCTGATAGGTATTGGGGCGGGAGGGGGTCGACAGAAAGTCATTTCCGCATGTAGGAAATTCATGAAACAAGATTGACAGAAGCCGAATTTAGTTCGGGTTTGTTTCTGCTGCGAATAACGGGAATAACGTTAGCCTAGATTGTAACCTGTGAGATAAATTGATAAATTTAATAATTCTAGCTGATGAAAATTTGATGAAATTTATTTTTTCAACCCTTTGATCACACAGAAGTATAAAATTTGTATGCAAATCCTGTATTTCTCTTCTGTTTTTTTTTTTTTCTTCCTTTTTTTGTCAATCTACCAAATGCGAGATCTGATTTCAACGGAAAATTATGAGGGAATTAAAAAGCGTTACAGTGACACAGATTAACGCAATGGTGCCCATCCCTTTGAGCTTTTTTTCCCCTCTTCGAAACGCGGCATAGTTCCCCTTTCCAAAGTTCATGATCCTCTTTCAGTCCCTTGTTCGGTGCTAACGACGTCAAATCATGGTGGAGACATAAGTGACAGAATTTTTCGAGGAGGTAGGTATACTAACCGCATGATCGCGGCTTTTCGAGAAGCTCAGAAATTACGAGACATGTAGTAGCAATTATCAGTTTTCCGAAAGTTTCATGATTTGACGTTATACAGCGGGACGTTTTGGGAGAACCATTTAAGAAACTTATTATTTCTTCCCTTCTTGCATTTTTTTTTTACTTTTTCCAATTAATTATTTTCGTTGTTAAAAATGCAAACTTTCTTTTTCCAAAGTCTTCCGAAACTCTTGCTTATGTTAACTTGTCTAATTATTTTAAACAAGATCCAACTTTCCCCGGCGTATCTACCTCGTAATATACATCGAAGCACAAGAGAATGAACGACCATTCCAAGTCCCATAAAACGCCCACTCCGCTCCATTAGAGGCTTTTCAACCAGGTCGAACAAAAATGAACATACAACTATATACGTATAATCAACTGATAATTTTCAACGTTGTATGTAGGTTTCAATACATTCAATGGTCACTCGTTATAATTTTTTTTTTTTGCACACCAACTTGGCAAATCTGACAAAAATTCACCTCAGATATTATACGTCTACGTGAATTCGTCGAGATTATTAAGATAGATAAATCGTCGAGGTGGTTTAGGCGAAAAGCTCTCTGAACAAGAGTTTGCTTCGCGTAGAAAGAAGCTTAACGGATTAGTAAAAAAAAACATCTAATAACCCTCCACTTTATCGCAGACCTTAGTATCTCTATCCTTTTTGTAAATTCGAAAAAAATGAAAAAGAAGATATCTAGTTCTTCTCGGCTATAAGACGTGTATAGATACGAAAAATAACTTTATACGATCTCGGAATCTAGGGCGAAAATATATCGCGGTTTTCGGTGTATCTGGTCTGGCTGATGATACCGTCTATAGTCTTTACTTTTTTTTTCACTTTCAAGGGGTCTTTTTTTTGTGAAACTCTCAGCAGTATAAAGACGAAGGTGGTGGTCTTGGATCTGCGTTAGGTACCTAGAGGGAAAGCACTTTGTTCGAATGGTATCTTCCTCGGTGTAACGCCTCCGCGCAAAACCACGTCGTCTGTTCTTAACGTCAGACGTACATCCCAGTTTTCGTCAAGACGAAATCTGCCTACTCAGATGCCTACCCTTGGGGGTATTGCTGAAAATTATTCAAGACGAACGAACCCACAAGCAAATGTCTTGTATATAAAATTAAATATAACTCCTGACCTTAGGCTTTACTCCTATCGCTCATCAACACCCACTTATGGTTGAAATAATTAATTAGCTTGACGTAATTAACGCCGTTAATTCCGTTCGTTTATACAGAAAATCACGCGATTGATTAACAAAGGTGAGAGCGAATGGCGCTTCGGACTTATTGGATGATCGAAAAGTGGTTATATTTTCAATGTGAAAAAACGAAGGATAAGAAAAAGGAAAAGAACCGTCTACCGTATTTTTTATCCTCTTATCTTCTCTTGTCTAGAATAACTGCAGCCGGTTATTTCGTGCCACCGTGCCATTCTGTCTGACGCCGAGTATTTCCCCGGAGGAAATTGCTTTTCGATTTCTCAATAATCAAAGGATCACCTATACCAGCCTTCACAGCAGCTATATACCCCGTCATGTTTCCTCATCGTCTAATCGATTGAGAAGTATAAAAGTAAAAAAAAAAAAAGAATTTCAACCAAAAGAAAATGACGACAAAGTAAAATGTCTAATAACGTCTCGGGAACTCTCGAGCTCGAGCTCGCGCTCGAGAACTACTATACAGCTGAAAGTTAATTTTTCGTTGTTCTTTAGCCACCGCGGCAGTATGTCTCCTTTAATCGCTATTAATGTCTAGACATTAATTGACTCTGCGCTCGACGGCGTGGCTGTTGATGTTTGTCCAAGACCGTCAACGAGACGTGAAGCTATTCCCGTAGCTTACAGTAACTAAAGTATGTATACGAGCTTTTTTCTTTCTTCATTGTCTGAAAGAGAAAGAAAAAAAAGAAAATCGGTTGATAAAAAAAAACCCCAAAGCTCAAGTACCTGTGAGAAATACGAAGAAACCGGGCGAGCTTTTTCATTTTTTTCATTTTTTTCATTTTTTTCTTCTTCCTTTTTTTTCTGTCATTTCTTTTATTCATTTACCTAGCTTATTCGTACTTCTTCGTGTATCCGCTTCGTCTGGGCAAATATAACTGAATTATTATAAAGCAAACAAGTGAGAATAACCCGCGACGCATGAGACACATGAGCCTGTCTACCTTATACTCATCGCCAGATTCTCTGACGAAAAACTTCTCGTATTTTTCTTTTTTTTTTTTTTCATTCTTTGTTTCTTCATTATTATACAGGCGAAAGTGAAACGGGGAATGTTACGCTTGGCTAGAAATTTCCTCGAGAGAGTATATATCATATCATCCATACATACATACGAAATTAATCATTTTTGTAATACCCTCGTGTTAATTGATTTCTTCATTTCATATTCTGACCTCTGCAGTATTTAACAAGTCGGACCTGACTAAACTGTACCCACATTCCACATTCCACCAACCAATAACCGAGCATGAGAGAGCGGCCAAAACTCCAACCCCAAACCACGAGGGCGCTAATTGCGCCAGCTCCTAATTACCCTCGTCGCTCTGGCAACAAAATCCGGTATTACCTACGCTGTCTGCTGCTACTGGTGGTGCTGGTGCTGCCGTCGTCGAGTGTGTTAAAGATTCTGTCCGAAGGGACGAGTAGCGCTAAATAAACTTTTTTATTCTCTTCTTCTTCTTATTTTTTGGATTTTAGAAATTAGAACGAATTAATTGGAGCTAACAATTGCCCGAGCTTTTCCCATTGCTTTATACACTGTTTGAAAATTAAAGAATGAGATTTTTGATGAGAAATTGATTTGCGAACTTGTGACTTGCGTTTAGTATAGGAATTACGTCTGGTGTATAACTATGCAGTCAAGTGTGTTTGAAGATATTATCTGTAGGGTGAAGAATTTTTTTTTTTTTCTTTTTTCTTCCTCTTTTCTTGGGACAACTTTCGGAAATTCGAATGAATCACTTTCGCAGGGGGATTGTTCCAGTTTCCTAGTTTCCTAGTCTTCCGACTAGCCCGCGCCGTTTCGCTTCACGCACCGTCGCGGTATAAATCAGGTCATATGGCGTAAGAAGAAAATGTGCTGAAACTAAACTGAGGATTTCCCTTAGCCATAAGTCAGTCCACGATCGCACACCCTAGGCTCTAAATAATCCGTTCCAACTCCCGTTTTAGGTATTCAAAGAAGTGGCGAATTCGGGGATGCGTAGCGAAGGCTCCATGGCCCCGGGACAGAAAAGGTGAAAACAAACTGTTCTCTCAAAAATAGGCACCCCACCAAATCCCTTTTCCTTTTTATTTCATCAAAGACTGAAGAGAGTTAAGTCGAGAGAAATCCTAGCTCAGTTCTTCGCCTTGAAACTGTTACACATCCCGCAGGCTCTCTTTAGGGGGACTAAGGATGTATGAGGCTAAGAAGGGAACACTGATTGAACAATGGCTATAAGTAAATGGCAAGGCATATGGCAGCAGGTGCCAGTGAGAAAAGGGTGTGTACCGAACAGAGAAAGTCTCAATTAAACTTAAATCTCTATTCAGTCGAGTTCCCGAACGATCTCTAAATCCCCAAGCACCCCCGTACATCTCTATACAGCTTCTTGAAAGAAAAATCGAAAGGGATGATCGATAAAAATTTTCCAACCCCCATACGATCGGATCCATATGAAATAATACATCGGATCGAAGGTAAACTTTCTTCGATAGTGTTAAGCAACGAGTGGACATTGTCTCAATTCTACCCCTAACGTTCGCGTGACTAAATTTCTCGTTCTCTGTATATATTTCGGTGAAAAATTGATTCGTCACCACGTCTGGTGTTTTATTCCCGGTAAAATGACGTCAGTGTGCTTTCGGAATAGGGGTGTGATTCACCGCAAGCTCGGTGGTTGGTTTGGTAAAATAGTATACGGGAGTGAAAATCCTGGCGTAAAGGGTTGCTTAGGCAACCAAACTCCGGCGAAGCTAGTCTATAATACGGAAGTAGGTAGAGCCTCGGACGGATAGAATCCAATCCAAAGGCTGGCTTGGCACCATCTAGGCTGTAGATCATCGTGAGGTACCCTGAAACAATGCACTACGTGGCACGCGGCCGCGGAGAACCATGAGATAGTTTCATTGGATTTATGAGTACCAGTTCTGGTTTATTACCACCCCCACCTAAAGTTGGATTTAATTACTCGGCAGTTAGTAGGGAGAAATTCAGGAGCTACCACACTCTGTACAAATGACAACCATCAGCACTACCACTAACGTTAACACCCCGAAAAACGGAGCAGTGGAGCAAACCCGGCACTGGTCCACCCCTCAGTAATTTTGGAATTAAGACGACCGTGCAACCAGCTTATGAACTCGTTCCATTTGCATAAAACTCTTCTTCTATCTGAGATAGCTGTTGCGCCTATATACCTAGCGATGTGCGATAACTCAAGTGATGAATCGTTGTAAACGAATTTCATTACGGAACTAACAGCGGCTAAATTTAAACCCGAATTAAATCACCCTTCGCGTTTTGATCTTATGACAAATAGAAAGATTATTTTACTCCTAGGAATGCGAGGGAAAATTTTAATCAAATTATACTTTTCGACATTTCGAAACACACTCCAAGTACACGGCATAGCAGGGACTCACCAAAATCAACCCTTAAGTCAAAGAAAAAATAAATACATCGGGTTTTCAATTAAACGCTGTTCTGAACAGCACGTGGAGGACAACAAGTGGCCGTCGAAGTACACCGTTTGTCTTATCTTATCCAATGCTACTGTAGTAGATTTTGAGCTCCAAATGGCAAAAATTATTATCAATTATCAACAAACTGATGCAGATTTTATTCGTTTAAAATTCCCAAGGATTATTCACATTTGATTTTTTTTCATCCTCCATTATGGTGAATTTTTTTTTATTTTTGTAAAAATTTTCGAAATCAAGAGACGTCTCACTTTTTTATTTCAGCTAATTCCTTCTGAAGTAAATTCTGCGTTATTCTTTGACCCCGTTGTTCAGTCGAAGACGTGATAACGGAGCTGTATGAACTCGCGTATAGTACCTACCATAGCCGCGACAGAAATGCTCGTAAAAACTTGAGCATTTCGTTGAATTTGAAATTCAAACGGCAACGACGACGTGAAAGTTTCGTTGGCCTGGACATCTCCGGAATATAGTGCGACGTGGGTAGGTATATAAGTATATATATACCTACATACTATAGAGAATATGTAGAGAGGTGACGACGATGGAGCAGTTTTATTGTCAGAAAAATGAATTTCCTTTTTTTTTTCTCCATTTTCGATTTTTTTATTTTATTTTTTATTTCATCCACGCAGGAGTGAATTTTTTCGACACTCCGACACTCCGAACCCGAGAGCGAAATATGATGTAAGGTACCGCGGCGAAGAATTCCCACCGATCTGGATTCCGAATTCCTTATATATATGCCTTATATAATATGGCTGGGAAAGTCCCGTATATTTTTTACACCCTTGCAACTCTGAGATATTCAAATTATATTCCACGGAAGGCATATTTTCGCCGGACACTATTCAATGCGAATCTGAAATCTCCCCTCTAGCTCTTCGGCGGTCCTTCATTCCTCACCTTACCGCGCTGAAAACTCCCTCAGGGAAAATCTGCGCGGTATGCAATGAATAGATCCGATGGCCTGTAAGAATTTTCTATAAATGCGACAAACAGCTCCTCGATTGACGGACGGACCGAAGAAAGAACGAACGAATCGATGTGGTATAGGTACATACCTATATGAATAAAAAGAACGGGGTTCAGAGTTGGGGATGTTTTTATTACGCTGAAAACATTTTCAGGAATAGTCAATTACCTATTATTCTTAAACTTCGTATTGTACTCGAGACCAAAAAGGAAAAATAATAACAAGATGTCAATTCTTTGTCGAGTACCTATCCATATACCAGCTGTATTATATGAGAAAGAAATATAAAGAAATCGGGCGAACCCGCAGAAGTACATAATATAACGACGGAAAATATAATTCAGATACATAAACCCCCCGTCTGCGATACGGACATTAACCCAAGCCGCGAAATATCAACTGCGCGTTTAGATAAGGTAGTTTTTATTTCAATCGTATTATATATGATATCGATGAGAAGGGTTGAGGAATCTTTATCCTTGATCTTCATCTGAAGAACAACATAAAAACTCATGGTTTTCCGAATAAATAATAATCGTCGATCCTGTAAGAACTGAAATTTTCTGGAAAAAAAAAACTTCTATATGAAAAATAAAAAAATGAGTAAACTAGTACGAAGGCGGGTCTTCCTTTAGTTGGCTAGTGTAACCTTCCGAGACTAATAAAAGGCGAATCTATCGCGCCATTAGCCGTCCCATGGGACTGGATATCCCGTATCATCCCCTTCTAAGGTTCGCATCTGTCTGCCCTTTGTTCCGAACGCTGTTATATTTCTATATATTATATAAAGATATAGGACACAGACTTAGCAAATAGGGCGAAAAATATCACATAATTTTGTGACCGATGATATTCACTTCGAAAATAATTTTATTTTGCAAATTTTCGAAGATAGATTTTGGCGAATAATTTAGCAGCTTTTGGAGCCGAAGTGTTGGAGGCTGACCCTAGGTAGCCGCCGTCCGCAGTCGGACGTGATCCTCGCCGAAGAAACTACTTACAATTAGTTGGGTCAGACTGATCCGGCTCAGTGATTAGAACTTTACGTCCAATTCCCGTGAGCGCATTTGAAATTGGTAAGATAGGTGGTTTACCTAACAACACGTATTTCCTAAAGGCTGAATCATTATTTCTTTATACTTTCTCGCCCCGCGCAGACATGCTTCTACGAAATCATCAATTAAGCTTTCTTATTTCTCAATAAGACGATTCGCAAGGATGAATCAACCGACTGATATGTTTCTTTAATTATTATTAAATAGCTCGCGGCGATTGAGCCCGACTAATTTTCTGCAACTAACTTGAACCTCGATTAATAGCACAAGATTTTACCACACTGTGCAAAATCGTGATCGTTAATTTCACACATCGCGTTTACGCGGGATAAATTAAATTTCTTAGTCACAAAGGGCCCATGTCATTAACAGCACCATACGAGTATACAATTTGGTACTAAATCTATTATCGTATACAGATTTTGAATCGAAGGTGTGTGGAAAACGGAGGGCTAACCACTGCAGCTTCTAAATTGGTTATTCTCATGCGATTTGTAATTATCCTTGCTGTAATTATCCTATCATTTCGTATTCGATTCTATGAACTAAACAAGTTCGATAATATAATGTCCATGTAGTACATTCCTCCACCGATTGAGACGCAGATTTTATTTTAGGGGGAAAATTATATGAGGCGTAGAAAGTGTTGCATATATAGGTACATACATAGACATGAGAATTTTTACAAAAATGAAATAAAATTAGCAACGAATGAAAGAAAATTAAAAATATTTCATTATAAAACGTAGCGTATACACGTGCGTGAATTCAATTAGTTGCTCACAATTTTTGCTTTTTTTTTTTTTACTTTACCTACAGAAGTACCGTGTAACAAAAAAAAATAAAATAAAACAGAAAAAATTTTTAACGAGGCTTTTTTTTTCTCGCTCGTTTCGTATAAAGCTACCGTCCAGTCATACTTCGAGCTACTATGCTCACATTGTTGGCTACGGAATTTAGAGTGATGAAAAAGCCTCGAATTCGACTAGCTATATAGCTATAGTATGTATACATACACAATACATATGTATACCCAAATTCGCATACAATCTGTACAACAGTCTTCAATATATATATTTTTACGAGTCGATTTCCGCCCCAAAATAACTCGCGAATAAATTACGATTTTTCCCCCTCTCTCTCTCTCGTTCTTTCTGCGTTTTTTTTTTCCAATTTTCAAAACCGATTTAGTACTCGAAATGTCACGTACACGTATATATAGGCACAACAAATTACTTGGAGCGTGACGTTGCTTTTCTCAGCCGGAAGGGTGCAGTGACTTTCAGGGGTTGATAATTGACCATCGTTATTTGTACGCGCTGTAATAGGTGTTACATTTTTTCATACTTCAATTGATATGTTTTTTTTTTTCAATTCTATGTCACTCGCGGAAAAAATAAGTCGGAGGAAATGTCTTTTCCAAAAATGACATCCCCTATGTGTGACATGTACACACCAAGCTGTACTGGATCAACGCTCGCGACACCAGAGAATAAAAATAATAATAAAAGCGAAATTTTCAAAGAGAAAAATCTGCTCTTCTCTTTAGCGCGGATGACATCTCCCCAATAAACGCTTTTTTTAATATCTCACCACGCGTATCTGGCAGCAGCCCTATTGGAGAGGATTCCCACTTCACCCCATCCCCTGCATCTCGAACTCAAAACCATCGTTGTTACCACCCTCGAGCTTGCCATTATTAAAAACAGTGTTGAGCTCTGTAATTATTGCTTTTTCACCCGCCGGGGGTTGAGTTGGTATAGGTTGATGACTTTACGGATGACTTCGGCTATGCCTATGCATTCGGGGTTTACCACTGAGGGTGGGAAAAAATAAATTTCGCAAAACTGAACGCATATAGGTATATATATTTACGAAAAAAAGAGAAGACCTAAAAAAATAGATGATTTGCCTCTTTTTTCATTTTTATTCGGCCGTACGAATGTGACAGCCATAGCCATACAGATTTCGTTCTTTTTTTCCTCCATTTTTGGCTTTTTTAACACTTTTTTTAGTTCCTTTTATTTCCTATAAACTGGGATAAGCATAAAAAATAGTCTAGACGCATTCGGTATAGTTAGCATACAGGGGGCTCGTACCAAGGGAGAATGATCGATACCTGGCGCGGTGCAGGGGCGCGTTTGGGAGGCAGAGGAATATAGGAACGACTGTATGCTGGGTAGATGGGTATACGAAACTCGAAAGGTACGAGTGGCCAGCTATTGCTACTGCAACCCAGAGTATCGCACGGTCCAGGGTGCGGGCGCTGGGCAGGGTGCAGGGTGCAGGGTGCAGTTCGTATTTGCAAACGAAAAAATTCGCTAATATCATGCCTGCTTGCATGCATCTCAAGCCATGCTCGCTCTTCTCCAATTCAAGAGAAAGAGAGATGATATGTCTATTTCGGCGGAAATTCATTGCCCGTTTATAGGGCCTTCTGCTGCACTTCATGAAGAGCGAAAACTCCGAGCTTCAAATTCCGAACTCGACTCTGTTTATAGTAGTCGCGTTTCAATGCTCTACCGACTTTCATCCCTTACGAAAAAATTCAATTTTTAATTCATTTTTACATGCAAAAAAAACACCGCCAATTTTTTAATGCAACAGCTTCAAGGTTCTCGATTATAGATTCGGGGAAATAGAGACGTACCATTTTCGCATGCATGTCATGTGGCAAGCACAAGTCTTGATGAGGACTCATATTGTCCTTATTAATATTTCGTCTCACCTTCTCTGGTTTCTCGGTCTTGTTCTCTCGTCTGCAATTTACTTTCCAACAATCCCAGACGCCTTTTCGGCCTTTGTCCTCCTATACTCAGCTATATCTACGCGCAATGCCCTCTCGGCTCTGCCTTGTGCTGTGTTGGCTTGGTTTGCCTTGGTTTGCCTTGGATTGGCTTGGCTTGGCTTGGTTTGTGAACGTGAACGTGAACGTGAAACGAGGACTGCCTCTAATTATTTACTCGGCTGGTCTCCCTGTGTCGACTGCATGCTGCTAATAAATTCTGCTTGTAGGAAACACCGGTCTACTCCGGAATGTTTCATTCACGCGTGACAGCTCCACTAACGTTTACTTTGTATTTTAACACACGCTTTTATCAGATACAGGTATACACTATTAATGCAGAGTACAGTGTATGCCGAGATTTCAACACCTCAGATTTGCCATCGATTAATATATCCGCATATAGGGATGAAAATTTTCATCCAGATTTTTCGGCGATTCGATAAGGAGCTTTGCTCATCATTAGAATCTCGTGACTTGATCTGTTTGATTAGAAGTCAAACTTATACGTGAAGGAGTTTCGCCTTTCGAATCTTCTCACGATCGTGCGTGCATGCGGAGCATCGAAATGCAAATTTAAGGGTCTTGCGAAGTCTTTTATTTGCTGATCAAACGACAGACTGAGAGACATCTTTAATTTGAAAATTCTCTAGGGATGAAAATTGGTAAACAAAAAGCTCGTGCGCACCCATCGAAACAAAACTCGATATTTCATTCCGGAATCCCCAATATACTTATGTGAAAACGCGTAGTACAGAAACATCGCAATCTCATTCGCACTTTATTTCTAATCTAAATGGATAACTGCGATGCAAATGCGACCCATTCCGTAGTTTCTTACTCACACATATATATATACATACATAATATACTTGGATAAATTTATTTCGTGACATATATTCGGGAACTTTACACCCCCAACGAATTCTTAATCCTACTAGAGGCTCAAGCGACTCGATGTTGAATGGGGAAGACGTCGCGTCGAGGGGGGGTTGGAAACTGGGAAAATGGGGTAGGGTGGCGATGTTCCGCTAACAAGAAACTGATGTCACACGGTAAGTCTTCTACGAGGGGTGGATCAGGCACGTTGAAGCAGTCGGAGATATTCGAGGCGGTGGGACAGAAGGAGGCGAAATCTAAGTAAGTGGGTAACGCCACTTTCCCGGGTCGAGAACCATCCGCGTGGGAAACTCCTTGTCAGCGGAGAATGCCACGCGTCGCTTGACTTCCGTACTTCTTCCTCTATACTCTCTTCGATTCTCGACGATATGATATATGCAAAAGTATGAATACTCTCCAAAAATTCGTCCTATTCAACAAAATTGGCTGAAAGATGAAAATCGAGAAAAAGGAAAAACACCACGAAACAAAAAACCGAGACCATTTTTCAGCGAACTCGGGCAAAACTTTTCGCGAATCATCGTCCGATCAATTCATACCTGCCGAATTATCCCGAACGCAGTACACGAGGTGGCGAGTGTTTCCAATAGTCTACACGCTCCGATAGATGTACGTTGCAGTTTTTATTTTCAATATTTGCCCAGGTATACGTGTGTGCGAAAAATGTTCATTTCTCATATTAGCGCAAGCCGGCCGATTCCATATGAAAAAAATTTCTCGTCTGCACCCGCAGCGTTAACAATGGTTAATAATTCTAACAAGGATGCAATGTGCGGAAGGAAAATTCACCCCCCACAAATGCAAAGCAAAACGTAGAACGAGAATTTTCATCATCACCCTCCTCCGCAACCAGGATGACTTTCCTCCTCCATATTTCCACCCAATGATAATTTCACGTGATCTTCTGCCTCTGCACCACATAGACAAAGAGTTATTATTAGTTATACGAGCATGCCACGACAGACCCCGGGCTTTACACCGTTTCAATAAAACGGTTATGGCAGGGATTCCCGTCGGCTGGTTATGCCTTCGGACTTAGAAAGCCATAATTCAAAGGGGGTTGAATTGAATATCATTGGCCGAGTTGTGCAGAGTCGAAGGGGTGACGCGGTCGTCAATGTCTCTTCCTTCCTGCAGAAGGCTTAATAAATGTATGCGGATATAGTACCTGTGTGTAGTCTGTACCTACACTGTGTAATCTACATCTACAAAGGTCCGTTTATAGTCTTTCCCTATTCGGTATACTGCACTATGTGCGATACACGCGGACAAGCCTGAGCAGCCTTTTACTTTAACGACTTTAGCTAACCACCCTCCAGCTACTATCCACGAAATTATTCCATCCTCTCATAGAGAAATTGAGATAGGAGTCAAATAAATAAGCATAATTTCATAATCCTTTGAAAGGACGCGCGTGCCATATGCACTAAACTATATGCCGAAGAAAGGAACATTTCCGAATGATATATCGACCCTTTTGACGAGCTTTGTAATTTTGAATTTTAAGTAGGTCCTACGTTCTCCATCCTCATCTCTCTCCTCTCCTCTCGCTCATCCCATATATATGTGCGGTGTTTAAGGATATTAAATTCAGCCTATATATTAAATCCAAGAACGTCAAACAATGAGACAAAAGGTAAAAGTGATCGTAAAAACGTCACTGCCAAACCGCGAGAATCGTCCGGAAAACAATCTCAGCACTTTTACGACATCGTAAATTCATTTAGAAAAGTATTTTTTCTTCTCTCTCTCTTTCTCTTTTCTCTCTCTTTTCTCTTTCTTTTTTTCTTTTACTTCTTGTCGGTGGAAGGGCTGATATTTCATAACCCATAACCTAACGTCATATTGTTGTCACTCGGTTGTAAAACTGGGACAAAGAATTTCTTCGACGAAACCCAAAGCCTTACACAGTATTATATAGCCCTTAAGGCAGTTCTGAACTGCAGGAAATACGGAATTTACATTTTTTTTTTTTACTTTTTCGTTACGACATCGCATTGTGTAGTTACCCTAGCTGTTATAATATGCCTAAGGCGGATTGACGACTCTCGAAACAATGGATCGCTCAAAAGAATATGGATAGGACTTATGAATTGTCGAGGAAACGATGAAACTTTTTTTCTTCCCACAGATTTAATGACGCAGAAATTTCGGATCGATTATGAATTTTGTATCATTCAATCCTCGCGGATTTTTACAATTTTATTTACCATTGAATGTCAATTCCAATGAAATCTGTCTATAAGGAACATAATGCCACGTCTTACCACCGACTGACTCTTATTACAAATCTGACTTTTACGAGCTACGTGTTTGCATGAACGATTTCATTGCTTTTCGTTTCTTCATGAATTCGAGCAGCCCGATTGTTCCCGCATAAAATAACGCATATAGATCCGTACGGGTACTACGAAAAGATACGGTGGCTATAGCTACGGTAAATAAAATTTATTTATACACGAGGTAATGGCACAGCTTCATTTTTGAAATCGAGAAATTTAAGTTAAAAGTGAAGAAAAGATACCCAAAGCATTCGGTCATCGGTAAAACCAAAAAAAAAAACCAAAAAGTAAATACTATGGATCAAAAAGCTAACGAATACGATTTTAGAGTTATAGAATTTACGTTTTGTACTATATAGACGTACCTACCTACCTACACGATTCGAAACGTATATTTTAGAGGAGATTGTAAATGTGATCTTTTTCAAAGGGCCATATGGAAGACCGGAGGGAAATTCTACGGTTGGAAAACCAGCTTCAAACGGTTAGCCATTCAAGAGAAGTATAGAGATGGATGCATACGAGATATACGGGGTATATTTATTCTGATTAAAACGTTGCCTTTACGATATTCAGGCCTTTTTAAATCCCGAAATAAAATGCCCTATATAGGTATATATGCGATCTATGAGTTTGACGAAAAGGTAAAAAGAAACAAAAAATAGGAAAAATTAATTAATCAAATAAGAAATTGATGTTCTATTTCGCCGGGGGGAATTTTATTCAGATTATAATATATTGATCTGAAAAGAAATCAACTTTAGAAGCTAAAACGTCTGGAGTCGTTATTTTAAATTATACTTTTATACGCATCTTCTCATACAACTGACATGACGTAGAGAAATTGATGATGGTTCAGTAGCTACTCGAAGATTACATCGTTCATTCTTGAATATAAGAGTATATGAGTAACAATATCGAGAATGAAGAGAAAGAGAGAGAGAGAGAATACGAATAGACGAGATACTGTAGCTGAAGTAGTTTTATTTATAAAAAGTTATCAGAAGTTGAAAGTTGATAAGCTTCTTTTCTGCTGTGGAAAGTTTTTCATAAGACTTTAGGAGGAGATTTACATATTTATACTTTCCTAGTTTCTGTCAAAACTTTGTCCATAACAGGCGCACAAGAAACACAAGTGTCCCGTTCGAGTTTAGACTTTATTTATTTATTTTTTTTCTCTTTGTTATCCGGCTTGATTATTCTTCGTATACTTTATGCAGGCAGCTGTTCTACGCTTATTTGTTCCCCCGAATTTTAAACGCCTTTTTTTTACTAATTTTTCCTTCTATTTAGGGTACACATGCATGCATGCATGTGTGTGTGTGTGTATACTACCTGTGTATATATTTATTTATGAAAATAATCTTCTGTCCTTCCTCTTCGTCTCGCGACGAAACGAGAAAAAGCGTTCATTTTATCCCGCTGAGCGCGAAGCTTTTGTGTGAGCTTAATACGAATGGATAATGAAGTGGCGGGGAAAAAGAAGATGAAATTGTCTGAATCGTTTAACGTCCTTCTGACAATTTCGCCATGTCGGAGGTCGGACACGTGATATTGGAAAAGTAGTGACCCTCCAGGTCAATACGCTTTGCCTAGTCCTCTTTCGGCGCGTTTCAACCCCCTCCGCACATCCCTTATAGCCTTTTGCGTTTCTTTTAACCTCTGTGTCTCTCGGCTCTTTGAACGTACCTTTTCTGTTTATGCAACCCACGACGCATGTGAATTCAATTCCAGTCTGGGACCTGAGGGTAATATGTGTTTAGGGCAGCCGCGGAAACAAATTTTTCAGGGTAACCGCGATCGGGAAACTTCGTTCTTCTCTTTCTTTCAACGCAACGCGAAAGATGTCTGTCATTACATCTAGAGTCGATGATTCAGAAAAAAAAAAAAAAAATACAGAAAAGAAACTAAACAACCCTTCGAAGAACAAAAATCTCCTCATCCTCATTTTATTCCTCGTTTTAGTGCAGCTCCGGTTAATTAATCAAAGGTACTTGGGTGTATAAACGGCGGCTTTTTTTCGCGACTGAGAAAAATTCTTTTGACAAAAATCGCGAAGAACGGTCCTTGGATGTTGAAAAGATCGGAGATGAGTAGAGGGAGATTTTATACGCACTGGAGATGCGTACCTACCTACCTACCTACCACTTCTTTTTCTCTGGTGTATGGCAATAACCATTTAGTTCCATCGAACCGCGAGGACCAGGGAAGCAATGAATTAACTTTATTTACATTTCCGTCAGATGTTACATTCGACTGGGAGTCAACAAAGTGAAGAGCTCATTACGGTATTAAAAAGAGGAGATCAATCCCAAATCAAACATCTCGAACCCTCTTCCCTAACATATTCAAATCTCCTTTTGCCATTCCGCAGAATCGCGACGCCGCTTCCTCTTTCCCTTCGCTTCCCTTGCCGGCCCTTTCTCATTGCTACGATTTCGCCTCCTCCTTATTTTGTGGAAGTCTTTCCCTCTTCCTCCTTCTTCTCCTACTTTTTTCCTTCTCTTTTTACTTCAGACTCTTTGTATTTCTCTTATTCACCTTTTTGCCAAAATACACCCTTCGACATTTGCCCTTTCTCTCGTTCTCTCCAAGACGCGAATCGCGTTCTTGCATCCGGTTACTTTTCGATTCTTGGCACGCCCCAGAGTTCGGGCGACTTCTGTCTTGTTTACGCCTTTATTTGGCCGGCAACGGGAAATTTGAATTCGTTGAGAACACCGAATGCGGATGGACTCGTAAAGCGAGATGGCGAAGGAAAAAGGTCGCAAAAATAGAAAAAAAAAAAAGAAAAAAAAGAAAGAAAGAGAAAGATATATACCTACCCGTCTGTTTGCACTGGAGAAACAAACGTCGAATGAAAATCTCTCTCCGAGGTTTTAAATTTCACTTCGTTTCTTTTCCTCACGCGCTACCCTGCACAGCCTTCAGGAAGAGGTCCTATCCCACCAAATAAATTCGAATGAAATTTTATTTCACCTTTTCATTTTCTTTTTCTTTTTTTCTTTTCCTCTTTTCTTCTTTTTTTGCACGCCATTTTTCCATCAATGCTTTTTGAATAAAAAAAAGTAACATTTTCTGAAGGAATTGATCTTTCACTCAAAATTCTTGTACGTTCTGAACACGTCAAACACGTACGTCATGTGTCTGTCCCCCAAGGCATTACAGACGCCAACGTTTTACTGTCCCAGCCTTTTACGATACATTATATGGCAGATTAAGCCCCCTGTCATATTTTATATTTGTATTTTACACAGCTTTTCCCACTCGTTGATATCCAGAAACTTGCCGGACCCCCCGCGAACCGCTTTATCCCAGAAATTTTTATTGTTTTCTTATGTCCTTCGGATTTAGGATCTGTTAACGGTGCCATTTTCGGTATCAAGACTCTGGAAAAGAATAAAAAGAACTTTCCCAACTTTCTACTACCCTAAAATTTTTTCAATATCTTTCCGCACCATAGGTATACACCTTTTCTAATAGCTAATAACTAATTTCACTGATCTTTCGATCCTTGATACTTCGCACTGTTTACAAGATCCCAACTTATCTCAGAATTGATTTCATTTAACGACTGTTCACTCTCGGGTAGAAATCCCTTGGCCGGATTCTGCACCCCTAACTTCATGGTATGGATGGTGGATACGAAGCCGGCCAAGGGGACACGAACCAAGTCGCTTCTTCTTCTTCATGGGGGGGTTAAATCCATCTCGACTCGTAAACCCGGTTCTCACGATTGTGTGAGCGTTGCTAAATGTGGTGTTAACGGTCATAACTTCTACTCAAACGATCCCCAAAGACGAAATCTAGTCGAAATATAACTATGCCTATATATATGTATGCCAGTAGGTATGAGGATATAACTTATACCTACACCTAGTTTAAAAAAAAAGTAACTGGCTCGTAGTGAAATAAGAGGAGCAAAAATGAAATGAAATGAAAGGCAAATAACACGGAGAGTTCTGCAGCAGTTCCTCGAATACTTAAATAAATGAAATAATAGTTGACATGGTATACTTACTAAGTCCCTCAGATTTGGACAGGTATTGAAATCTCGAGTGATTCACGATATGGATTTATTCCTATCCTCTGCAGCTTTTGTCTCTTTGCTATTTGGCTCAGGAATGACTTACAAGGGGATTAGTCGATGAGGAATAAAATAAAATAAAATAAAATAAAATGATGGATATGTACCGGGTTGGTGAGGGAAGAGGAGAGCCGAGGGTTTATAGTTTACGGAGCAATAAACAAGTTGCATATTATTCTTTAATTTCAATTACAGAATGAATTACGTGAGATGGAAATTTTCGCTTTTAGTAAACCATGTATACTCGAGATACACATATATACATTATACATATACGTACCTACGTGCGGGAGATACAGACTGATGAATATAATTTAGGAGAAAATTCATTTAAATTCCTCCCTTAATGAACAGTCCTCAAAATATTGGGTATATACTTACTTATACAAGTCCTTCGGGGTATATGTATTTATACTCCGAGTAAGTTTTATTAACTTGAGAAAACAGTCGCTCTTCATTTATGACGGTATGGTACGACGCTCAACTTTTTCTAATTAATAAAGATCAGCCCTGGGGGGTCCGGGTGTTGGTTGGTAGTGGATAGCTCGAAAACGTTCTTCGAATTTCCACTCACACAATTCGTTTGATATTAATTTTCATTCTTGTGTATTATATATGTATACATGTGGAATCTTGTCATTTGAACATGTACAGGTTGCGATTATCATCCATGTCGGTGTGTTTTAATAAATTATGAAATTTTCTTTTATATAAGCTGTACGTTTAACATTAATTTAATAAAAATAATGTATATAAATTAAAGAAAACTCGTTTCAATTATTAAATCTGCTCCCGTTCCTGCCCCTGCCACTGTTCCACCTTATTCTCAAGCCATTCTCGGAGATAATTAAGGATTTTGCGTAATTGATGTGTTTTTAATTGCGCTTCTGTTTAATCATGAATATGCATGATCTCGGCACTTGTTAAATAGGTATTAGTTTTGATTTAAACTGGCATGGCCCGTGTCGAAGAGACTCGGAAAAATCGCGACATTTTTATACAACAAAGAAGAGAAAGGGAGGAAAGAAAAGAAAAAAATAAACGATAAAGATACGTGACTCTGATGCTTGAATATTCATTGGAATCTGTCTGGAGCGGTTAGTTGGTCCATAAAATTCTATCATTCCTTCCACCAACTAAAATTTTAGTCTCTACATAATAACCCGAGGCGCAATTCATCTCATTGATGATCGAACCTATTCAATGACGAAAATCCTCATATTCTACAAATCTACGAAATGAAATTCACGCACTAGACCCACCATGGTCAACATGGTCGAGGATAAGAGCAAAGCGAGAATAGGTACGCAGCGAAATATACATTTCCAACATTCATTATCGCCCTACGGTATTCATTCCAGTATTTTTAGGGTGGGGAAGGATGGTCCGTTAAAATTGGGGAGAAAGATGACATCTATGCCCCGAGGCGTCTGCCGCTTTTACTAATGCGCATTCTTTAAAGGGGGTGTATGCCGATGGATATGGAGAAAAAAAAAACTCCGCGTGAAAACACCCAGTGAATATTCAAGCTCATCCAACGATAGTGAAAGGTATAAAGTAAACATTTTTGTTTTTTCGCTCCATTGACGAAATATTGTTGTGTGTACTCAAAAAGAAATTCCCTCAAAGTTTCAACCCTTAATTCTAATTCTAACACCGATCTATACAGTTTTGAAATTCTCACATTCAAAAAGCATGCAGATATTTTTTTCGATTATCTAATACTCAGCTGCATTTCATGATATCGTCTTATACTGAAGACCAGCATGTAGGGAATTGATGATTCTTCAAAAGTGCCCATCGTGATCTCAGTGCAACTCGAGTTGTTCCACCTCGTCAATTTTCGTAAAAAAAGAAAAAAAAGCAACTTCGTCCAAAACGGAGCACCCCAATATATTTGTAGGTATTGTTTTCTTCGAAGTGGTAAAAAGTTTTGGGTAAAAAATTTCCTTTTTGTTTACGCAAATGCGAATCGGTATAACGCTTTTAGTCTGGCAGAAGTTGCTACTCTCTCTTTATGTAATTTCGCTAATGCATCTCAAATCGTCTTTCGTTCGCACCAAGTTCTGCCACTTTATCTTTCCTCCCGATTTACTCTTTCCTTTTTTTCTTTTCGGTTTTATTCTCATTTTTCCATTTTTATATCCGTGTAGATATTGTGTCGAGGTGGCTAGGTAGCTACTTGTAACGTTGGAATGTTTTTACAAGGTTGTCGGTTCGGTGTAAAAATATACCCTGAAATCTGCCAGACACAGATATATGTATACAGATGCAGGTATACATAGGTATATGTATAAAGATACTATATATGTATCATATATCCGCATACACACACCCGAATCGTATACATATATATTCCAGGAATGATTTACGCGAGCAGTTCGCAAGCTCTCAGAAGTCAGAACGAATTCCTTTCAGAGTTTCTCTTATACGGTTTATCGATCCTTATAGTATGTCTCTGATATTCCGTAGTGAAATGTAACTTAGTTTTACAAGAAATCAAAGCCATGAACTACCTACCCCATACCTATATTGCGTTTGGTATAAAAGACTTTAATCGCGAGATAACATTGACATTTAACATTCAGGGATTTTCCTCGTCTAACATACATTTGCTATTGAAATAAAAGTCCCAACTTCACATATACGTAAGTAGTGATAAATCATTAATAAAGAAAGGAGAGAAAAAAAAATAATTGACATTCTTACGAGAATATCTATGATCGAATGAGTCTATTGCGGAAGTAAGATAATAAAGCTTAAGCATCACGTCAAAATACGTGTAACAAATGATCGGATGCAAAAGAAAATAGATGAAAAAAGTTAAACGTCAAAGTATAATTAATTGATTTCGTTGATTAATCCGACAAACTCACCCTGGCATAACCGCACGAATTTTCTTTCCTTTTTGTTCGTTTTTTCTCTTTTTGACAGATAATACTCAGCGTCGACAGAAAAATACATTTGTTTTCTATAAAACTCTCCTCGTTTATTAATTCTCGAATAAAACAGGACTTTATTCGCTTGACAGCGAGCTTATAGCAATTTTTGTCTTTCCCCTCCTTTTTTCGTACTTTTTTTTTCCAATTTTTTCATTTTATTCATTTTTGGTTTCTCTGTTTATCCGTCTACTTCAAATACGAAATACCTGAACTACATCACTGTTAACGTGAGTTTTCCATCAAACCAGACATGATACATACGTATTAATTATTTGGGCAAAGTATCACACCGGTTAATCCTTTCGGATTTTCTTTGCTTGCTCAGGGCGAGACTGAACTAACTAACTGGATGAGCTTATTTAAGCTCTTTACGAATCCTTAGCAGCCCCTTTGCTTTACCAATTTCCTTACTCCAATCCTGCAAAAGGGGAAAGATTCCCGCGCTACCTAAGAATTAAATAAGTCGTCTCTGATTTGGGGTAGGTAGTTAGTTAGTAGTTCTTACCTAATTTTTGTATTCGATTAACTCGAAGGATTTCCTTACCGGAAACCAAAAATTCTTCTCATTAATTTTCCTAGCGGAAAAACGAGAAAAAAAATACGATCTCCGAAAGGATTCACTATTTTTTCATTCGTTCATCTATTCATTCATTCGTTCATTCATCCATTCATTCATTCATTCATTCATAGCGTAGAACAGGGACGTTCTACTCTTTTCTATATACATATACATAGAATATCTAGTCTCAGCTATGCCATTCGTGCAAAGATTGTCTAATGAATTCGCGGTAGACAATGGAGTTCTCTTCCCATTGTCCTTCAGGACTATTTCATTACACCCTACTGCAAGCTTTTTGAGAGACGAAGCTCCTGATTAATTCAAGCCGTGCTCTGAGCCGGAAAGGTCTACGAGCGCAAAGAATTCGGTATCTCGAAAGTATATACAAGTCCTTAACTTCTTGTATTTCCTGTCCCATTTCAGCCCCCAATTCTGAGGGTAGAAAATTTGAGGATATTCGAATTCAGGTATTATATTGGATTTTAAATAACTCCGTAGCTCGTAGGATAGTATATCTCTATAAAGCTCCTCTTTTTTCTTTCTGAAACTCTCGCTTTCACCTTAAAGATTCTTTAGTTTGACTGTCAATTTTTCCCAACTGAATTCCGAGTGAATTATTAAAGGATTTTAACCCAAGGGGTAGAAACCCCGGTGCTCACAAAGCTTTCAGACTATGCCTCGAGGCGCTGCTCTTTCTTATTGTTCGATTTAATTCTTGCCAAGATCTTGAATACGCGTTAAACTCAAGATAGTGGTTTCCACTTCGTCCGCAATTTCTTGACAGATTTCTTTTTAGATCAAAATTGAAACATTTTTTTTCAAAAAATTGCAAAATTTTCTTCAAACTTTAATACAAATCGTCGGTTTCTTTGAGGGAAAACCACATGATATATACGCGATTCTCAAGTCGATTGCGATAGCTGCTATTCGTTCGCGTAGAAAAGAAATAAATATGACGGTAGAAAAATGGGAAGAGATTTGTAAGGGAGGATTTGTCAGTACGTTAAACCTCTGCAATAAGGTCTGAGATACATTTATCTTCAGATTCTGCGGATTGAGAATTCAATCTTAAAAATGACAACGAATCGATAGACTATGCCTATAAGTTTAGAGAAATTTTTCTACGCTGCATAAAAAGGGTAACGTGCAACTGTCCGACGTATCATAGAGATAAGATTAATTAGGACGAACCACATGTACACAATGTTATAGTGTGTGAAAATGTTATTAATTGCCTTTCAACGGAATATGGAAAATGCGGGACTCCTTTGTTCCTCGTTGTCTGCGCACCGGGAAAATATTCAGCACGTCTGAATATGACATTTATAATAAAGTTCGGTCGGTGCTTATTTATTATTCATGGACTGAGACCACCCCGGTCCCACTATACGCGAGAGTTGAATTAAAAAACTTTCACTTTAATTAATATGACTGCTCAGACTGCATTGCAATTTTGTTACCTTAGCCGTTATTTACTCCAATTTTTAACAAGACGGATGAGATATTTAAAATTGCTTCTTGTGATCTTTGAATTGGACTTCTGGGGCCCATCGCATACCTACTCACGCTCTAATAAGCGAATATATACAATTATTATTAAAATTACATATTATCGCAAAAAGTGGTAAGAAAGTTTCTACGCAATTGCAATACAATCTGAAAATTGGAAACTGGAAACTGGAAACTGGAAACTGGAAACTCGTTTTCTTATCGTAGGTATTCGAAAGGGGTTGAAATTCGCGAAGAAAAGTTGTCAGTAAAATACTATAGAAATTTATTCAGTTATAATAATTTATGGGGATAGAATATGCGAGCGATATAATAAAGCTCGCGTTGATCGTGAACCTGCAATGGCACTCAATTTTCCCTCCGAGAATTTTCATAAAAACTAATTCACTCGTTTAATTTCACTCTGCGCAGTAAATGCGTTGGTTTTCAAATCACGATAATTTCCACTTTTTTTTTTTGCACAAGAGGCGATATACTTTCACTGTAAAAAATTTACAAAAGTAACAGTTAACGAAAATTTTTACTATTTTTTAAGACTTGATAAAGTTTTTTTTTTTTCTTTTTCATATCTCTCTGCTCGTTGCTCAAATTACCCAAATTACGTGAACAAAGGGTAGTCTGGGAACGAACTCGTTATTATATAAAATAACAGACTGGACTATGTGTATGAAATAATAATAATAATAATAATAATAATAATAATAATAATAATAATAATAATAATAATAATAATAATAAAATGAACGAATTTTGGTGAAACATTAACACAAAGGCATTGTGGGTTTCGGTTTCAGTGGATTCGAATTTCGCTTGAAACTTTTTTACAAACAAAAATTTTCAGCGTAGACGAAAGTAAAAGAAACGTTCGTATTACACGAGTGCGGGAGAGAAATGGAGGAGTGGAATTTCTAAATTTTTAGAACTCCGAAAACAAAGTAAAGGTAGCTTCGCCGGGTATATGAGAAGAATGAAAAAATTAGATTAAATTTGAAAAAAAAGTTCGTTTAAAAAAATCGAATAATTTATCCCCGAGTGAAACGACGCGTATACCACCACCACCACCACCCTCTGCACTTGTAACAACAAAGACTGATCGTGAATTCAACCTCTTTCCACGAAAACGAGAGGAATCTACGTTCGAGGGCCTCTATTTCACGGTGGCTGGTTCTCGACGTTCTACTCTACACACCTATACGATGACAATAAAACGGGAATTTAGTTTCCTCGGGTTTTCCCCACCCTGTAACCACGTTTTATCTATGAGGACTGATAACTCGATGTGGCTTGCAGCGAATAGCCGCGAAATTTTTATCTAGCCATCCGTCGATCCCTATTCTGAAATCAATTTTTTATTTCAATCAATTTTCTTCCTGCAACGATCGCCACGTACGGAAAAATCACAGAATGAATGAGTATGTGTGCGATTTTTGATTTTTTTTGTTGCTTTTTTCTTTCGTTTTCATTATTATTAAAATACGAACTTTATTTTTTATTCATAAAATGATGATCCCACGTGTTGCATCGCGCAATTTGTAGAAACGAACCTACCCCAATGCGAGCTGTTGAATCCACGCACAATTCACATAAATTGAAAGAGCTCATTATTTTCTACTCAATGTATGCAGCTGAGTTCGAGTAAACGAGTGAAACAATTGGAAGTCCTTGAGACCGTTTTCCACTCCATTTAGCTTGGAAATATGCAAGCGAATGAGAGAATGTAAAAAAAAAAAGAAAAGAAAGAAAAGAAAGCAAGAGAAAAAAAATGGATATTTATATTATCCCCTGCGCAGGCACTTGTGTTAAAAAATATTCATTCAAATCAGATGCAACGAATAATATGAAAATTCATCGTCACCGAAGAATGTGTGTGATTGACAGTTTTTCTTTTTTTTCTTCTGTATCTCTTTCTTCTATCTAATAAAATTCCAAGATTCTCCTAGCGGATTATTTGCTCGATTTTTTAAATTGTTACGAAAAAGCTCGAGGTGTGCCGAAGATATGGGTGCAGGGAAAAGGCGGAACCGCAGGCGCCATAAAACAATTAAAAACGTCTATGCAAAGTACCATGGTAGGTAGGTATATAAAAATCGCGTTCCTTTTTACCCCGTAGGAGCAGTTTGTCATTCCCAAAGGGGCAGACGTTCTCCAAGAATATGAGTTACTTTACCGGGGGTAGAAAAACTTAATAAAAATAACGGTATTATGAGTCTCGGTAGTAGGGGGTGGGACTCCGGGGTGGCAATTACCGCTCCGCTTCTACCCGTGTAAATAACGCCACCCACACAACAAGACGCTGTTGCTGCTGCTGCTGGTCCTGGATGCAGCTTGATACCCCTCACCCATTCCCTAAACCCTGTACCAAGAAACCCTGGATGATTTTTCTACTTTCCCAAAAGCATTGGGTCTTAAAAAAAAAAGGGAAAAAAAAAACCACTAGCACTTATTTTAGAATAAACAAAGGATAATTTATACTCTAATGAAATTCCTCGCTTTCGTTTTTTCACCCCTTTATTCTACACCAGTAGGGTGGTGGTTAGTGGTAAGTCGTTAGCAATTCTAAAAACGTATCACTCTTACATAGTGAAAAACCGGTGCACTTAGTCCCGTTAGTTTCTTCAAAGAATGGTATATTCATTTATTTATGAGCTATGCAGGGTAGATAGCATTATGGTTTTTCAGCTATTCGCCTGCAGTAGTTCATTAAAAGTAAAGTAAAAGGTAGATTTTCTCTCTCTCTTTGGAAAGAAAGAAAGAAGAAAAAAACGAAAAAAAAATATATCTGCACCACCCTGCACCACTATCCAGCCGGTAACAAATCACGTAATTATCGCAGCTGTATAATTGCGCATAAAGGATGAAAAAACGACAAAATAAGAATGAAGGGATGGGGGAGTAAAAAAAAAGAAAAGAAATGTCGAGATAAAAAATAGCCGGGCAATAAAAGATAAAAGCATTTAGTCGGGGCGGCATATTGGCTCTAATTATCAGGAAGTTAGCCGAGGGTCCAGGATCATTTAGATACACATCTAGAAATATATATTACGTCCGACAAAACATCCCCTAGTTCGACGTCGTAGTGTGCGCTGGCCCTCGCGAACTTCTGAGGGCATAAGGCTTTGTTTCTGAAGAAGCTTCAGTATTTCAGAATTAGCCTTGCTTTACCAAGCCACCGGCAAATATTTACATTCAAGGAAACGCGTAATTCTTAAATTTATGGGGGATGACCGGTTGGACGAGAAACTCGCGGCTCGACGCGACGCTTGTGCAGTGGATCAATGCTTTTCTTTCGTTGGTTGTCCCCTTATTCTTCAGACTTTGGGTCCTCTCGCAGCCAACTCGAACTTCTTACGGAAGACTCGAACGCGTGCATGAAAGAGATGTAGAAGAAAGAAAAAAAGAAAGCCTGGTATGGCGCGGTTTTACGGCTTTCGAAGATTTTTTCATACGAAAAAAACGCCTCGAGTAACAAGAGAAAGAAATAGCCTTCGAAAATCGTCGAAAATCGACGCCAGAGGAAAATTAATGCTACCGAAGTAACTTGAAGACTTTATCTGGCGGTTTTAAGATGGTAACCCATAAAAGAAAAGGGAAAGGGTATGAAAAATGAACGTTTCGTGTTCGGTAAGGAGAATTGTCGGGACAAAGCAAAGCATGCACAAGAGTTTGAAGCACGTCTCCGTCATTTCGTTCGTAATTAGTTTACTCGGAGGGAAGTGAAGGTACTACACTACGTACATACATACAATACATACAATACCTACCTACCAAAGCACTGCAGGGTAAAGTGGCCGATGTGCGGCCATACCAACAAAGGGTTGTTTTTGAGCTAATTGCAATTATTGCAAAATTAGATTCATGCCATGAGTCTACAAGGAAATACTATACATGGCAAAATTACACCATCCACCATGCCATTGTGGCATTCGATGGAAGGTGTTGCGTGACATGAACGCACACTATGCCGTTTTGAACCCAATAGACGTAGCACGTAATGCATTTAACTATAATTTCTGACATGATCCGATCCGCACGAAGTGCAATTATAGCTTTAAGAATAAAAATCCATCTCAATCTTTCCAATCGAAGATTGTTGCAGGGTGAATGATTCTTGGTTTTAGGTGAAATAGAAAAGGCGTTTTGAAAAAGGGTTTTCGGATGAGGGAAGCGGGGTTTTATGATAAAATAAAGATTAACCCTGGGGTAGGTAACGCGTAACGCCAAAAAGGCATAATATTCAGGAGCGTTAGCTGGAGGCAGGAACTCTTAAAACTGGCCGTATTTCTCTTTAATGTCACAACATAAAATTTGTTAAGGGGTTTCGTAACATCTGTGGTACGAGGTGGGTACGCGGTATACGAAACTCCACGCACACATGGTTATGCAGTAAAAGGTTAAAAATACGATTCTTTGTTCGAGGCGAGACGCGAGGCAAGGCTCTGGCATGGCCAGTCCAAACGCGCCGATGGGGTGGCCTCCTGCAAAACCCATTTTAGCACGCTGCTATCCAAAATGTAAAAAACTTGACCCGAGAATTTTAACCTCATACTGTGCCAAATCCTGAATTGGAACAGGGACCGAAACGCGCTCCAAATTACTCCACCAGCTACCTAACGTGCACCAAACTCTATTTCGGTACTCACTTTCCCATCGCTATTATACATATGCTATAGGTACCTACCAGCCCGTCGTCGCTAGTCCTTCAAATTATTTTTCTCATCAAACGCCGTAATAAATTATCTCAGAGAGTCTATTCATCCCGCTATAATAACGCCAGTACCTACGTCAATTAATTCGAGCTTTAAGGGAGGGATATCAAATCCTTCCTCGATTTACGCCATTCGAAATTTCTCATTTTTGTTCTGTTTCGTTCCTTAGTTTTTTTTTGTGAATCTCTTCGTTAATGAACTTGTTGTAACATCGATATGCTATACCAAATTTATATCATTCATCCATTCATTTATTTATTTATTTATTTATTTATTTATTTTGAATGTGCTGCGAAGCACAAGAGCATGAAACGAATGCCTCGAATTATTGCGGGCGAATTAAACTGTTTGATGATTACCTCCGGAGCGATGCACCCTTGATATTTCCAGCTTGAGCTTCAGCTTTTGTACCAATTGCTCGGGCGAAACCACCGCGTGTTCAACGAATCAGAATTCGCAATGATTCGTTCAAAAACCTGGCATGATCTGGCTTTACGCATCCCGCGACCTGTGACGTCATAAAATAGACTACAAAGGTGAAAGAAATTTTTCATTTCTTTTAGTTTTTATTTTTTACGCTTTTAATCAAATTTTCCATTCAACGAGCAAATATCTTCATCAATTATCCATTCCGTTAAGCACACCGTTTCAATGTTTCATTACACATTTTTTACCCCCCAAAAAGTAAAAGAGAAAAACAAAAAAACAGCTCCTACCTACGTCAAAAGATCGCCAAGCAGACATCTGCAGACTACGTCGAGCCAGATTTTAATGGAAATGTTTCTTTTGGTTCCAGATATTTCGCCCCAAAAATATCCCTTTGTAATTTAAATTTTCGTTCTGTACCCACTTTTGTCTACAGTAATAATTGTGGAAATGAAAAACCTGCACAAAGGGAGTCTCGACACAGATAGGTAGGTAATCATAGAATCGACCAACGTTGAGTTGACCATAACGGCAATGAGATATGAAGAGAAAGGATTGATGTGTATAGGTATACGTATCTCGAGGAACGTGAAATAGAACCGAAAAAAAAAATAAAAAATCATCAGCGGAATTTTTTTTTCGCAGATCAACTGCACCGCGATATTGCCAAATGCAAATATCTCAGAGACGCGATCTTTGGGGTTTTGTCTCGCATTTTTCCACACCAATCTTATCGTCTCGGGGTCGGCCCTGAGGTTGGGATTGAAGAGATGAGAGAATAGAGAATAGAAAAGGGAAGAGGGAAGAGGGAAGAGGGATGACGGTAGCGCAGCAACGTCACGCTCCGTCGCGACGATCTCCTCGAGACGCTTTGGCGCCGTGACGCTTATGGGCTGCACCACTGACATAGACTTAGGCAACAACTCAACTTCACTTTGCGCCTCTTATAGTCATAAAGTTTAGCTTTTGTGTCTAGAGTTGAACAGAAACTGTAATATAATTCGAATATTGCGTTTTATTAAAGTTAATAAAACGTTTTTTACTCATTTTTTTGTGATTTTCCATCGAAACGTTCTACGGGAAAAAATTGAGCTTTTTAGATTGTCGAATGGATGGGTGCAGCTTTGAGCCAACGAGTGGGAGCACGGCTTGAAATCCCTCTTTATAATGTTGGAATTCAAAGCGTGACACTTTGCAGATATTTAATAATTTCTAAACGAGTTATTCAATACTCTTGCTGGTATTACCAACGCGGTGTATACGGGAGGGGGTGGAAAATAAGCTAACAAAAAGCTAGCGTGATCCGTTTGTTTTGAAAACGGCTCAAAGCTGACGTCTAGACAGAAAAGATACAAACAAGCGTATTACATATGCACGTGAAATCGATACTTCGTAGAATATCATAAAATAGGTATAAAATGGAAAATCTCTACCATCAGCGTAATATCTACGCATTATGTCTCTCATAGCCGCGTACCCTGCACCGATATATCTTCCAAGTATGAAATATTCGCGGAAGAGAAAAAAAAAATGACGAAAGAGAGGAGAAGAGAAAAAGAAAAACTGCAAAAACCCCGTGGATTCTGTTTCTATAAACGTGTTTCATATAGAATCTAAAAATTTAAATACTACGAAGCCCGAATCCCATTTTTCGAGATAACCTCGTTTGTCCACCCCTTGGCGAAGGGCTGGGTGCAGATCGAACGGCAGAGGGCTTTGAGGCATATGATCTATTTGGCAACCGAATTTGATCAGATGTCCGCAAATTCGATCAGGCGAGGGGAGATCTCAGAGGCCTTTGTCGTTTGCATATCGTAGGCCCTACTCGCGGTACTTAACAAAGAACCAATCTATTGCTTTAGCAAACTAAGCCCTCCGTTATCTCCGGGATTCGATAGATCTCGTACCTGCAGGCTGCAGGTATAATTTTTCCATACGTTTCTTTCGTCAAGGGATGTTCGTTGAAATGAAATTCGAGTCGAACGGAACTCGTACAAAAATGAAAATTTCATTAATTTTCGTCCGAGAATTTGATCGGATCAAATCGTCATTTCTAGACGCTGTTAGCTAAGTACCTTGATAACTTTTTCGATAAAGGTGAGATGAAAAATTCTTCCGTCTATAATATGATCCATCCTGCATCCCCCGTCCCTTTGTCTGATATGGGTAGGTATAGTTGTTTTTCCGTTCGCCAAGTAGTTCCCGGTTATGTAAATGGCTTACTGTAGTGGCAATTTGTAACGTGACACACGCAGGGCAATGGCTCCACGTATAAGTCTAACGACACAACACGAAACTACGGGGTCCCTGGCATTTGCATTAATTACCCAGGAGAATATGAATCGGAATGGACGAATTTCCGAGATTGTTGTTTTATTCTTTTAATGGAACTGTGTAGGTATACGCTTGACGAGGGTGTGGCCAAGATTAGCCCCCGTTTAGTACCGCATTCGTATGGTAACTGAACTAGATAAGGATTTACCCTTAACTAACTCGGACAATAATTAAGCCGAAGGTTTATCAAATTTCTTTTTTCCCTAAAATAGAAATGATAATTAGGGTGAAAAAAAGGCTCGCTGTTCATTCCCTCGTACAATTAAACAGAATTTTCGGGGGGTGGGCCCCGGGTGAGATCGATCGCGTGACTGAAATTCAACTGATAATAATTGGCGGAAGGGTAGAGGCCGAAAATTAGTGAAAATTACCGAGTCATTTTATTTTTATAGCACGACTTGTTAACTTAATTTCATGATTTAACGAGAATCACTCTTCACTCGCCGACTGGCCACACAACAATCCATATTCAGTATAAGTGCACACCGTAGTGGTATTACATCAATTTACTGCACTCGGTGGACTGTGGCGAAAATTTAAGCATGGAGTAGCGTGAGCCCAAGGCATCTATCACTTACACCCACGTCCTCGCCCAGGTAGGTATGTAAGGTGAGGTACGTAGAGGAAAGGGAGACTTCCAAAGAGCGACTACCTCAAGGTGTGGCCAATTTTAAAAAGTAAATGTGCGCCTGGTTCGCTTCGATATTTAACATCCGTTTCAGAGTGAAATAAATCGTTTTAACAATTTGAATTCCCGTCTCATTTTTTTTATTTCCTTTTTTCTTCTTCATTCTTTTTTCTTTTATTTCGCAAACGCTTTTGGCCCGGGTTTTATTTGATGAAAAAACAGCCCTGATGATTTCGGGGTGTAATTTATCGGGCAATTCATTTGTGTAATGAATGTTGAAAGCGCCGCGTCGCGTCGGGGTAATTGCGGTTACTTTTTTTATTTATTTCATTTTTACTTTTTCGAGACTATTATACATATTTATACTAAAATTAGATGTGAAAATTGTGTACAATTGTGCAAACACGATAGTGGGAGTGACGTGTTTATATTACTACCGCGAAATTGTTATCCATTCCAAACATGAAACTCGTTAATATTAATGAAATATAGATGTTGCAAAAAAAACAAAGGAGAGAATTAAAAAAAATTATTCCAGACACGTTAACGACGACATTACGTTTGTATTATGCGAATAAATTTCACGAGTTAGCGATTCCGACTACGCGATAAGAACAAATAGATGAGAAAACTGCGTATGACGAAACGAAAAAGTGAAGAAAATGGAATTCAATCGGATGATGAAATGGCAAAGTTAATTCATTGTTCGTCACATAAATATGCGAGCAATATTAATTTCGCTAACGGTAACCGCTTGAGCATATATATATACATATATTATATACGTAGGCATGTAGAGTCGAAGAGTTGTTAGCGAACAATAAATATAGTTGAATGCTAATCGGTCGGCATTATGAATCAGTCAGGGCCAGTTTGAGAGTTTGGTAACAAAGTTTCCAGCCATTGTTGAGCAGAATAACAAATTTCTTTGGCTATGGTGTGGCACGTAGCTTAAAGCGAGAAAGAGCTAAAGAAAAATAAGAGGAGAGAATCAGTTCGAGAAAGAGTAGGTATATATAATGTAACTGGAATGAGAGAGGGAGACGACGACGACGACGTTAATCAGCGAAACTGAATTGATTTGACGGTAGAGAGTGAAACGAAATGAAACGAAACGGAACGAAACGAAACGAAACGAAATGAAATGAAAATGAAAAGAAAGCTAAAGAACTGAGAACTCCGACGATTGATTACGTTCGAAGGTGTGTGTGCGCGTGTGTGTGTGTGTGTGTGTGTGTGCGCTTTTCTGAAGCACGAAAAATAAAGAATTGAAAAAAAATTCGACCGGATAGTTTTCAATCGAATTAAAAGTATCAAAGGAAAGTGACACTTTACACTCCCCAAGGCTCTAGGGAAAATGGAATTCAACGTCCAACATTAGTCTCACAGACTTAATTTGTTCTTTAATTACTCCGCCAATATAAAATTCAGGAGGTATAATGAGTCCTGATTTTTTTTTTTTCTTTTTTTTTTGTGATCGGGAAATTAATTGAATCGCGCAAACTTTATCCTTATACTCGCTGTTTTTAATTCGTATACTTTGTGAATTCATCTTCGGCGCAATAGACAGGCGGAGAGTCCCTTTGTCCATAAACATTGCGGAATGTACGTCTACCGATTTTCTGAAATTTCACTCAGCGAGATATCGCGGTTTTCAGACGCTGCAGTGTGCGAAATTGAATTGATCAATAGCCGAAATTTGAACAGCGGTACCGGCGTTTTTTACACACATATAGGTATGGGTATATATCTATACGACTTTCAGAGATCGTCTAAGACGCCCACGAGACGCCCACTCAGGCCAAGAAACGCTCAAGACTTCTATATAAGTAATTGCACACAGCAGAAGAAAGAGTTGAATGGATTGAGTGCGCATTGACCTATCCTAATCGTAATTAATGAACCTTGAAGTGTCTAATGACTCGCCAAGTTGGTTAATCAATAAACAGAAGCTTTTTCAACCGATACAATCCCGAAGCTCGAGTTTTATCGGCAATATAAATGACGACTAAATAATTTGAGAAAAACTAGATCCGATCTCGCATCGACATTAAATGCTTTTACTGAGGTCCTAATGGCTCGAAAGTTCCGACGTCTGTCACCAAGAAAATTGACCAAGCTGTGTCGGATCGAGACAAGCTATATTTATCGAGGACTGGAAACTTCGGCAAGTTTAAGAAATGATTGAGAATCTGAATCAGATGAAGCTCGAGTATCAATGATCGCGTCCATTCACTGCCGCACGCGGTAATTCTCGTATGTTTTCCGCCACTGTACTTCTTCCTGTTGTCCGTCGGGCTGATTCGTCGAGGTTGAATTTCAGGGGGTGCAAAAAAAAAGGTGATAAAAGCAAAAAGCAAAAGAAGGAGCCTGAAACTTTTGCCATCCATCGCGGATCACAAAACACTCAACAACTAGCAGCCCTTGGGCGACAAAACATTTCACGTGATGCCATATAACTTTTCTACCTCGTCGACAAGACCGTCTCAATTCTCAGCTGTCAGAGATCTCGCTCCCCACGTGTAGGACGTAGGTATGTACCTCTACTCAACTTATTTTTCCTTTTTACTCCAGCCGAGATGGACCGCTCCGCTTTTGTAACGAGGCTGCAGTATCTAACACCAAAAAGGATGCTGTGCAGCATTTCACCCTTTGTCCATTATACTTTTCGTCTAATTGTACGATGGAGCAAAGAGCAGAGAGTGCAAGACAGCGGAGGGAAGTAGTCGTACGAAAACTCCGAGTTGGGTATAACGAAAAAATATGATAGTTCTTACCGGTGCGTCTCCAGACTCTCATTAGACGAAGGACAAAAATACGTAGCTACTAGATAAAGCGCAAGAGTGGTGCAGTGGTTTGGTTGAATGCCGGGCTTTTCTATGGTGCCTAGCTTCTGTGGTACTGATTGATAACGGGACAAAAGCTCCGAGTGTTTTTGCTTTCGGTAGAAAAACTAGCCGACAAAATTGCAGAGGAATTGCAGAAGCTGCTGCAGTGTCTCAGGGTTCAGACAAATTTGATGAAATTCTTCCTCTCGCGATGTACGTGCATACGTGGGTACTCTACCAGTATGCACCAGGTAGATGAACGTTTCATGTTGGTAAGAATTTTTTTTATTCACGGTACCACGATTCGAAGCAAACTGCTTACTGCGAAATAAACTTCACAAAGGTCATTTGAATCAGAAGTTAAAAGCAGACAAGAAACGACGCGACGGTTCAAAGAAACCCTCCTCTGATCTACGACCATCTTTTAATCACCGACTGGCTTTACACAAAACTTGAACTTGCGATCGCACAGACTCAAACATACCAATAGCCATATTGAAGTAGCGCTCGGAGCTCGCCGTTTACCCATAAATAAGTGATTCAGGGTACATGAGGAAAATATTTGACATCCCTTACGATAAATAAAGTGCAAACATTGAACTTTAAGAAATGGTATATGTACGGAAAACTTTTCAAACCATTCAATAAACACTGGAATACGGTTTACATTTCGTTAATTAACCAGCTGGTTAGCTGACGCTGAAGCCCGGTGGAAGTTTCTCGATCCGAGTGGGGTATAGGCTATACCGAAATGAAAAAGTGCCGCCGAGACGTGTTTTAATGCCTGTCTTTCATCTCGGCTACTGAAAAGGGGGGCTATTTTCAATCCCCGTTCCTGTAGGGCACTCAGGAGCCAAAGGTGGGACGCTCGCCTGCCTGCTCATTTAGCGTGCTCGCGTGCGGATTTCGCCATAAAATGGGATGAGGATGAAAAAAAAGGATGATGGTCGTATTATAGGGTGAGCCTCGCAGATAGTTATGGTGTATTGAAAAAGCTGTTAGGAGAAAGCGATTCCGGTCATCAAATAAGTGAAGAAACGTTGTTCCCTGTTCTCTCTTCTTGACGTTGTTGAGGAATAATAGAAAGAAAAAAAAAGGTTCGTATTTCGCATATGCTGAAAATGATGAAGAACAGAGTACGAGTTACGACGAGGGAACCTGGAGATCATCTCTGCTCTACATAGTGGCTTGGGTGATGAGACCGAGAGGCACATATAACCTGGGAACCCATTAATAATCGTACATCACCAGAGCTTGCGAGTGTAAAAAACAGATGGTCGTTTGGCGACGTCCTGATGGTCGCAGGTTAGCTGTAGAGGCTTCTCTTCATGGCGTCAAACGCATGAAAGTGCGATATGTAACGCAGGCTTTGATCTTAAACGAAATACTGAGACAGCTGGTGGTGATAATAAAAAATAATCTGCGTTATGCGCATCGTACGAAAATAGTATGGGTACCATGCGAGAGGTCGAAAAAAAGAAATGATATAAATTTTTGTACATTTCGTTCTCCTCTTTCTTCTCCTTCTTCTTCTTCTTCTTTTTCTTCTCATTCTCGCGCTCTTCTTTCGCCTCTTCGTAAATCGCAAACACGATTCCTTCGGAGAAAGGTAATCCATGAAACCAAAGTTCTCCCTTGGGGGCTGCTACAAGATCCTCATAACCTTCTCGATACATAATCAGGCTTCCCTCTCGGCTGAAATTAATCAATTTAATCCAGTATTTCCTTCAGCTGGGGTAGGTACTACAAGCTCCAATATCAACGCTCTATTCACGTTCTTTTTAATTCCCGGATTGAATAAAAATTCATTAGAGGTTAACGCGGAGTTACCGCGAGGGTGAGAGACTCCAGGTTTTAGAGGTTTTAAATAAATTAAAAGTTTACCTTTTCGGGAAAGGTATAAGGTATACAGATGCGGCGAGGTGCGGTGCGGTGAGGTGTGGCGCGGTGCGATAGAGAACTTTCTGTACAAGTGGGTACATTGAAGAAAGAAATGAACCTTGAATTAATCAAGTCGTGTGTAATCAATTATTTTATAATCAGCAAAGCTTCGTCTTCGACTTAGGTATTCCCGAAAAATTTTCCAATAGGTACAAAGTTCGGTTAGATTTCAAATAGGATAGGATGCGAGAATTGTAAATCAAACGTATCGCTGTCTCATCTTTTTCAACATATTTTCATGGGGAATATATTCTTCTGACTAGACGTTGAATGATTTCTATCGGGGTGGCTAAGCGGGGCTAGAATAAAAATGTCTTTCACGTATTCCATTGATTATCTTATAGAGTTGAGTTGGCACCGCCAACTCACGATCGATTTATTTAACGTCGGTGAAATTGTTAACACACAGCTAAACACTAAAATAATTCCTCACGTTCCTCCGCATAGAAGAAGCCCAGAAACTCAGAGCACCCACGGACACGGGCCTAAATTCTTGCCACGAAGTTCTGGCTACGGTCCAAAATTTGATACGGAACGTAGGACCGAGAGAGAGTTACGTTTATGGTAATGAGGATTGCGCTAGTATTAGTACAACAACACGTACAGGGATATAAAATGTTACGCTCCCTTATTGGGTGAAGCGCTTAGCAAGGGGTAATGGGATGTCCAGCCTCTGGCAATTCGCCCAACCCTTTGGGCCCGCTGGCCCAGCCCAAAGGGTTCATGTCCAGAGCCCAGGGGATGAGGAGGTGCCGAAGGGGGTTGAAAAATGGAACGGGTTGCAGCGTCCAGCTTCAGGGGTATACGATTTGACGTGGGGGTGTGTTTACAGATATTTTATGGCGGTTTGAGGTTCATAGTCCGGTTAAACTTTCGACTTTTTTATCGATAACGACCTCGCGACCCTTGCGCAACGGTTACCCCTAAAATTCCCGAGCTTTTCATGCTGCTGAAAAAAAATTTACCACAGGTGACACTTTCGGTAAGTATCAACGCCCGGGTATCGTTACGTTTTTTTTCTCCCTCTCTCCCTCTCGATGCAGAGTATCGAAACCCGCGGAATTAATCGACGGGTTGAAATCCCGATTCCTGCATCATCGCCAATATTTTAGTGAGCTCTGTCAGCGTTCGTAAAGTCGGGGACTCTGACAATGGGGTGAATTATTTGCAAGACAAGGCAAGGCAAGGCACTGACGCGAAACGTGACAATAGAGTTTGCACTCATTCTCACAGGACAGTCGTGATTACGAAGGTTACGGCTTAGTTTCTGGCCGCATCTGAGTGCCGTATCGTGAACCAACTCGAACAGCCATTAAAACAGAACTCTACCATTAAGTCCAGGAGTTCCCTTCTACTACTCGTCCCTCTGAAGGTTTAAATACGCTATAAAACGATCACATAACAACCCCGTCCGAGCCCCTATCTTCCCAGGGAGTGTCCACTGCGGTTAATTGTCTGATTTAAGCCTCGGGAGGACACACGCGATGAAGGATAACGGCATGGAATCTTCGTTAAAAGGTGTCGCGTCCTTTGGCGAACTTAGAAACTTATCGAAAGTTCAAAGTTGCAGGGGGAAATCTTTTTATGCAATAAATCAATTCCCGAGCTCTGAAAGACCATTCAATGCGGTCCTTTCGCATCAATCCTTCGATACTGACAAGAAATTTTGAAAAAAAAATACGTCCGCAACTCGGGTTTATAATTTTCACTCTAATCCCAGATGTGATGCGCGAGCCAACACCCATGGGGTCCCTCGACGACCCCGTAACACCCCCGAGCAAACACAACCCTCCTCGCTCCAATCAGCTCAGTACCTCCGATTGGCTTGGATTTTAATGGCGGTCGTAAATATAGCAACATTAAAAACACGTAACGGTTTGCGTGTAGGCAACCGTAGATGACCGCTTCGAATCTCGCTACACTCGCAGGGCTAATCCTATACCTTGGATGACCGTGAGCCTGGGCCTGCACGTCCACCATGGGAGTTCACTGTACATTTTAGGGTGGCAATTACCCCGTGTGTGGCAATGTGATGAAATCACCGTGGGTGCCTCTGACCATTTTATCCGTAAGCCAGATAAATATTGTCGCTTTGAAATTAGCCACGATTGGCTTTACCCCCCGACTTCCAAAAGTATTTTCATCTCTTCCTGCGCACGGCGAGAATACGTCTTTTATTTTATTTTACCATTTTTTTTCATTTTTTTTCATTTTTTTCTTCCCCCTGCAGTGTCGCTAAAAATTGGAAATCGGATCAGGAATTGATGACGGGGTAGAAGTGTACGATGTGTTAATTCGCCTTTATTCGTATCGATGATTTATGGATATGATTTGTTTTTTTTTTTTTCGCCAAACGATCGTCGGACGCGTAATTGTATTTTTATTTTCTCCGACCACGGTGGAAAAACGCAGAAAAACAAAACGAGCGAATTTCGATCCGGTACTGCGGTTCAAACGAAGGGAAAAACTACCCTTGGTACGAATGACAGTGATTTTCGAACGGCCAAAGTGAACTTTTACGATTGTTTTATGAGGGGCGGTAGCGCGACCGAATACTGGATTCTCTGGACAGGAGTTTATGGTTCACGCTTGGACCAGGGTTGTAACGAGAAACGTTATTTTAACGTTATGACTTAATGGTCACTGCTTCGGAATGACCCCACACACCCTTAGAATAATTAAATAGCCTCCTCGACAATCGAAGGGGAACAATTCCCTTTTTGGAAAGAAAAAACTACACACCCGGAATGTAGGTACCAAATAAAGTTGAAGCAAACGTTTAAATGCTGCAGCAAGATTTTCATCCGAGTCGTAGAATGAAGGTCGGGAATTCCAGATGGTATTCGTAGTCTCCGCGAACTTTACCTTCGTAGAAAATTCTATTTCAAACTAACGACTCAATTAATGAAACTAATTGTAAGTAAAGTTTGAAGCTCGCGTTTTACTATGGAGGTAAGATTCTACGAGGGGGATTAAATCCTTGCTGCTGCTGCTGCTGCTGCTGCTGCAGAGAGTCTTGAGAGACGCGCTAATTACCTCTAGTGAATCTGAGGCGAGGCAGTGATTAGTTGTGTAAACGATATTCCTGACCCCTCGGAATGCTTTGTCATTCCACGGGATTTTACTTTTCCTTTTTTCCCTTTACTCCCTTTATTTTTTCATCGTGGCAAACGGTACGCTGCGTAAATACGGCCGACATCTGAATTTTGCATAATTAGGCAGGTCGGTGAGCTGGGAGTGCCTTTGATCGTACGGTCATGAATGAGTAAGCGTGTAAACGAAGCCGAGGCAACGCCCAGAAGCCCAGAAGCCGAAAAGCGAAAGAGACGAGAAATGCAGCTTTTTGCAATTAATTTAATTAGCAGTTAGTCTCAAGACTCAAGATTTCACTCAAGAACTACACACGTAATATATGTCTGCTATTGTTTTCCTCCGATTCCCCATAAAACGAGAATGCACACCACTGCTTTCATCCCCATACATAATTCACACAGTGTGCAAATAATTAGCTAAAAAGCCGGAAAGTTCAAAGCTAATAATTGCCGTGTAAATTCAAAACGATAAAATACCTCCAAACCCCCCAGTCTCTAAGATTCATCAAAGAAGTTGTGGTACTTGATTCTGCAGCAAGGGTACTTCGATTCCCTGGGTACTTATGAATACCATAATTTGACGTAAAAACGTAAAAACCTTCCATCCTATACACACATCGCAAAATAGATTACGAGGAAGGAGAAATCTGCAATCTCTTGAGCCAAGAGTTTCTTACAAGGAATCTCTGATTTCCCAAGTCCTGCAGACGTCACTCCATGGTCCAGCGGAATAGCTACAGCGAATCTCGAACATCGTTTCGCCATGTTGAACAACTGGTATTGGACAGTACAGGTTGTACCGAGGTCATGTATTATTTAGAAGAGGCAATATATCACCGGCCCATCTAATATACCTATAGATATAGGTCCCAGGTCTGCGTGTAGCTTGTAAGTTCGTGGCGGCGGGTGGTGAATTGCTTGGCCTCGAAGACGACGGCGAGATGGGATGGGTGAACCGACCAAGTATAAGGGAGCAAGAGGCCAGATAGAGATTCTCAAAGGATGTGGGTATAGCGGGTGCTCTAGCCTCTTGGAAACTTCATACAGGAGCAATTCGGTGTAATGGAGATCGGTCAGTTACTCGGTAGGATCGCAGCGCGCGATTTATCCGTTCCAAACCCGGCTAGGTATAATATAGAACTTGATATCCCGCGTACCATGAAACTTTTTTACTTTCAACTTCAGAGACAGGAGTAGAGATGAGATACGAGCTCGGTCGATGTCCGATAATATTAGCTATGTTTGCTGCCTCTACTTTCATCGATTAGATTCCCCTGCAGATATATAGAAAATCATGGTCAATCCCACACCAATCTGCGGCATTTCGTTAATCATTCAAGATCACGCATATAGATAATCAAAGAGCTTTCCCAAATCGTTTTATTTCAACAGTAATAACTTTACAGCTCTCTTTCCTTCTCATATAGGTACATACCTACACGCATATCTATGCAAAAGGGAAGCTGACTAATTTCCATTCAAACTGCAGAGCCATAATATAATCTTTATTCAGGGGTCGCGTCCTGCAGTGTATCGTACCTACTTGCCTGGTCAACTTGAAAAAGGGTTGATATTCCACCGCGTATGAATTTTACCAACGTATTAATTTTATCTACTAGCTTGTCACAAAAATATCAACCCCGACGATCTTTATGAACTTTTGTGTCCACCTCAATTAGGATTATTGCGGACGAGAGACCGAGTCTCTAGTATTTCCGCGGAGGAGAGAGACGTATCTTTATTTGTTGTTCCCGTAAAGTAGCCCGAGGGGACAGCAGCATATCTTCCGTTCGTATTCCCGCGTAGTGGAATCGAGGCTGGCAATAATAACGTAGGTAATCACTGTTGCACCGATAAACCGAGAGTTGGCTCGAGCCGCAGAATTCGGTCATGATATCCGACGATAAATATAGTCAACCTTTATTGCTTCGAAATAATAATTTTCCTTCATCACTTGCCCCCCATTTATATACGTGAATGTATTTTTTATTCACACTTGACATTCGCTCGTCAAACTTTCAGACGATTTTAATCAGAAAATTCATATCGCGATGAAAAAAAAGCCCAAAATTTTGTTCTGATTCCGCGATATGAAGATAACGTTGTGATCTTACGGTTACGACATTGCTAGATAAACCGTACTTCGATATCGTAATACTTAAGTGATCGATAATTATACGATTAAAGAGTAGGTAAGTCTTTCGTGTCTTACGCGCTTATCGATTCCTAATATTTAATCAGTTTTTCTTTACACTCGCCGATGATAATTTATATTCTTGATTTTTCTAATTTTCAAATAAATTTTCGAAATTATTTTACGACCTGGTCATAAGCCGTGTCACTAAAAGTGGCAACAGCTTCGTCCAGAGAGAAAATTTCACTCCATCAGACCCGTTCGAGCCGTCAAAGTCGTCTTTGATATATTCTGAAATCCATTCTCGATAGAACCTAACGTCTGCATATACCCCAGGATAATTTGGCCATGCACATCCTTCGCCCCAGGAAACAACCCCGGTTAATATTCCAGCGCAGATCAAACCACCCCCAGAGTCACCCTGAAAAGATAAAAAAAAAAAAAAAAAACGAAAGAGGAAACGAAAATGAGGAAAAAATTTAAATAGAGCTAAATACATTATACACCTTTGACTATCATATTTACCTGGCAAGCATCTCTCAGTCCTTCTATGTAGCCGGCGCATATCATCCCTTCCGGAACGTTTGAAAATTCGATGTAAAGTTCTCTGCAAAGTTGTTGACTGACTATGGGCACGTCGACGTACATCAATTCGTTCATTACGAATGGAACGTTCTATAACCGTAATAATAATAATAAATTGGTCATGTATGTATAGTAATTGAAAATTGTCTTTCATCGTTAGAAATATTGCTAATACTTACTGATGCAGGGTATCCCCATCCAGCAACTTGGCAAACGGTGCCAACAGGCACTTGGTTTATTTGCAACTGACGATATGCCACGGTCTGATTGTCGAGGCTGAAAGCTCGCGACAACTGAAATTAAAATGAAGAATGCAACAATTTCTCTATAATGAAATTTCTAATGAAAAGAATGTGTTCTTCAGGTAAAATGGAACCTCGTACCCCCAGCAATGTGATATCATTCTCGTAGGTAGTCGGGTTGTACTTTTCATGAATGATCATACGAGTGACAGTGCGTCGCTGACTCGTGTTCGAAGTACGATTCAGCCATAGATCTCCAGCAACGACTGTGATCTGCCAAGGCTGCAGTTGCACCCCCGTGCTGAACGAAAAAGAAAAAGAAAAATAGTAACATTCAAAATGGGGAAATTTAGACGCAAAAAAATGTTGCATAATCAATTTTCACACTTACTTAGGCTGGAACATGCAGTGTGCTGCGGTAAGAATCCATCCTGGACTGACGATATTACCACCACAAAAGTGATTCGATGTTATGGTATTTCGTAGAGATACCTGGATGCGATGATAGCAAAATTTAATACGGTCTAACAGCGATTAGCAACTAAACTAAAATAAGATAAGAAGGAATCTTTCTCACTTGATGAGGAAACTGGGCGAGGCTAGCTGCTGTGCCATTTACTATCCGTCCTAACGACCGCAAGTGATTAGCTTCGACTAGAAGATGGCTTGTGAGATGAACGTGTTCCTCTGAACGAAGAAAAAGAGAAAAAAAAATGGGGGTAGGTATTTATTACACTGTCAGAATGATAATCAAGAAATCAAAAAGCGTAGGAAATCGTTTTGGGAATTAGCAAGGCTACAAAGATCGATATTACTACTAATCTCACTCATGGACGAAAGCTGGACGAAATTGATGAGCGAAAGGGCGATGAATCCTTGAACGATGAACCGATGAACACTACACAACCCCATGACGAAGAACGATTGTCTTTACCACAACACCCAACGATATAATGCTGCAAAGCATCGCTTCCACGAAATTTAAACGACCATTAAGCTTATCTCGAGTGCTATCTATATCTGTGGTCACTATCATTATGTGACATGTGTCTTTTGAACGAGATGCGATGCACAGTATATCATTTTACCCCAAATGATTAAAAATGTTACTTTTTTTGTATTTTTGTATTTTTTGTTTTTTCTTTTCGGGGTAGTGAATGTAGTTTAATTTTGAAACGGTTTTTCCGAGGGCTAGAAATTCGGTAGACAATCTAGGGAGGAAGTAACGATCCTCGGTGAATTAAGTTGACACTAGCGGTCGGAAAAGTAGTCCTGGGCACTCTCTGGCTGACCATTAGGGCACGCTGAGGGGCCATACATACGTACACAAGCTTTATTTAGGGCACCCTAAATCTTATGGTACAATTAACATTGCTAAGGTCTCATTGGGCGGGGGAAGAATGCCATGAGGTTTATAGAAACGTTGAATACCCGAGGGCTCGGATATAAGGAATGACCTAATAGCGAATTGAATAGAAACAGGCGTAAGCTATTATTCCAAAGAAAGAACGAAGCCACTTTTTTCTTATCCTTGGCTCGCTTCCATGGGAGAAAAAGGTGAATAAAAGGCGAGAGAAACAAACAACAGAAGAACACACACCCGTTCATTCTTTTTCGGAAATACGAAAAAACTTCTTTTTCATATTATACGCCTTCGCCTTTCGACTTTTATCACTTGAAGGAAAATCGCCCTATACATACATATATACGGTAATGCGTTGATACCGAACTTTCGTCCAACAGATCGATTATCTTGAACAAAGTCCAGAACTGGCTAGAATTGTGAATACTACGTTATACACACCGTGGATGATAAAACACCCCCGTCATTCCCACAATTTCTAGTACCCAGGGGTGACGCAGCTACAATAAAACCCCATAAAATGCCTTATATATATCCACGGATCATTGATGCTCGAGTAATAGCAAGAAGGTTACAAATTACTTCGAAACTTGACGCTAGGTCTAGTTTATCTTATCGTAATTATCTGTTTGTAGTCTCGCGGCCGAAAGTCAGTTCACTTTATAGAAATACCATAACCATTTATTTTTTTTTATCACCTTATATCCCCACCTGGTGACTAATTGTCGGATTTTCGTTTCTGCCTCGGTTAATTACACAATAACTTTTTCTAATCATGAACACTGTTCGTGCTAAAGCTTCCTGTACATGACTCTATGGAATATATATGTATATATGTACGTGGTTTGTATTCTATCCGGGGATAAGCCCGACGATAAATCAAATTAGATAAAAATTCTTTGATTTATCATGATAAATCGCATTGTAGGTACACGCGTATAGTCCAAGTCGTCAACTTTTGTAACGTGTATAATGAGCGCAGGCGGATATCATCTGAAGAAATATAGCTCGTCGGTTAATGAAATCAAGTTGCCTTAGGCCAGTGGGCGATGAAACTAGGGAATGAATGTTATGTTAATTTTAATGAGGCATTATTTTATTCGAAAAAAACCGAGTAAGAGTAAGAAGGATGATTAATAATCGGGAAATATTATCGTTTGAATAATTGAACGATAATTTGTATACGTGCAACGAAATTTATCTTGGAACTTATGATATGAGATATATAAGCTGCGATGTTTCTCTTTCGATTATAAATAAAATGAAAAAAAGTTTCGTTGTACATATATACCTACTGTCTCGTGGATAGAAATAATTTCCGAGTCTATTAACTTGAAGAATAATTAAAATTTGATCGAATCGCCGCTCGCTAGATCGTTCTATATTTTTTATTATCGATAACGATCAAATTATGAACGAAATTAGATGGACCACCACGTACTAACTCTTTCCACTGTATGTATAAACCGGCTCCGAATTCCATAGCGGGAATTAATCTTTCGATACAGGTATAACTACGCTGTTGTTGTAATAATTTTATACACCAAAGTTCTCTCTTGTCAGAGTTAAGGAAAACAAATTAATCTTCAGAGATATTTTATCACGTATGTATATAGATATGTTATTCTCTCTATAAGTCTAATACGTCGTTGAAAAATCGATCGAAAAATATAAATAATAATAAGAATAACGAGTTTCGATAAATTATTAAACCGTGGCGTGAGGAGAAACGCGTAAAACTTTACACAACAATAGGACTCATTCATAGCGAGTAGATAACCTTGAGAGTAAGTATCCGGATGAATCGGACATTCATAAATTATCACTTCATGGCTGGAAGATAGGCCTTTCTGAAGTGGATCGTAAACTTACACACATACACGATTATATTGCGTACAATAAACCCGTTCATTTTTTTTCAGTGCAGATATGAGCGCGTTTACTGGTTGGTAAAAAAATTGCGAAATTCAATCGAGTGTATCCGAGTCGGGATAGAAATTCTACTTGATCTCCTAAAACCTCAAATCATTCATTTTCACATTCGTGGATAGAAATATGATTCTTCTTTAGTAGAAATTCTCATTAGGACTCCTCGGCGAGGACTGGCAGGATATCTATTCCGATTCGGAGACATTGGAGTAAGAATATGATGCATATGGTATACAAAAACTAGGCATGCTAGATAAATCGTGAAAAAAATCAACACGACCGTAATTTGTCAGGCTAAAAATTTTCGAGTATAGAATCGAGATGAAGTGGAGAGTAGGTAGGTATGTACGTAGTTATACGAGGAGTTCGATCGAACCGCATTCGTCTTACTGCAGGGTATAAAATATAAAATCCCCGCAAGCGTTTTTACTCGTCGGAGTATTTCGCGGATGGAATTTTCGAATGGGATTCTTGAATATGGAATACATAATACACCCTAGGAATATACATAGGATATACCTACCTTCCAGACGGGCACTAAGTTGCACAGTCCACAGACTCGCGGAGGTATAACCAGCCGCAGGAACCGACCAATTTTCGATGGTGTAAAAGCTCCGCTCGTACAAACACTATCAGCGTAACTCATCAGTGTATATCGAAAACCGGTATAAGCTTTCCCATGGTTTTAGCACCGAGCCTTCCTTCGCCGAGAGAGTGTACCGAGCTGATAGGGGTCACCATTACCCACCCTCACCAATCTCTCAACAACTTGGTATCCCTGTTATCGAGTCGAGTCCTTGAGTTGCGTCTCCTTTTTCAATTTTTGTCACAATTTTGACTTCGTTATATCGAGTCCTTGATCAATCTTGATCCATTCGGATCTGCAGAGATGAAAACGGCACCGTGCAAAAGATGCAGCCACATTTCTTGGGTCTTCTTTCGACTCTGCATCGTCCTTGAGCTCCTGGTCTGCAGTGGGTACCTGTAGAATACCGTCTGGCCAGAGCAAAAAGGACGCAGCCTTGACTCAGGGAGCTAGTTAAAGTACTGTTCAAGGTCTGCTAGACGGTGTTCTGTTGCACGGTTAGTCGTTACGCTTCGTCGAGTGGATGAAACCCTGGAAAGAACAGAATACAGGGCTTCGTGGATTCTATAGAAAGAGAAAATTTCTCGCCGAGATACTATTCCGGGCTTGCTATTGCTACTACCCATTTATACTTCAGCATACATATATATACGTGTATTTTTCATCCTTTTGCTCATCTCGTCTATTCGAGACATCTACATTTACACTCGAGCTAAATTCCGGCTATTTCATCCTTTATTCTCCGTGTTTAAGGAGAAACGGTTTCCTCTATCCGCGTATATTGAAATCCCGGGTCATTTCACCATGGGAAGAATAATGTCAGCATCATCTGACTGCGCAGGGGCTTTGCAATCAGCTGGCTATTCTATTCGTCTGAATTTATACAGCAGCCTTACGATCGACTGTGACTTGCCTTAGTCCGTTATTTCACATCTTGTAAATTTATGGTATTCTCTATTATCCCGCGAAGTTATGGGTTGGGAATTTCTTCGGAAGATAATCTCGGCCAACCAGTATGCGTAGATATGGTGAAAATTTATTCAGCTTTTAGAGATTGGTTAAAGCCAACGTCACTTGACTTCAAGCCCGAAGAGATCAACTGAACAGTCGCGGGAACTGCGTGCGATTAAACTTATCGCGGGTGAAGATTAAGTTCGAAGAGTAGATGGGATACAATTTGGCTAAAAGTTAGCAATTTATTCGTACACGTAGGTTTATATAACGGAAAGCGCTGCAGTGCAGTGGAAGTAAATTGTTTCTTATAATATGAAGAGTCCAACAAGTTTCTCGCGAGTGTAAAAACTTGAATATATAAATACCCCGTATCTCTTAAGTTCCGTTCTTTTTATCTCGCTCTTGTTTTTTTCAACCAGTCTTATAATATGCACTTGCAGCAATGCGCTGCAATAGCCTCTAAATATCAGTGCCGCTTACGCCGAGCAGACATTTCGGATAATGAAAATTCCTCTACGTCGTGGAGAATCGCAGCTTGGAATATTCTAATTGGAATTTTATCTTTCGACCACGGAATCCTTGAGAATCTCACGATTTATTTGCGTTAATCTGGTGCACCGGTAAGAAGTTAGGCCGAGCTTTGCTTGAAGAATATAAAAAAGAAGAAGAAAAGGAGAAGAAGAAGTGATCTCTCCCAAAATGTGGGATGCATAAGTCGGTGATGAATTCCCCTAAAAAAATAATCGCGAATATTTTTGCAACCTACGCCATTGCAGAAACATCGCGGACGACTCTGTAGGGCTGGAGGACTGAAGGGATGAGAAGGGTAACCCCCGTTCCAGGCTGCCTCACGTTGCGTAACCAGTCAGCAGCCGTGACCTCGATCCTTCGCTGCGTCTGCAGCTACATGACCATGCTCACCCGGGCGCAGATGCAACCAATGACGGGGTCGCGGTCGACGTGCACAAACACAAACCATTGGCACCAACACGAACACCATGGTCGCACCAGCTACTGCGCCGCCGCGCGTTGCGTTGCACCGTCGCGACGCTATCACCACCACGAGTACCCCACTCTGTGCGAAACAACCACGGATATACATGCAACCACCTTGCCTTTTTCTTATCTGGTAGAGTGGGTACAGTTCAGACTCGCAATATCTCTGCAGAGCCCGGTTGATTCGATTCGTTATTCAATTTTGGGAAGCTATGCAGTTGATCTCAAAAATGGGATCAGATTTTGTTGCAAATTTTAACTGCGAGTTTAAAGCTGATTTTATAACAGATAAATGAGGGTGTCGAAGTTATTAGATTTTTAGCGAAACCGAAGAGGACCGATGCGTGAGATCGTGGATCCTGTGATCGCTCATCGAGGAATCGATTTCTCAATTTTTTTTGTTGGGATCTTGTTAATCGCTGACAGTTCGAATCGAAGATGTGGGCCAGGCCGTGCCTTGCACATTAATTTTTTATCGTGGACAGCTAAATGTTGCAAGGCATATTTATATAACAAGCCTTAAATATCGCCCTTGTCTTATCTCTCTTATTGCCAACATGAAGAGAAAGAGAGAGCTTCCTGTGCAAGTCTTGTCTTGATGTTGCGGTCTGTGGTTCTTCACTTTGTAACAAACTGATCAATCTTTTCACGAAACGAAAGCAGCCGAGCTCGCGATGTTTAAATTCGCGAAACGTGGACCGAACTATATCAGAGACGATTGCAAACCTGCGATTGATCGAATAATTACGTAAGAATTCACCTCGTATGATTGATTAACTTTCAATCGTTGAACCCATACGCAATCCAGCGGCTCATTTTCTCCCATAAAAAAATAAATAATAAGGAATCGCTGTACACCTAATTGCGAAAGATTATGCGATCAAGGTATATGCACTGATTTTCTTTGCCAATTTTAGTTCATCAATTGGATCGACATGAATTTAATTTCCTGTGTACACAATTTGAACACTTTATTATAAGTTGATCGAAAAATCGTGTGCGAAAATCATCGATGAAAATGTCAATCTTTTTTTAAATCGCCTAACTTTACATACGTTTAAATATTGCGTAGAATTCTACATTTACCATAAAGTTTTCGCGGTAGTGGTAAGAATCTTATACGTAAGTAGATATCAATCAGAGCTCATGCATTATAAGTATATCTGTCAATGTAACCGTGGAAATTTTCTAAGCCGGGATTCCCAGTATAGGAAAAATACATTACCCCGTTCGGTGAACTGCATACATGGAAGTTGACATCGGTGCATATTCCATGGCAGACAATGTGGTTATAAGAGGGCGTCGAATAAGGAAAATAAAATAGAGAAATAGGATCGAAGAACTAGCGAGAATGGCATATCTTATTTCGATAAGTAGTAGAATCGTGCGAGTCAGACGGTATCGTTCAGAGACACATACCCGTATGTAGTCCGGCTGGTGTGCAGCGCGAAATTGAATTGCCATTGAAAGTCGCCACCTCAGCAATACACCCTTTCAACTCACTCGAATCTTGAGAAAAAGTATACGAGGCATACTAGGCGTCACTTTACAGTGTAAAACTACGTCTGAAATTGCAGAATGAATAAAAGCGTTGAAAGATTGATGAAAGTTTGAGCTTTTAGCTGAGGGTATAGCTAATATTTAATAACGTTAACTTTTACGTTAGTAAACGTATCGAATCGAGCACTTTTTCTATAGATATACATGAGCATGAATGGCGCATATACGGTAGAGAGTTGGAATTGGGACATTTAGGTTACTGCTTATTGCCCAGACATTTCCCGGTAATAGAATCGTTTTATTACAGGTGCAGCGGAGGGCGATGATATTCCACATTAGCATACACCAATGCACTTTCCGACTTGCATTTTTTACCTTTTTCTGCACAAAGTAGAAGACATTTTAAATGATCGAATGTGCAATGAAGTTTCATCATCGCGTATATAAGACTGAATGAAGTTTTTCAAGAGCGATGAAATCGAGTTAATAAAATCGTGTTACATGCAGTATAATCCATGACGTGCTGGGAATCGTTCATTTGCAGCAAATGCGAGTAATTCGTGTTCGATAATTGCATTTACTTCCTTCGTGCCGATACAGATCTGCGCGGTTCCTGCACTCTTTACTTTTTGCGGATTGTTTTTTTTTATTTTATTTTTTTATTTTTTACACTTGCAGTGCAGGATAGCCACGGAATCAGAGTGTGACGATCATGCAGTCTGCGCATTTCACCTGATGATGTAACTCGCGTAAACTCAATAATTACGATAAAGAGAACGGTATAATGGACGCAACCAAAGTTGTGATTTAAAATATTACACGCCACCCAGTATCCGGTATCGCATTTCCGGCACTGAATCAGACCCAACCATTCTACGTAACAATTTGTCACGGCTAACAGTGAACTAATCAAATGATCAGTCGCATATCATCGGGGAACAATATGATGATGGTCATTTTTCAGCTACCGAAATCAATCGTATGAGATTTCTGAACACATGAAAGGCAAGAATTTTCCAACGTCAAGTTAGAATGTATTTTTCAGCTCGTTAAAAGAGAGCAAGCAATTATAACTCGGTGTTTTTTTCACGGGCGTAGAGTAGGTGTAGGTATCTCATATGTTTTAGTTGGATGTGATCCAAGCCCAACACCCACGTTGCAGAAATAATTTCTCCGCCTGAAGAGTGGCGTGTTCTTGTGTGTGAATTTTTAGTTTGAGAAAAGAGCTGGCTTTCATCTCAGCGTAATTTTCGTTAAGTCGAAGCCCGTATTCTAATTCAAATCAGCTCCGTTGCGTTTCGTTGTATCGCAAGTCTTTGACATAGGGTTTGGAAAAAAAACGAGAAAAAAATAAGGTCGCTCGAAACTTCGTCCTCGAATCAGTTGATAATTAACGATTTAATATTCTCAGTTGAAAATGAAGTTTCGCAAGAGAAAACTAAACTGATCAGCGGAGGTAAGGCAACGCTGCAACGTCGAGACAGTTCTACTGACACTTGCGAAATTGAACCTATCGATCAAACTGCTGCAAGTTAGATGCAGACGCACGTAGGTGGGTAGGTAGGTATACCTACGTTTTGATTATGGGAAGCATTCGCAAAGTGATCAATACACAGAGCCGTGTCTCGCTGCACACGTACAAGGCTAGTGCTGCATCGCTGAAGGAAACTGTTGACGACGATACTGCAAACTACTTACTAACCCCGTAGCAATTGCTGAGTCGTTTGGCCGCTCGCCTTTATGGTCGAAGTCTGGCAAATCCCATTATCGCCTACCATATCATGTCCAACATTTGAGAGAAACGCGTAACAATCTTGCAAAATAGTATCGCCTAAAGTTATGGAGACACTCTCGAAATGCCCCGTAAGCTTGTTATATGCCGCTTTATATGCACACACAGAAAAACTTCCGATAGATATTTGATTCGATTCGATACGCTATACCTACTATACTATACTATACTATACGATTCCAAGCGAATTTTAGATTCGAATAAAAATCTAATAAATTTATTCGCTATCGGTTTCAGCGAATAATATTTATACATTCTCGCCCGGAATCAGCTCGCAGTATATAGAATCAGAGTGAATATTGAACGTCCATAATACAGTCAATAAAAATAGTATAAATATACTCCGAGTGTAAAATAGTCACGTTTCTATCGACGTACCTATATGTCATTTTCCATCAGCTTAAGTGAGCTTTTTCATTCTTCATTCCCACTAGCGGTACAAAATTAGTTTAAGTTGTAAATTCACACGTCGAACTAAGGTACATACACATGTACGGTACACGGTGTACCGTGTAGTTTAACATTCTGAAAATACTATACGTACTACCTAGAGCACTATATCTGAAGACATTTCACACCGCCATTACCATCTATATTTGGGACTCGTTAAAGACTCGAGTCTGACTACTTGCTAGCGAGGCGGTATTACGTTTTCCTACAAATATAACCCATCATAAAGTTCCTTTTTCTTTTCCTCGAAATATCGACTCTGCGAAATTCCTCCTCATAAATTCATTCCCGGATGAAGATCAGCTCGTCTAAAGCACCGCGATTAAATAAGACCCCGGTAACCAATGCGACAAAATATAATCCACTTCTCTCCGATCTTAAATTCACTTTTTATTTTAATCATTACACGACTCGCACATTCATTCGCAAATAATCATCAGCTCAGAGTTATCAACTAACGAACTTCCCATCTGCGGTACTGATTCTGGGATGATACTTTATCCCGTTTACTTTAGACAGTCAAAATTAGTCCCTATATCAGACCAGTTCCGTATCAAAAGCGGCTAGACCGTCTGTACCAATTAGTGTTTACCACACTCCTGTTCTAGGCAATGGTTCGCGCCTAATCTGGTACAGGGCTTATCGTATCGGTCTATGTTGTGGCCGCGATAAATTTATCACTAGGTAAATGCAATCCAATATCATCTATCTCAATATCAGCTAGTGATTAACCACCGCCACCTTAAACCATGGTTTGAGAACGCGAGTGGTTGAGATATAGAAGAAAATTTCTAGCTCGATAGTAATCGATGAATTATTTTTCAATCAGAGAAGGTAAGTCCTGGTTATTTTCATTTATATTTATCAGGTGATCCTGAAACTTCGACTTTTCATCAGCGAAGTGTACTACGTACAGGAGATTCACGTTTGCGAAAATACTTGAAGGTAATATATGCGTGCGTCTGGCAATTACCGGTTCGTATGTAACTCGGTTTGCTGCAGCTGTACCAACTCATCACCCTTCATTCCAGATTCGCACTGCTAGTCTCATGCATTTATCTCACTTATCTAGCCTACCCCGTGGGATAGTTGCAACCGACGAGACGAGGTGTATCTCTGGAAGTGCAAATTCAGGAAACAAGATTTACAAACCGCAATAAAGCCAACTCTGTAAATGTACAGGTGGAAATTTGGGGTTTCAAAAGTCCCACAGTTCTTACAGTCCCGGATTTCATTCCCATCGCAAATCACTCCAGGAACAAAAATTGATGACGAAATTTAATCCCGTCAGCCGTTTTTCACGACGATTAATGAATCCATTCCATTAAATGCATGGCGACACAGCGGTGAATAGATACACCTGCAGCAGTACGCAGGTATCTCGTTCCCACAACTATAACATGAAAGCACAGAAGGGGGTCGAAGGCCCGATCGGATCGTTCAATATTTTACAACGTAATAACCTAACAGCTCGTTCGCAGGCACTCAGCTTAATCATCTATCACAAACCGTGTTCAGTAAATTCAGGAAACCTAGTTGCAGGTATATACCCACCTACCCCGTTGGTTTCCCTCCTTAATACCTTACGGCTTACCTATACAGGTCGATCCGTAACGTATACGTTGTACCCAGATTCTCAACACGTAATCGAGAGAGTACCTGCCAGAGAGCTACTAGATTCATAACTATCTACAGCAATGTGGGAATTCTAGGGGATGATTTCAGTCTGGGATGCTTTGTCTCCAATATCTACATCCGCGAGATCTAGAGGCAGACAGACATTTCGACCCTCACCGTTCCGATGGACAAATCTAGGTAATTGGCAAATGAGGTGTATCGTACATTTTTGTATTCAATCTAGACAAGAGAAAGAAAAAAATGGTTTGTTCGTAGGTATTATGCAGCAGGTCTGAAGGCAGGTGAAACAAATGTAAATTGGTAAACTTTTTCTGGGTTTCTGATTCGTTGTAAACCGTTGATTAGTACCTACCTGCCTTAACGAGGTGCCAGTTCCTTTTTTTGATAAGCCAGTTTGTTTCGTCGCAACGGGCTACGCGGTTATACCGTGTATTTGCTACCCTTGTAATAAATTCGTGTGTGTATATATACGCCATACCAACGAAGCGATGGCTTGTTAACTTTTCGACGTAATAATATTTTTGAAAACAGGAAAATTTCTCCGTTTCACCCATACGTGGAGGAGTAGCGGGTAACTTTATCCATATAACCCGGAAAACTTTCAGCCCGAGTATACATATATTATTATGGTTTCTGAAAGGGTAGCTGGTGGGGGGAGAAATATTTTTACCGAAAGTCATGCCTCTGAAATTCTACTCAGTACAATATAATATAGGTTATACCCTTCTACGGTTTCGGCCCCCTATTCTAAGCACATTTTCCCGCTCCCCTATACCTTGCCGTATAGGTATACGTATATATGGAAACGATATGTGAGGAAGAACTTACAGGGATTCACACATGAAAATTTATTACGTAATGGTTAATGGGCTCTGAAGTTTAATCATACGAAAATAATTACTTAGGGTAGGTATATAAACGTTTCAAGAATTAGGTAATAGAGAAAAAAAAAAATAGCAAAACTTTTACTTATTTTATATAAAATAGAAACGGTTTACATCCCTAGAGATCGATTTCTCTGATATGACACGATGACGGGAATAGTAACGTTTCATTATACATTTTTCGGGGTCATAAGTCAAGATGATAATCCGAATTTAGCAATTAAACTCGTCGCGAGGGATGAACTTTTCTGTCAAAATAGGATTGCTGACAATGGCTATTGTCACGATTCGGCGACACTCAGTCGTTTTGCGAAAATGAAAAACGAAACAAGCGAAATACAAAAAAAAATGAAAAAAAAAGGAAAGATATTGCTCTGCGAGTAATGAGTTTAACGTGAATTAAAAAAAATATAAAAAAAATGAAAATAGGGGGCAAGGGGGAGTAGGTCTCGAATCTCATCGGGTAAATTTATTACCCTTAGGATATTTTTAACGTTCCTGCAGCAGTTTACGCACATAACTCGAAAACCATAAATCCGTAACAGAATCCAGCTTCATCAGCAACCCATCAAATGCTAACAATGCGAACAATCTGAAGTGGATACACGGGCTCCGATTTGCCCTCCGGACTCCAACCCTTTCTGCTACCAAAATCCCCAACAACCGAAAATCCTCGAGTCCTCCCCGAAATACATGCATTAAACAGAAATTGGCATCCCCATGCTCCGATATATTATATTATTAACCTGCTGCGTAGGAACATATTTCAGCAATTCTGCACTCAACACACCGCAATGGCATAATGAGTTTTTGAAATAATTAAACTCAAATTAGCTATGCTAATTTGAACGTTGAATTTATGCGTAAAATCGTAAGATTTCCTACTCTCGTATCCAATAGAATTTATACCTGAGCTTTTAAGCTCGGAATGGGTACAAATCCGGTCGGAAGTTTCTACGCGGGATTTCACATTTCGCGGGATTCAATTCTCCCTGCAGATATACTAAAGCAGGAAAAAGCTTCGCCTCGCGTGCCAACTACAACTATTTCATGTCGCTATGAATCAGTCGATCAATCAGCAAACGTGCTAGAAATTTCCTCGCTTCTATTCGTCTCTTTATCCATTCAAACGTCGCTACGAATTTTGCACTCAAGACATTTTCCAAAGCTTTATACTTGGAAGAAATAAATCTATTGTTTCAGACCCGAGTAGGTAAACGTATTTGGCTTTGCTTGGATTTTCATTCACCTTTTTCTACAATTAAAATGTCTATATTCTATTTTCTTTGTGCTATACCTATCCTAGCTGAATGGAAATTTTCGTCGGAAAGAAAAATATCCAAGAGAAGACACTTAGACGTACCGCAGAAACTATTAAACCATTTGTAGCTAAAGCATAGCAGCGCAAAGGGCAGAGCAAGTTTATTTGCGGTGTCGCAAAGTGTCAACGTTGCGGTGGCTTTATCGGGCTATTCATTTGCCCGACGACGCCTGGTGCCGCGGTGCCGGGCAGAATGCTGCAGACTGCAAAACGTATCTACGACGAAGGTTACGATCGACGTTGTAGGAATTTCAGATTACCCAGTGCGAAGGATACAAGGTACGTAAAGCTCCGAGAAATCCCCAGATTTAATCAGGCTTAGATGCATGGATCCACGTTTTGAACAGGAGCGAAGAAGAAGTGAACGAATTTTATGTACCGATCTGAGAACGTGATTTTTTCAAAGAATAACAAGAGAACTCATCGAATGGATGACAAGTTCTTGTGGAATTGATCGAAAGGCAATTAATAAATTGGCGAGAACCTTTTGGGGTTGAATCCAGCGATGTATGATCTTCCATTTAAATAATAAACGAGGATTAGTGTTCGACGCAAGGGAGTGGTTATAGGTATACGGAATGAGAGTGACCACCGCAGGGTGTAAATACATACATAAACAAACGTACAAACAAACATTAATTAATTATGAATAATTAAGGATAGTCGAGACGCCGGCGAAGTTTCTTGACTCTAAACTCGGTCCTTTACTTAATCATTGTTTGGGTAATGGTTTCGTGAACCGAAATGCGCAGGTATACCCTACCTACCCTGGGTATTAATTTCAAGAACCATTACTATCATTACTAGACTACCCACCTATGCATGGTTCGGTTAGCTACATCAAGCTTACGTACGAAACGTTTCCTAGCAACATATTAGAATTTCTGTCTACAATCAGTCTCGAGTTTCCACCATATCCATCCTCAAGTGTGTAATAACCATTGCCGGGTAAAAATATCAAGAGCGAATTACTCGACTTGGTATAGCTATAAAACGGATATGGATATGGATATGGATATACTAGACATCTGGATTGACGATAATCGCAGATGAAACTAAACCAAAATTTGCACACTGTAACTCAAAGTCTAATCTTGACCCGCCATCAAGGTTCGAAACTTTATTCAAATAAGGATAACTTCCCCTATGCCCACTGCGCAATCATTCCAACCCTTACTTTCCTTCAACCCTACGTACAAGTGTCGGATTAGATTCAGCAGCCACTAGATGGAGCCGTGTCCAGTATAATGACTGGAGTGAGAAGGACCCAAAGGTCCATTGTCCAGGACCATGAGGAGGACGGCTCGGGTTGACTGGGGCTCGGGGTAACCTTGCCCTAGAGGCATTGAACGGGAAGGGTTGTACTGGTTGGGTAGTGGCGATGGCCGTTGGTCAGTCGAGAAGTCGTTTTAATGACGAATCTATTCGTAGGCGAAAACTGCCGGAAATTGGAACAGTATAATCGGACCTTGCAGTCCCTTAATGGGTGAGCTTGAGCGACGTACGCGACGTGGAGATGTCTTTTGTACCTTTTGAACAAAGGCGGACCCTCGCTAGTCGCTGAGGGAAATTGAAAATGATTTTCACGTACCATCTGGTTAAATGTAGCAGAAAATTGCGATACATGGATTTTTGACCAGCGGACGAAAAATTTTCGGCCCTTTTTAACTCGCGAAAGTTTTCGCACCGTGTCAAAAGAACCCGTCCTTGCAGGACCGGGAGTGGGTAAAGGACGATAGTATGAGACTTGGTTATTCGCATATTGTGAATAGAGACTGGCATGCCACGCCGCGAGGATCCGTCGAGCACATAGACCTGGGTGGGTATATTACGCGCGTATATCATACGCAAAATGCGAAGGGTAGGTAATAATAGGACAAAGGGACAACCTGAATTTTTACAACTTCCACTGCAGAGTAGGTACGAGGATCAGTAAAAAGTTTCCGCTTTCGACGGTAAAATACAGAAAGTTACTATTCATAAAAAGCGAATGCGCTACGTAATACCGTGAATGGACAGGGGAAGGAATTAAACCCGAAATGGCATCGCGTAACCTTTATTTTGTTTGATACTTCTCGTTATTTTCATCCTATAATACGATTTATTGAATCTTCGCTTATATTGAATAATGCAAAAGTCTCAAACCCGAGAGGAAAAAAAAAACAGCAAAAAAAGGATAAAACCTGCAATTTTTTAACCGCAATATCGGAAGCTCCGAGCTCGAACAAACCAAAGCCATTCCATGCCTCCAGTATATTAAAATACAGTCTTATACATTAAAGCAGGAACTCCATGTTGAGTAATCGATCCTCATCCTGTTGCGCCTAATTTCATTCGTATGACGGAAGATAATCCGTCCGGAGAGTTACAGATCGCGGCTCACTCGATGAATACAGATGACGTCGTATTACCAATTTCAACCCCCTGAGAGCAAACACAGGAATCTGGGGCCGAGGATCGACTGCTCAAGTTTTGTCCATGGAATGAGCTTGCGATAGCTTCTCTTTGTCCGCGAGTAAGGAGATGTTCCAGAATCTTTGGAGATTTTTTTTTATTTTTTGCACAAAATTTTCATCGCATTTCGTCAGTTTGTGCAGATTTTTGATTTTTGATTTTTCTGTTTTTTTCGCTGGCTTTGCAAGAACTAATTTATTTTTGTAAATAATTAAGAGATAATTACAATCCTAGCACGCGTCTCGATGCTATTGGATTTCGAAGGCTTCGCTAACACTTAATATTCATAGAACTGACTGTGGCTTAAGTTCTGTCGCATCACGGACGCGACGGTAGGTGTAATAGAGTTACAACGACATTTGGTAAGATGATCTTGAATTGGGAAAAGCCTCGTGGTAATATACTGACGAATAATTATATGCCTGTCAACGTTAAGTGGAATAAATATATATTCAGATCATATAGGGCCGAGGTGGGAATTAGGCTCCCTCGCGTGAATTTCGAAGTTGAAATTATATCGGAGAAGTTAGATTTTCAATGTGAAATAACATTATTTTCATCACCTGGAGTGGATCGAAATTGTAGTTCACGATTTTTCAAATGAAAAAACAAGAAATAAAGAAGAAAAAAAGCTTTCGAAACAAACACTCGATTTAATCTCTGGATTTACAATCTATTAGAACAATCGGTGAGAATCGGTTAAAGGATTGGAACAAAAAAATCACGTATCTCTCTTGTCTGGCTAGTGCAGTACTGCAGGGGAATAGTTGTACTCGATTTTCCGATGTTTGAAAAAGGGAGTATAAATAAATGAGAGGGGAAAAGCTCCGGCGTATTCACGTGTCACGTAGTTCATTTCGTATATAGTAGATAGAAGTGGGTCCGCGTGTTCGAGGTGAACAGATCGTTATTGGTACAGCATGGTGTATCACTGCTACTGCAGTCTGCAGGTTTTATACGTCTATCCTTCGCCTCATTCCACGGAGAAATTTTTCGTCTACGAATTATTAAACATATAAGCATAAAATATTGCGACCTGTCGTCTTGACGGAGCCACTCATAGAGTTCAAGGGCGACGACGTGCGTCGAGTTACAAAATCGCATTTCACAAAAACGCAAAACGACGAAAAAACTCAGCTACAAAAATACGACAAAAAATAAAGAATAAAATCAAACTTTGCCACAACTGGTTCGCCCTCGTCTCCTTAGAGAATTATCGCATGTACGCCTACACGGTGGTGACAAAATTTATTTATCTCTAACGAATGGGGAGAACTAATGAGAAATTATCGCTCCTTCTTTGTGCACTTTATCCTAGGCCTTTCCGAAAATTCAACATCTTTTAGTTTCAGCGTATGAAACTTTGATTTCTTTCGTTTCATCGCAAGTTCAAACTCACCTACGATGTAATTGAGTAAACGTTAATTAATTTCGCGACACCGACGATATATCTCAGTGAGGTTTATAATTGGAAAAAATATGTAATCGATAAATTGCGGCGTCTTTTTGGTCCGTCTATTTCACGGGTGGATATACGAGGTATAATTTCGCGTGGTGGTTAGTTTGATCTCGGATCTGTACCAGATGGAATTGAAATCAGTTTACCTAAAAGGAACGTGAATTAATAATCCGTCGAAGGTTCTTGAGCCAAGACGAAGCAGAGCCGATAAATTATGATAATTTATTACCGATTATTAGAAATACCGAGTCGGAATATGCAAAGACAATAATTCATTGCCACTGCAGCCTGGTAGAGCCACTACAATGGTTCCATACAGAAAGCCTGTTTTGTGATTGGAATCACGTATAAAGGAGTTTCGCATTTGTTTTAATTTCGCGTCAAAACAGCGTCGGAGATATTTATGCTTTGGGGGTGAATGTTGCTGCTGGATTCTGGATTCTGGATGTTGGATGTTGGGTGTTGGATGCTGGATGTTGGATGTTGGATGCGAGAACTCGAGAAGCAGAAATATAAACAGCGTGTCGCCTTCCTCTCGGTGGCGATAAATTTGTCTGGCAAACAACCGACCTATACCTCGTTGCAGGCAGGCAGGCAGGCAGGCAGGCAGTCAGGATCCACTGTTTTCCGCGAGTGCCATACCAGACCTATTTGCCGAATGAACAAAGGGGGAAAAACGAGAGTCAAGATTTTATTAGATTATCGCATTGAACCGGTGTATATGTACACCGTAATCACTCTGTATGCATATCAATTCCTTTTTACGCCAAGTGCAGGGAGAGCCGGTTGTTCATTGATCCGCGAGAGCCGCGATAAACGATGAAAAGTGGATATCTATAAATTGCCTGCATCGTAGTTTTTTTTTTTTTTTTTTCTTTTTTTTTTCGGATCTGTCAAGCTGATGAAAAACGAAAAAATGAACCAATTGGAGAACCAATACTGACAGACTCCGTTTGACAAGATGTTTCGATACGATTAGCTCCGCTACATACGACGTGGAATTGACACAATGAAACGAACTTATTGTTAGTCAGGTTCCAAACAAGTCTAATAAATATCAGAAATCCTACGAAATGACTAGAATGAAACAACCCTTATAGTTATACCGTCCAACTAAGGGACAACTACAGTTATGATTATGGGAGTCTGCCTCTTACGTAGCATTAGCGTCTCCTAATGCTTCTAAGACGGCCATTATCTCGGGCTTTACAAGATAGCCACGTGCGTAATCTTACCTTACGTTTACTTCAATTTTTGTTCATTTTTCCCTGCCCCACTCTCTCTCTCTTTTTATCCCCTTTCTCTTTCGCCGCAAGGTTTCGCCTCTTTTTAACCACCCTCAACAACGTTAGCTCTTGTTATACGAAATTGTTTCGTGCAGACTAGCACTTTCCCCATCTTCCATCTTCTATACAACAAAGGTCTGACCATTGCGAGGAGCTGTTCATTTCTTCTTCTTATTTTTACCTATTTTTGTTTTTTTATTTCTATTTCCATTTTTTTTTTTTTTTTTTAGTTTCCTTATTAATACTGAGCTACACACAAACAAGATCCTGCCTTCAGCATTACCGAGGCACTAAAATGTTGCGAAATTTCAAGCTTCGGATAAAATACAATAGAATCTGCTTTTCCCTTGCCCATAGCGAGAAATAGAGAAAAATGAAGCGGAGTTGAAAGAAAGAAGAAGAAAAAAAGAGAGAAAAGAATAAACGAGATTTGAAAAGCCCAATTATGGAATGTGTCCGAAATTCAAGGAATTTCCTTCCGAAATTCGGCTCGTATCTGCTCGGAATAGTAAACGAAGGAGTGAAGAGGTGGGCCACCAGGGAAAGAGGAAAGAGGAAAGAGGAGAGAGGAGAGAGGAGATAGACCCTTCCCGGAGATGAGTCCATTTGCCCGTGCAGTTAGCGTAACTACCTTGTGGTCAAGTCTAATATTCTCTGACCCTATCTCCTGTTACGCGTATAATCTCCCTTCGGAGACGTTGCCAAAACTTTTTGAAAAAAATATAATGCTTGTAAACGTTAAATGGAAAACTGAAAACGACCGCGTGAGGATATACAATTGTAAAATTTATAAAATTTAAACAGTCTCCATGAGATAAATTCCGCAATTTTCTACTCTTTATTCAACAATCATGCCTATGAAATACCTACATTTTCACATTCAACCGGTTCAGCCAGTCGCGAATAATTGTTAATCAGAATGATGCATAAAACGAGGGGGATGCTGACCGGGGTTGACCAGTCGGTTCAGTTGACGATTAGCGATATTCTATCGGCGATGGCAGACCCTGGTGACAACCTCGGATGCAGGAGGAATCATTCGGAAAGAACAACGGTGGGATTTATTGTTAGTCGAAACGGTTGAACCGGTGAATTTACCGAATGGTTATATGCTTGTAGGTATACTTGTATTATTTGCAGTTAGGGTAGTTTGTCGATATAGGAGATGAAATAATCGATCGAAGCGAGATTGCGGGCCCTCTAGTGTCATGATTATTGTTTGCTTTTGAAAGCTCACCCCCGCCCCCAGCCTAGTTTTAGCCCGGAGACAAATCCTAAGCTAATGTTATTAGACGAAGCAGTGCTCCTCGCGTATTACAAGAGGTAGGTACAAGAGAGGAAACAGAAGACCCACCCCAACGCCAGTTCTTGTCCAAATAGACAATGTGCCTTACCAGATCTTGTGATAATATTCAAAGACCCTTCATAACCATTCAGATCCGTGGCCACAATGCACAGCACGAATTCTCGGCGCTGACCCGGGGGCAGCCATGACAGTAAACATCCTTGAACACAGGCCTAGGGCCGAAGCCCAAGGCATGGGGCTTTGTCGAAATTGCGAAGGGCCACGAGATGAACGCATAATTAGTCCACGGATTAGGAGATAGTGTTGAGTGCTGATTTTATCGGCGATATTTACAAGTCGAGGATAACGTCACCGGCTGGATCAACAGATCCCGTGTCCAATTACCATAACGTGTATAAGGGAAGAGAATTAGCCACCCTGGAATCAAGTCTCACTAGTCTATAGAACACCGCGAATATTACACGCAAGTGGGCATATTTACCTCCTTGATTCTTACACATAGCTTAGTGTATGATACAATTAACTCTGTTAATGAAAGAAGCCCGGTTCGATTATGTGGTAATAAAATAGCGCTGTACCTCTCCTCATCTCCTCTTCATCGTCTTAATTACGAGAAGGCGGTTCTTGGATTCGCGTATCTGTGGACAGGGTTCTCCTTCGATAGTATATTTTCCGAGGGTATTGATAGCTCCCATTCAATACGTCCCGATTGTAACCAACTAATTGGCTATTTATGGATTAGCCGTTGCCGCTCGATTTATCTCACGTCGTTCTCCTCTGTTGTAAGGGCGAGGTACCTATTCTTGGTCTCAGATACCGGAAGCTGGTAAAAGTTCAGATAAAGAAGAAGAGAAGCCCCCGGAAACGGGAAAAAAGCGACGCAGCACTGGGTGGGGGGGAGTGGCTCATTAGGAATCGGCTCGTTAATCAGAGTTAGGGAAAAGGCCTATCCCCGGATTCCTATATCATGCTGATCCGATTGTCTGGTCAGAGCAGCAGCAACGCTGCATTGACACTCGGACAAGGGTCACCTAAACACCATTAGCGCCGAACGGACTCTAGCCAATCCTCTAACGAGACTAGCTCGATTCCACCGCCTGCAACCACGTTCGAAACTAACATTAGCGGATACCTAATCGGATTTCGAGCGTAGAACACGCTATGCGCATTTCACAGAGACCGACATTAATTTTTACGCGTTTCCGATATATAACTACCCTCGGGGCAACACGCTCTCACTTCTATCTGCACACGATTACGACCGCAAATAAATTTCATGCATTCTGTGAAAATCGATCATTTCACATTACGTTACAGACTACTATCGATGTATCAGATTGTTTATTTCTGGATGTAGTAGTGTATTGTACGGAGAGTGGCAGATGTAGCGTGAATCCATCGCCCCTTGATATACCAAATTTGCTGTTAATTTCATATTGCATAGTTATGGGGCTAAAACCGTATATGCAAATAAGGCGTCACTCGCGCGTCTGGTATAGCTGACACGTGACTCTCACGCATGATAAGGGACAAGGATCCCTCGAGATCGTCGCCTGGGTAATTATATAAACAATGGCATGGACCAATGAGTAATAATGATAATAATAACAATAACAATAATCAAAATAATCACTATCATAATAATAAGCATAACGTGTAGACCCCGAGGTCTCGAGGGCCGACCCTTAAGAGAGAGAGTGAGAAAGGTCCTTTTGGTTATTAGCTCAGATATTAGACGGAAATCCGTTCCGAATGAAAACTGAATGGGGTGGATGAAGGGGATACGCGGGAAAGTGTACCCCCCTTCGGAATGCCCAGCCTCCTACAGAACTCGAAAAGAGATGGAAAGAATCAATCCATGGTTCGTGAAGAAGAAGAAAAATGGGGCAATATTTAGCTCAGAGTTAATCTGAGCGCGATATTGTCGCCTGGGAGACTAGTCACTGTACCCAATAAAGTCCGAGATATATGATGAGAGAAATACTCTTTGCTCGTGACACGCGAACATCGTGTCAATGAGTCAGCGGCAGAGATGTGTTTAGGGAGGTTGAAACTATCATGCATCATGTTCGCGGTGGTGTGCATCATCGCCGAGACGTGAACAATCTCTATACCTACTCCAGAGTTGCGTAGTTACTCGATAACGTATCTTCCATAAATTTAGCACCAGGAGCTACGAGCCGCCCTCTCGAGAACATGATTACGGCTAAGAGCGGAGATACAAGCTGGTACAGCACATATCGTCTCAGAAGTCTTGAAGTGAAGAATCGAATCTCATACCTAGAAGTCGTTCCCCAGGTAGTCATGAGGTACGAAATAGAAAATTCCATTAGAATTGGGTATTTATTGATCAACTATGGTTCCTCGTCAAAGAAACGGGGTCATATCTCAAATTTCTATTTTTCACAGAATAGGGAGATTCATCCCGGAAGCGTAATTATTCGCTCTCCTCTCCTAGTCTCACTCGCTCTCTCTCTTTTCCTTCTCCGCTGGCAATTCCTCTTTGCCTATGTGGATAACGGCTCGGCTGAGCCCTCGAGGTATTTATAATAACCCTAGAACCACCCATCTTAATGTTCAACCCCTTCGTTAGGGGTTTCTCTCCCCGTCTAGTTCGGAATGTCCTTGTGCTGTGACAAAGGCTTCTAGGCTTCTAGGCTCCGGGTTAATGCGTGTTGTGTAGCTCCTCGTACTAATAGAATTTAATTACGATGACTGCGTTACTCAATTAGTATTCACATATCGCGTACGATGGCTCGGCGTTATTTTTATCAACCGCAATTTCTACATAAGAGCATATTTAAACGTTCGAATGAAAATTACACTATTTTACTCCCAACGATTTGCGACGCACTTGAGTATCTCTTTGCGGAGGAATAGTCAGAGTCGCGGAGTCGCCTCTTCAGGATCCCGTCCCACACTTGCAGACTGTGCCAACACCTAGCGCTAAGCATCCACGAGCATAGACTTTAAGGGTTTCCTTCGAGTGCAGGCGTGGACCTCTAGAAGACCTCTTCAACGGTCGTTAACTACGATTGTTAGTCCTGGGAGAGTCGCCCCTGGACATTTCCAATCGATTTCCTTCTTCGCGGTCTAAACGACCTCTCAGAAAGACCTCCGCAAGGACCTACGCGTCCCGCATTCATCAGACGTTTCAATCAACCGCTCTGCCACCAGATCGGATCTATTGTCAATGGTACCTTCAAGTCCTCGTAGTGTGGTCGTTTAATTATCCGAATGGAATGCGTATTGTTGATTTTGGCTCATTGTCGAAGGACCTAGCGTTTAGAATTAGAACTGATGTAGACGTGGATCAGCTGTTTAGGAAAAGGTTTTTTTCTAATCGAAAACTTAGTTTCTTCGAATAACGCAGCTAGACGTTGTTAAATTAAATTCTCAAATTAGCGGAATAATGGTAAATGCCTGGAATTGGATCACGTAAAGTAACAAACTGACGATAATAAGCGAAGGGCATAAACAGAGTAAGTAGATATCTGCCATTTCCAACCCCCGACTCCTGCAGCTTGAAAATTACACAGCCCATTAGCTGCGGGCTTTTTGCCATTTATATCTTCCTCTATTTCTTCTTCTTCTTCTTCTTCTTGTTCTTCATCTTCGAGAGAAAAAGAAAAGCACGAATCCCACACCGACGTGCGCCTCGAATAATAAAGTAATGCACGTTTCAATTTCAAACAGTTTCTCTCCAGATAAACCTCCCTTGAAATTCGTCATCCTCTTTCCGCTAAGCAGTGCAAATAAATCGATGTAATTCGAGGGTTTATTAATTTCATGAAATCACCCGCTTTTCATGACAAAGGAAAGTTTGAACTTGATAAAACACATTTGTAAGCAGCCAAGCTACCCTCGCACCAGCTTCTAGAGCCTCGGCTTGAAATGTGGCGAGAAAAATCTGTTCCAACAACCCGAGAAATTTTCAGGGTGTAATATGCAGGACATTACCGGCATTGCTACTATTACCGCGGGTATAAACGTCGCTTAGAAGAAGGTGAGGTGAGACTGAGAGAACCGGGTAATGCATCGTATATATGCGTCGGAGTATGCGACAGACATTCATTCCCCGGGAACTCTAGGGGTAGACAGTAATACCTGCGTTGGCAGAAGGCGGATTCTCGAAAGAGCGTTTCTCGCTTTATACATTTTTTTTCTTTTTTATAATCATTAACCTCGTTGCTAATAATCCGCCACGAGCCAGGCTACATTGAACTGCTACAGCTTTAATTCAATATTATCGATGCCTGATTAATATCAAATGTGAAAATGATGAATTATAGGAACCTCGATGACAATACGTCGATGAATCGATTCTCCGAAAGATTACAGTCAATTTTCAATTCAACTACAATGATGAAATGATTTCTATCGAAGAACGAAACCACGAATGAGAATTGTTGAAGTGGAAGGACCGTGATTTCGAATCACTCGAATTTTCCCCCAATTCAAACTGTTTGACCAAGTGGGACAAAGGCTGATCTTGGGTACACAGAGAAAAGAAAGGGTAGCTTACGGTTTTACTATAATTGAAAGAGTGAAGAAGAGCTTTTTAAATGTTGGATAAGTTCGTCTTTTTCTCTTTTTTTTCTTCTATATAACATTCATAGGTAATAAGGAGAAAGTTTCGTCTTGATAAAAGAGCCCTGCTTTGAGGAAATAAAAAGAAAAAAAGAAAAATGGTTTCTACTTGAACTCGTGGATCGAATAAAAAGGGGGATAAAATAAGGCGAAATAATCAGTCCGATCGCAGCGGTGCTGACCCTTGTCCCTCGCGGTGGGTTTCTATTATTCACAGACGACCGGGTCAAGCTCGAAAACGAAAGAGCGATGTTGCGTGCTGAAGCATTCATGGGGAGTCGTACTTTTGACCGAAGGTAGCAAACATCGGAATATACCAACTGTACTTACCATTTTCCATTCGGCATTGCGTATTTGCGTGGCATTGGGTCATACCTCGCACCAAAGTCCGAGTCCGTTTCGTCCCGACACCGTCATCCCCGTTAAGGGAATAAAATGAATCTTTTATATCCTAGCATCCCTCAAATTCACATGTATGCGGGTACTTTTATACCCATCGAATCCCGAGAGGACATTTTAGTTTTTGAGTTTAGTCGCGAGTGGGTGTAGGTGGGTACCTACTACCGCGGCATAAATGAGGGTCAACCTTTTCTGCTTCGTGAGAAAAAGGGAAAAAGAGGGAAATAAAAAAAATAAAAAAATGCGAATGAAGTAGTTTGACATTATTTTATTTCATAAATCATGAGACCTTAAACCGTATCTATATACGTACGCATTTCTTATACATGTAGGTGGGTATACTTATGTATAATACATGTGTTTATATTGAAATTTGAAAGACGATACTATTCCGAAGGATATAAGCGAAGGGCAGCCAGGGTTCTTCCGGTTTGGAGATGAAAGCTTGCACCCTTGGCGCGATCCCTGGCCATACGATCTTCCATCAATGACCCCTGTGTACGCTCTCGCGCTTTTACGATCGGTCAGCTTCCACCGAGACATGTAAATATGAGTTACTGCCATGATCCCTTCGGTTTACGATGCTGTACGGCCATACCCACCCACACTTTCGTTACTGATATTTCTATTTTTACGGACTTACTACTCTCGCATTATTTCGATACCGGTGAGAAATTTCCGGCCTACTACATCCGCACCGAGGGACATCGCTTTACGATGTCCACTCTTACGAATATTTGCTTTCCATTTTTCACTTTTCATTTTTCTCTATTCTTTATTATTCTTCATTCATATTATACCTAAGCTATATGGAGTGTATGTAACTACCTTCAATTTTCGAAATATATATTCATCTGTTGAGCCTTAAATTTACGAGGCATTACGTCGACGTGCCTATCTACGTGCACCGTACTACTTTTATTTTGATTTTTAAACTTTTTATTATTTTTTCTTTTTTTTTTTTAATAACGTCTAGTACCTACCTAGATAAAAACAACGCAGTTCCGTCCCATGCATTCGCCAAGTGTCTCTCCGGACAATTTATCGTTCACAATACATACTGGTACCATACGATGCCGTAAAAATGTGAAGAAGCAGAATTACACTCGAGAATTTTTCGCTCCGTATAACAACTTATACGTGGCATCAAAAATATCCGTCCAAGTTGTAACATAAAATTTGCTTGGATTTATCTTCGAGTAAAAAAAATTCTTTTCACGACGAAAAATCATGAAGATCATTCATCCTGTAGTATCGATCATTCTCTCTTCGATTAGAACAGTAGGTACCACGTTATTTGCACTCACGTCTACAAACACGCGATACGACTGAATCCTATGTCAATATACGGTTTAAGGTACGTCGATGAATGTCAGGATCTCACCGAGGATGACTTCGTGTCTTGTGTTCATCGACCACTCGAGATCTCGTATCAACGGATTAATCTCAACCGAGAAGCTGTACGGATTGTCCGATATTGCGAACGGGGTCCATTCAATAGCCAAGGAGAAGATCCGACCAAGGCTTCAATCCAAGCCAAGAGAATTTAATGTATCATCGTTATTGCCATTATTGCTTTGTTGCAAATAAATTTTCTTCCGAAAATACAAAGACCTTCCGGAAATTTTCTTCGCTCGGTAGTTGAGCTGTTTTTTTTTTTTTTTTTTTCTTTTCTTTTCGTGTTTTTATGCATAAAATTGTTTCTTTCTTTCTCTCCTTCTTGATAACACTCAATTTCTCAATTGAGTCCGCCTGCACCCTTTACCAATTTCCATGAAACGCGAGAGTGATGTGATATGTGGATAAGAGAGGAGGATGAGGAGGGTGTTACCAGCTCGAGTTCTTTGTCCAACGGTGTAGGTATCACGGCGGAATGAAGTGACATCATTAAAAGTTTCCCCGTGTGTAAATATTCGAGGCATGCATAGAGCAGAGAGAGAGTCTCCTGACTCGGTGAGTTGGGCCCGTCACTCAGCACCCAACAACCCCTCATACATGCACTGTTGGCAACGGGAACTGGAAACTGTAAGCTTGAAACTACTGGGAGCATCTCCCGAAGCCCATACCCGCTTGATGGACCTGCCAAGGGATGCATACCAAGCAGATTTTGTTTTTTTTTCTTTTTTTTTTTCGTGTGGCAAATTTGTCAATGGAGCTCAGGGCCGGTCACCCCCCTTCCTCTTCTCTCTATCTCATCCCTTCTTCACTCAGCCAGAGTCCCTCTAGGGTAGGTGGAGAACGGGAGCGAAGCTTTTCCGCACGCAGCTTCCGTCAATCATCGTAAATCACGTGGGCGTGAGCCGATGCACGTATTGGGAAGCTGCCTAACTCGGTGCTTCGGTCGTTAGTCGAATAAAAAATGAAAAAGAGTGTAAAAAAAAAAAGAACAGAATTCCTCGCCAAGATATTCGCGAAAGATTTTGTCAAACCGTGATTTTTATCATTGGGGTGCGGGGATCGTCGAGGACGCGGCGGATTCTACGCTCGTTATTATCTATACAATACGTGATTTTCTTTCTATCTTGTGATTTTTCACTTCAAATGATGGAAAAAAGGAACGAAAAATCGCTGAATTATGACCATGGGGGTTGAAAGAAAATTGGAAAACAGAAAGTTAGAAAAAAAAAAGTGGTGGTGGCTTGAAAACTTGATGACCAATGAAATATTGGTGGTTTAAAATTTAACCATGGGACGAATATATCGAGCGATATACTTCCAAGGGCTGGTACTTAATAATGCAGAAATGCAGGTGGTTCTATGAGGGTTAGCGAGAACGGTGGTGCTAACGGAAGACCTCGAGGATACTGCTCGATATACGCACGCGTTTTCCCAGTTGAATTGTGAGAATTTAAACCGACACATATCACCGATTCTGAAATTTATTTCCTCGTGCAGGTTGGAAGGCGCAGGGGATGGAAGAGGGAGGAAAAAAAAAAGCAATTTTTATAAATTGCCGAAGGTCTGACGAGCACCGAATGATTAAAAAAAAATAACCACGCCACTTCACGCGCTGTTTGTTCATTGATTTGTCTTTGGTATTCATATACCGTAGATTTCGTGCAGCTCGCGGTGCCATCGGCTGCTGCTGGTAAGCCGATAATAAATGAAAAGTCAGGACCATACGAAACGGGGCGATTTGGCAAAAAGCAAAAGCGAGACCGGGAGGGCAGAAAATAAATGAGAGTTGATTGCAATTTGGCTCTCCAATAACCGCGACATAAAGTAGCCAATTTATAATCCACCTTCCCCCTCGAGTCCCCCTTCAACCTGCACCAGGCTCCAGCATGGGAACCTGACTCTTGGATCAACTATAATAAACTAGACACGTTCAGGTTTATTTTATTTGTAAAAACCCCGTCTTTAATTTTGTTTTGTCTCGGGACTGATGGTTGTCAATAATGGCCAAAGTCCCGTTCAATAGCCCGGTAAATTAGATTTCTCCATTAAATTCTAATCAACTCTCTGCTCCGCCATGGTATAGTATCTATAGGTGGAGGCATACCATCAATTTCCCTTTTAGTCTACAGATTTATTATTCTTTTCATTTCACCCGGTTTTAAACGGGCGCAATAATTCATAACTTCAAACTGAAAAGGAACAGTGATATCCAATGAACGTACGTAGATTCACTGACAAAACTCGGGAAAATTTCATCAAACATGATGAATTTTGAAGACCTATAAACCAACCGATGGATGCAAAAGTTACATACAAACTTACCCCCCAACGTTGTAGCTGTCGTTCAAAAGACTTTTCGAGTGAACGAAGCGGGGACATTAATTAATGAAATAAAAAACATATATCGAAGAGCCTTGATGCTTGGTTTCGAATTTCAAGACATCTTCGACGACATGGAGGGGAAGAAGACGTGAGAGGCCAAGGGATCTGGGAACGTCCTTCTTATTTAGAATCAGCAACTCAATCTGGACTGTATTTGGTCTCTAAAGTCATCCGGAAGGAACAAAGGACGATGGAAGATGGTTCGAGGTTTGGGGAAAGGTAAGGAAAGGAAAGGAAAGGAAAGGAAGGAGATCGTTTGCTATGCACCGCCGTCGATACAACCTGCTTTCGCATGCTGCTCCATGAAGCGACGATGATGGTGTGCGAGGTGACCGTGCGCGTCGTTAAGAGTTGAGGGAAGAGGGAAGAAGGAATAGGAAAAAGGAAAAAGGAAAATAAAAAAAAAGGGAAAAGGGAAAAGGGAAGAGGGAGACTTGAGGCCGGCCACTACCACGGTCGAGAAGTTGCTGATGCCCGTCTGCACGGGTTCCGCATTATCGAGTAACTGATTGCGCCCTGGTACCGCCGAAGTAAAAGTTAGTAACCGTTAAGCCGAGATGACAACAATCAAAAAGCTGAATAAAAGACGGTTAAAATCTCGATCTAAATCTGAGAGAAAAAGTTTTATTAAACTCTCGTGAAACTCATCGACTATTAAAAAAAAAAAAAAAAGAGAGAGAACTTTGTGCTTTACGTTGCACCCCAAAAAAGAAACGCGTCTTGGTCCTTTCTCTATCTGAAGAAATTATCCAATCGAACAAAGATCAGTAAATCTTTGCTCCTCTCTGTGTCTGCTTCTTCTTTTTTTTTTATTCTTTTTTTTTTGGATCATCACAATTAACTCTGTGGAATATGACAAAACTCATTGACCGAGGGATGGGGCTGTCCGTCTTCTTTGAAGAAAGCCCCTCTCCCAAAGATTTCGTGTAACTTAAGCATATGCGCCACTCACCGAGGGACTCTCTGACTCAAAGCCATCTCTGTGACATAAAATCTGAGGGAGCGAGTCGCCTCGGTGTTTCGTGAATTCCAATTGAGCTTTTGCTCGACGAACGGACTTATCGAGACTGACAAAATTTCGGATACGTAATCCATATATACATATATTTTTTTATCTTCTCCCTCTTCATTTGTTGTAGAGAGACATGGATGAATGTCGATGTCTGTATAGGTACTTTGAAAAGTGCGAACATTTTTTTCGGAAGGCAACTCGTCGAATTTAAAGTATTGAAGCTGTACTTACCCTTAAGACGAATTAGTGCCAGGCTCTAGTTGGTTTTTTAAATTTTGTAATTTTTCTTCTTTTAGCTACTTAAGAAAAAGAGATCTTAGACCTAGTGACGAATTTCTTGAATAAGAGCAAAAGCACGAAATCTACTGTCATATCCACTGCGTTTTCGCGAAAATGTATAGATTTTTGAAAGATTGAATTATTCGATTCCGAAAAAGTACGAAATTAATTGTTTTTCATAAGCCTTTTGCAATACCGCAATGGTCTAGGTGCATCGTGATGCACTCCATCGAAAACAGTGTCCCGATCAATATTTTAGTCACGCCTGGACTGAGCACATCGTTAGATCCTAGTTTCCATCGACGCAGATAACGCAATCCCCGAAGCCCAGGGTGGTAGAAGACTTATTTGCATAACGCGTTTCCCTCCGTATATAATATATATATATACATATTATATGCGTCACGAGTTGTGACCAAAAGGAAAAGAAAAAAATAAATAAAAAAAAATTTCAAAAGAACAACGTGTGTCGTAATGTAATTCGAGATTGTCTACTATACTGAGTCTGCACTCTATCCATATAGTGGAACTAATACATATCATTATCGTTATTTGAAACTGTTAATAGACTCTGTGTTTTTTTTTTATAATCATTTTAATAACTATATAGAGCTTATATTTTAAGGGTTGAATAAAACAAAAATGGAATAAAAAAAAAAAAAAATTAAGGATAGGATTTTGGGATATGAAATGAAATGAGATAACACAGAATTATTTTTAATTTCACCATTATCATTAGGATAAAGGTATTAAAAAATGTTTATTAATATTTATACTTTCCTTAAAATCATCATACTCATAATTTTCGTAGCGTAATAATAATAATATTATTATATTTTATCATAATATATATTATTATATATTCATGTGTTTCTATGTGATACATAAATACGTATATATATTTATGTATATATATAGTATATAACATATAATATTCAATATATAATATATAATATATAATATGCACAAATACGTATACATACATATTATACAAAAGGATACGTACCCACATGTGTATACAATATACATGAAATTATTATATAATAGTTGTGTAGGTTTACTTGTTTTTTTTTTCTTTTCTTCTTATTTTTTATATATATATTCATTCATGTATAAATGTATTGATACTAAACATACAAAAGCGGTATAAAGCTCGATCCTCACACGCTGTTTATTATTTAAGTAGGTAATTATTTTAATTACGGTTACGATTAAATCTAATTTTAATCCAATAATGTGTATGATTTTTTTTTCCTTTTTCTTTCTTTCTTTCTTTGCTTCTTTTCTTCTGACATGAGTGTTCTCGATAACAAAAAAGTAAAATCAATCTGCCATGTATAGTAGTAATTATTACAGAGTATACGAGGATTACACATTCCTTTTTTCATTTTTATCCATTCATTTTTTTCAATCATCATCTTGTCTCGTCATCAAACGTTGCGGTTGAATCCCAGGATCCCAAAATTTTTCCACAAAATAAGGATCTTACTGGTTTTCTGAATTTTTCTCGCAATTCTGGACACAACCGCGCTGCATGACGAACGCAAATAAGAGGATGAATTATACAGCTTTTTACGAATTTTCTTTTCATTTTTTGTTTTCTTCTCATTTCGTTTTGTTAAAAATTAATAATATAGATATATATGTATATAAAAGTAGTACATATTATTATTATAGGTATATATATATCTTCGACCACAAATCCTTCGTTAATCGCGACTTAATTAGCGCGCCTGCAATATTTCCCTCAACGGTGCTGGCGGGCAACCAAAAGTTCACCGTGCTTCAAACTTTCTCCTTATATAATGGGCAAGTCACGCTCGCTGTGTTCCTCGAAATGTAACAAAGCATTTTTTTTTTTTTTTATCTTATCTTATTTTATTTTATTTTATATTTATTTATGCTTTTTATCTCCATTTTTTTTCTTTCTTTTGTCACACGTACTGCAGCGCGCATTTCAATTTTGTATACTGCTATGCCTTCGAACGTTCTATCATTAAAAAAAAAAAAAGAAAATGCGAAAACGAAAGTTAAACGAGGGACGGAAGAAGAAGAAGAAAAATATCATCGACCGATCCCCCGTTTCTAAAAAAAGTTAAAGAAAAAATGAAAAAACGAAAAAATAAAAGCATTCGATAAAATAAATTTTCAAAATATTATATAGCAGGTACTCAAAATTAAAATATATTTAGATATAAATCTATTCTGTTATAATAACCATATCGCTAAACGCCCAGCGTCTAGACCCGCAATTTTTTGAGCATATTTCTCTTTTTTTTTTTTTTTTGCATTTTGCATTTTTTTTCTCTTTTTTTTCTTTATAATATTCAACATTTTTCTTTTTTTTTTCCTTTTTTCTTTCATTTTTTCTTCAAATATACGCTGCAGAAACACGCGCGCGTGACCCACACACGTGCATACGGCATTTCGATACGATCACATAATTAGCTCTGTGTTCACTACTATACCTATACATTTTATTTAAATATTATTATTATTTTTTTTCCCCCTCTTAATATCAACGAACAAGGAAATAATCATTTCGAAAATATTTCATTTCGCTTTTAGGTACTGCGGCACTCAAAAACCTTCGAAAAAAATCCATTCTTTGACCCATCTCTTTCGCGATGTTTAATTTTCTTCTTTACGATCCCCTGTATATCATCTCTATAAGATACGAACGAACGAAACAAAGAACTTTCGATCCTAATTTTTTTTTTTTTCATTTTCTTTTTTAATTCCTCTTTTTGAGATAATTGAATTAAATTAATATCAATTTTCTCTGGTTCGTTCGAACGAAATTTCGAAACGAGCTTTTCACACTTTTTTTTGGCTCGCTATCCATTTTTTGTTTTGTTTTTTACATCTTTTTCCTTTTTTTCTTTGCCAATTTCTAAAATGATGTCTTTTTTATACTTTGGTTTGACCCGCCAACAAAAGGTACGTAGTAGTATCTAGTAACCCGAGTTAGACTCTCGCCTTCAAGCCAACCAAACGAGTATAATACAATTATTACAATACAAATTATTAAATATCAACTCTTATACTCTTACAATACAATAATAATAATATTCATAGTTTTTTTTTTCTTTTTCATTTTTCTTTTTTTATCGGTTTTTTTTTTTTCGCGCTGTAGTTCAATACCTGACACACAATTCTCGTTTCGTTTCTTTTTCATTTTTTTTTCCAGCTTCTCTCAATTTATAGAAATACTCCTAAATTATTATTTATCATTATTTCATCTTCCTTCTGTATATTTTCGTACGTCGATAGTAATCAATGAGATGCTTATTACGTTAGAAAAAAAAAAAGCAGAATAATAAAATCATCGGACACTTTACACAGAATGATGTGATTTTCATTATTACTTTATTATAAAAATGATACTTAAATTTAATTTTTCAATATGCTGACGAATGATCTCACGAAAGAGCTATAACTCTTAATAAAGAAAGAGCTACAGCTCTTAATTTTTTATTTTTTTTCCTCCATTCTTCTTCTAATTACGGTACTTACCAATCTAAGATACACAAGATAACATGATATTTTAGGAAAATTCATTCTAAACGTTGTCTAGATTTCTAAAAATGACGATTGTATTGTTTTTTTTTTTTCTTTCTTCTTTCTTCTAATTTACGTAGTTTTTTATTTTTCATATCAGGACACGAGCCATCATTACGTGTAGATTTTAGTTTTTTTATTTTTGTTTTTATTAGCCTTTTTTCTTCTTATCATTTATTAGCGCGATTGCAGATTTTATAGACGCAGAGCCGATCCCTTTGCCCGTAAGATTTTCGATCGGACTTTAAGGTCAGCGTTAGGCCACGGATTAGGTCTTTCTTCGTTTAATTTTTTTCTGTTTGTCAATATTTGAATATCTTTTTAGCAAAAATATAAATCTTTAGCGGAGTAATTGATTGATTAGCGCAAGATTCATTCGAGACTCGATTCTCAACTCGTATATTCGAACTATCAAGCAATTCTTGAAGATTCGAATATGGAGTCTCAAAAGAAACTTTTCATTTAGTTTTTTTTTTTTTTTTCGTTTCTCCGTTGACCAGCTGAACAAAAAATCTAATATTTGAAAATATCAAGGTTCAAAGTTACGATCGGCTTTTCATTTTGGGTACCTATATGTTAAAAAATCTACAAATGGTTTAACTGCGTCATAATCTGTAATAGCACTTCGTTTAGTTGCAGTCGACTAATTATGATAGAATTGAAATTGATTGAGCATTTATACGCGTGATTAGTCTTTAGAGGTCTCATATATTTATAAGAAATATTATTAACCATTTATACGTGTATGTCTAAAACGAATTATTCCTAAATTGTATGATTTTTCATTTTCACCCAAAAATATCTTTTTACAGAATATTCATTAATTATGGGGAGTATGTTTCTCGAGTCTTATATATCGGCAGTAACGTTATCGTCAAGGCTGTATTCCAATTGAAGAATTAATACAAACTATCATCATATTCTAATTTATTCTACAATCTATATTTCTAGAGAGTCTAGTGCTCCACTAATGGGCTAATTTGGAACGTTAAAAATCACCATTTAATCCCTTACCAATTACTGAACGGCAGTGGAAGCATTAAAAGTTGGAGTACAGTCAGGGGTGGTTGGAGATAGGATAGGTGCGTTAATTAACTCGTTAGATTATCGTTATAGCTGGGGGATGTACAAATGAATTGTCAAATAATCTTTAGACGGTCAATTAGAACACAGCCAAAAAAGGCCTGTTTAAATATCGTTACTCATATTCTCTTTAAATCGAGAAAAACCGTGAAAAAAAAACCGAAAAAAGAAAAAAATGAAAAGAATTTTAGAAAACAGTTAAAAAATAAGGTAAAACATCTCAATATTTCGTTATATTATTTATGCTTCACGAGTAGGATCGTCGAATAATTATTATTACGTTTTACTATCTTTTTTTTTTGTTCATTATCCAATTACAGGCAGATAGGGATTTCTATTACGTCGTGATTAACTTTTTGATATATATATATATTTATATATATTTGGGAGGCATGCAACAACATCGATCCTAAATTACAACTATTATAGTGGCGATAAAAATCTACGGATCTAAAAAAAAAAAAAGAAACGATTCAATATTTATTCATTAATTATTATTATATTATTATTGGCTGCTTGTATAATATACGTGTGTGTCGCGTGTGTATATATGTTTATTTCGTAAATATACCTATGTATATAATTATGAGGATATACATTCAGTACTTGAGGTAAAAACTGCGCCTAGATTATATTCATTTTTTTATACATATCTTATAATGATTATAATATTATATCATTACGTCGGTTCGTAGTAGAGAGCTCGTTAATATTATTATTCGGCTTCAACTTCATATATTATATTATATAATATATATTTGTAAAAGAAAATCAAAGTCCAGATGCCATTCTTTTTTTTTCTTTCTTTTTTTGATCATTTCGAAATGAAATCAGGCTGATTCCGATTCACCGTTTAATTCAGATTCAATGGATGATATAGGTAGGAGGTACCCGTGTATAGATTGGGCACTTTACCTCAAGTACAAATGTATAAATATTCTATATTTTTAATATATATATATATGTGGTGTAACGCGATTAATATTTTCTCGTCGGATAGTTTCAGTGGTTCATATTGTTTTATAGAATATAAATAATTTATTATCTGATATATGTATAATAATTGTAATAATTCCTCTACACCAGAGAAAACATCGTTAAACCTTTATCTCTCCACTTTTCATATTTACTTCTTTTTGTTATTTTTATTTGTTTTATTTGTTTGTTTGTTTGTTTGTTTGTTTGTTATTTAATTTTATCTCTCAATAATAATAATAATAATTATTCTTCATTTGTTTCTCATTTCATTTAATTACTCTGCACATTTTCTTTGTTTTTTTGTTAATTATCTTTTTCTTCTCTTCTTTTTTTTAAATATTATTATTCATCTTTCAATATAATATTTATTAGACAAATTTGTACTCTTATAGGGGAGGTATAATAGGGACGTAGCTGCCTCGCACATTTTCTCTTTTTTTGTTTTTTTATTTTATTTTTTTGTTTTGGGAACATTTTACTTCGATTTCAAATTCTACACATTCGATTTTAATTTTTGTTACTTTTTTCTCTTTCTTTTTTCTACATATCACCTATATTGCACGATTCTTATAGAATTTCATTTAATTAAAAAGCAATTTTTTGTTCTCTCATTTTCTTTCAATCATCAGTTAAATGTCCCAATTTTCTTTTCTTTTTTTTTCATTTTTTCTTTTTTTTTTTCATTTCTCATTTTTTAGAAGTCAGCCAGGTCTCTGGAAAAAACGTGTACAACGAGCTGGAACCACGAGGCCAATAGAAACAAAGCAGGAATTCCGCATATCCATGTGATATAAAAAATAAAAATCGATTAAAATGCATCTTATTTCTGTTCTGTGGTGATCGTGAAATTGTTCGAAGTTGTGTTGATTCATCTGTTGAAAAAAAAACCCCGCAAAAACCGGAGAAAAAAAAACGAAGAAGAAAAAAAGGGAAAAGTAATGAATATAATGCAAATTAAACATCAAGAGTTACTTTGTGGATTTTAATTCAGCGTTAATTGTTATTATCCGACCAATTCCCTGGACGATATTCAAATTGGTATATAATATAAGTATAGCGAGAATAAGGGAGGCCGAGGAGGGCGCGAGAGGCGAAGATAAAAAGGTAAAAGAGAATCTTTCCATCAACGTTCGAATAACTAAAGAAACACTTTGTTTGCCCAGCACTTGAGACAGCGGCTAATTAAATTAAACAGTGAACGCATTGAGAAGTGGATTAGTCCCTCTGTACCCCCATTGGTCATTGCTATGTACCCCACTTAGCGATCGAAGAGAAATGAAAACTTAAGACGAAGAGAAATTCAGGTTTATTTTTTTGCGATAATTTGGTAAACGGATCTAAAGAAATTTCTTTTTCAAAATTAGAGACACTTTTCAGATCCAAAAATAATAAGAAAAAATAAAACAAAAAAAAAAAATAAAAAATCACCCTTCATTTAATCGGCCTTGTAGTTGGTGGACAATTGTTTCATTTTTTATTACGTCACGTTTTTTGAGCTCGCAGCACACGTTTGTATATTAGATAAAATAAAAGATTGATAAACTACCTAGTTATTATTACAAAGAAAGCAAAATCAAAAAAAAAAAAAAAAAAGAAATACATAAAACCTAAGAATTCGATGAGTTACTTGGTTTTTTTTTTTTTTTTTTTTTTCCCGCATCATTTTACACGATAAATTTCAATATTATAGGTGGGTATCGAGTTATTAATTATAACGATAATTAATATCGTGTATGCGAAAACATCAATCACACTCTTCATACGTACTCGCTACTACTTGACTATTATTCATGTATTTGCGACCCAATATAATTGATAAAAATATTATTCCACTTTAGGAATAATCGATTACGTTTTTTTTTTGGTTTTTCTTGTTTTTTTTTTCTTATTAATATCACCGATAAGCTCTATTCCCTTATTTCATTTTTAACTTATTAGTTTTTTTAAGTACAATTTCGATACGGCCGCAAATACATTTCGGTATCTAAACAGCTACGGGGGGGAATTTGATAATTATTATTAATTATTACGTCGATAGATAGCGTTTAATTACAACGTGCAATGGTGATTATTTATTAGTTATATAAGATTATAGAATTTGACGATTATGAAATTGATTTTTTTTTTCTTTCTTTCTTTTTTTTTTCCTTTTTTTTTTTATTCTAATTTCTAAAACGTTTTACGATAACGACCGTACGCGTATGTAGGTATAATGAAGGTTTCTTTAAACTACTACGCTTACTAATGATCAAATTAAACGATACACCGTTTATAAAAAAAAAAAAATCACTGTATAACATTATATTTATTAGGTCTTTTGTAAATTCATAGAAAAAAATTCCTATCCCTTATTACTCAGCCGAGTGAATGACTCCCACGCACCAAAAATCTCCCTTAATAAATTTTTATCCAATTTATTATAATTTATAGTTATAATTATGTATTTTTGGGGCATGCAGCGGTTACTAATTCCGCGAGACACGAAAATACACCTTTATCAATGCACAGCGCTTATCATCACTCGTCAATCGTCGTCCCCTGATCCTTTCAAAAGGCAATTTATTTATTTCCTTTGTTTTTTCAACTTCTGCAATAATTTCTGATCAACTATATTAGGTTTATGGTCATTAGATCGTCGTCCAGAACCCCGATGAATCTTTTCGTTTGTTCGATTTTTTTTTCATTTATTTTTTCAACTTGCTTTCCCTTTTTTCTGTATCGGTTTGTATAATGGGTATATCCCAAAGACGAGTGGTGAATAATACGTAAAAGCGATTCCTGACGAGAGATTTTAGAACAAATAATTGAATACACGTACCGCAATTGCTGCGTAAATATATATATATAAAAAAAAAAAAAAACAACTAACAACGCTTTTGTAAAGATGCGTAGAAAATTTCTTTTGATCAAATGCAAAGGACGTATCGATGGAGACCCCGAGCAGGACGACAAGACGTGAGAAGTTGGATTATCACAATACATATCGATTCATGAATTCATTTATTAAAGTTTTGAGAAAAAAAAATGTAAAAAAAATAAAAAATTTGATGCGATGATTTTTGATTCTCGAAAAACCATAAGCCTAAAGTTTAAGTAATTATTATAACAGTCTTAATATGCCAGTCGTCCTGCACTCCTCGAATCACTGACGCTTACTTAGACGTAAAAAATGTGATTTTTTTTTCGTTTTTCTTCTTCATATAAAAAATTGGCCAGAAAAACAATTGCTTTTCTCGACCTATTAAACGTTTTCAGTTTTATTTTATTGATGCCTTAAACGTTAGCATATCGCTTTTGAATACCACGTAGCCAATTATGGTTCGCGCTGTAAATGACTTTGTCTGATTTAACGCGACCCTAATCACGTCCGATTCTGCATAATCCAATTCGATGTTGAAAAAAATTCACAAAAACGTTGTCCACTGGATGAATTCAGTAATTTTTTGCTTTTCAATGCACGCAACATTCATTATATATTTTTCACGTCAAATCAGACAGAGTCACTGATAACCCTTACTAATTAATCACTATATGAACGACTTGAACGTTGACTTTCCGATGGAGCGGCATTTTATATTTTGTTATTATTTTATTTTATTTTTTATTTTTACTTTTATTTTTTCTATTATTAGTTTCTTTTTTTTTTCCTATTTTCTTTTTTCGTTTTTTTTTTCCCTCTCATTTTCTGTCAGTTGTCCCGTTTGGTCCTCACTACCAGCATCATTTGCGCGCATATATTATTATTTCGCATTGCAAAATACTTCGTTAATATTTTCGAATCGCTCTCCCCGTGCCTGCCGTCCGATCGGTTGGTAACACTAATTTAATTAATAATATGGTACGTTTTAATTTAATAATAATAATAATCATCATCATCATCATCATCATCATCATCATCGTTATTACTTATTATTATTAGCGTTACGATTATTATTGGGCATTAATCATGAGATATACTACTATTCGTTATAAACTACTCTGCTGTTATAAGATTAGTTTTTTCGTCAATTATCATATCGTTTATATAAGTTATTATTTATTATTCATTATTCATTATTAAGTATGTTACGCTTAGGGGTAGTTAGGTAGTTAGGTATAGGTAAGTATATACCCATCGCATGATCAGTTTACTTATAAAATATGTATCGACAAAATTGCAAAAATTTTTAATAAACATTATAATATGTATATTTATCATTATTATGTATATCAGTAATAATATATAAGTTAGTAGTTTGAGAGAGAGAAAATTTCGCGTCGCTTGCCCGATCTGAATAAATTATTCGTTTAAATACATTATAAACGAATAATGTCTTCTTTTTTTATTTTATTTAATTTTTTTTTCTTCTTTTTTTTACTTTTTCTTTCTTTCATTTTCAACTTCATGGTAAGTTGAAAGATTTTCTAAAAAAAAAAAAAACTATTTCGGGCTAAGTTTTTGGGCAAGTTACAAGTTTCAGTGTTTTACCCCTTTTTTGATCCGAGTCATTTAGTGAATAATTTCTTCTTCTTCTTCTTTTGTTTTTTATTTTTTTTTGCTTCTTTTTTTTTTTTCACACACGTTTGCCACAGTTTCAAAACCTCGATTTTTATTTTTATTTTTATTATTATTCTTATCATTCTCCGTAAGGTATAGGTGATTATAAAATTCGATTTTTAATAAAATTTTTATTCTTCAATTTTGATAAAATTTTATTTCTCGATCTCTCCCGCTACCATATACCGTTGCTTTTGCTTTAAAATGCATACATACATATAGCGATGACGAGATACTTGCTTCAATCGACACCAATTGTTTTAAAAAAATAGGGTACAAAAATTATGCTTCTAATTTTACACCTTACCGAATCTAGATTTTTTTTTTTTTTTTTTCTTTCATTTCTTTTTATCTTTACTTTTTATCTTTATTTTATTTTTTTTGACACAGCCGAATTAAAATGCCCCGATTTCCTACAATAAACATACAAAATTCTTAATTTAGATCTCGAATTCATTCGATTTCTTTTTTTTTTTTTCAATTTTTTCAATTTTTTTTTTCTCACTTCTTCTTACGCTCGTTTTAATTACGATTAGCCTACAATTCTTAATCCGTACATATCCCTTACTTAGCCCTTATATAATAATATGTATGGTATACGTAGATATATTATATATACGATAAATCTTAGTACAAAAAGTTCAAGAAAGTCTTCAAAAAATTTGGCGTCAAATTTGACATACGAATCAATTTTTTTTTTTTTTTTTATTTTCATTTTTCTTTTTTTTTCATCTTTTTATTCGTCTTATTTATCAATTTTATATACGAATTTCTAGTAATCGTTACAATATAATATATTAATCGCGATTCGTGCGGTTTAAATATACTATACATATATATATAATATATTGTTCAACAATATATTTTCCGCAAACATTATCAACGATTCGAACCTCGATATTAAAATGGCGAAATATCCGCGATAATATTGCTGGTTTCTTTCTTTTCGTTTTTTTTTCTTGCTTTTTAATTTTTTTAAAATTTTAAAAATTTTTTTTGAATTTCTTTCTCTCTTTCCTTCTTTCTTTTTTCTTTTTTTATTTCTTTACTAATCGAAAAAATATGCTTATCAATATACATAGTTGATTTGGTTACGTGGTTTAATATGAAGGAGGATATAGCACATCCGCACGCCATTCAGACACTATTATAATTATTAATTCTATGTATATAGAAAAAGGATTTAGTATAATAGGTATATACATATTATATCTATGTATTATGTACTCGCGAAGCCTTAAGAACTATGTAGCGATTTAGATGTAATTATTATTTTCTTTTTTTTTTGCTTTTTTGTTCTTTTTTTTTTCTTCATTTAGTTTTTAAACCGCGTTATAATATCGTTTATTATATATATGTATATATGTAGCTTGGAACAGTTAATGAATTAAGAAAGTTTATTTTTTTGTTATTTTTCTTTTTCTTCTTCTTCTTCGTCGTCGTCTCATTCATCTTCTTGCAGGTATAGATAGATATTTAAACGAGTGTAATGTGTGTGTGTGTGTGTAGATTATTATATTATATTAGAGGATGGGTTAGAATGTTATAAGTTAATTATTGCCTAATTATAATAAGAGAAAACGACGAAATGACGAATACCTTTATAATTAAAATGACAATTAATTAGGACAACGGTTTTAATTAATATAGAAAAACTTTAACCGTGCCATTATTATACTGCGTTAAAAACTGCCTATTCTTTTTATTTAATATATCTGATATATTACATATTGTATCCTGCGTTTATTATATTTTATCGGTATTTCTTTTTTCTTTTTCTTTTTTTTTCTTCTTCTTCATTGCTATTTCCACCATTTATATTATTCTTATCGTTTGTTATTTAGTTCATTTTTTATTTATCGGACTAATTTTATTAATAGTTGCAGTCGAGCGAAGATAATATAATATATGAAGAAATTTTCATATTATCATCTTTTGTCATTTATTAATATAATATATAATATATATTAATTCGATCTGTTTATTAGAGATTTTCAGTCATTCTACATATACATATTTATATATATTTATAACGGTATCAAAATATCATCTCATTATTACAATATTTCGAGAAAAACAAAAAATCCTTAAATTTGAAATATGCTTTTTTTTTTATTTATTTTCTTCAATTTTTCATCCATTCCTATTTTAATTTATAGTTTTTTTTTTCATTCTACTAATCGCGAACAACTTATTTTTCAAAAAATCTTCGCCCGAATGCAACCTATAGTATTTTTCTTTTTTTCTTCTTCTTCTTCTTCTTTCTGTTTTTTGTTTCTATGTATAGCCGCGTGAGCATATAGAGGGACAGTGATATATATGCAATAACAACATTATCTTCCTATGTACATTTGTACCTTGGCCAACATCCAACCCTTCTTCAATCTTCAATCAATCAACCTATAAGCCCTGAGTCGAAGTCTTTAAATAATGAAGTTGTGAAAATTATTAATTATATCACACGGTGATTATTAATAAGAAAAATTATTACCCAACTCATTTACCCATTGAATGTTAAAGACTGCCAGTATATAATACGTATGTATGTATGTACGTGTCTATATATATATATATATATATATATATATTTTTTTTTCATTCATTCTATTTTTCTGTGCATATAATACTATTCGAAGAAAGAAAGAAAGAAAGAAAGAAAAGACACATTAACCAAATTACCTACAGGCACGTATTTGGCTCGTCTGATTTTTCGTCTTCAACAGCAACAAAAGTCAGAGAAATAAATTTTTTTTTTTTTAAATAAAACAAAATCTAAAAGAAAAAGTAAAAACAATTATAAAATTAAATCCGGTTAGTTTTATGAAAGAATTATACGACGTTGCGTGTCGTCGACGTAAAACTAAGTGTAACCCTTAAAATGTATAAGGGAAGTAAAGGGCATAACCGAGCTGCTCTCTCTTTTCTAAGCCTTCTTTCAGCCTGAGGGCTTCGAGGAAGCCAAGTAGATTTCCGGGAGCACCTCTGGAAATCCTCCGAATATCATCACCCTTGCGAATACTTGTTTTTTTTTTTTTCTTTTTTTTTATCCTCCCCCTTTCCCCTCCATTTTGAGGGATTATTTAAAATGAATAGGAGAAGTGTTTTCCTTGTGTTTTTCGCTGGGGGAAAAAGAAAAAAACGACGTTTTCAAAAACGAGCCAATACGTTGATTACAAAAAGACGAAAATCAAAAAAATCAACAAAAAAATTAGAGAGAAGAGAAGAAAAAAATAAAATAATATAAAATGAGAAAAGAAATGATAAATCAATCACTATTTTTGTATCCCTGCACTTGATAAAATTTGTCCCCTTCTTTCAATCAGTAACAATTAACAATGTACATATAATTACAGGAGTAATTTTTTTTAGTCATTATAATACGTATTAGTGCTTTTTGAGTTTGAAGTGGTGGATGGATGTCGATGGGGTTAAATCTGTGAAACTTAATCGGGATTATAATGCATGAGGATAATATAGAAAGAGGATGACTTGAGTTACGAAATTTTTTCTAATTTTTTTTTATATTTTCCCATCATAGCAGCCTTTTATTATTACTTTATTTGTACGTTCGATTCTGGCATTTTCGTCGGGATAATAAATTTATCAAAAAAAATGAAAAGTAAAAAAATTTTTAAAAAATCAGAAACAAGAAAAAAAATAAAAATTCAAAGACATTTTCATTTTATCGCGGATATGATAGATAAATTTTTATAATTTTTTTTTTTTTCTTTTTCTATCTCTTTTCTTGTCTACTATATTTCTCGTCATCCTCCTAATCTGCATGCAAGAAGGCTATAATATTGTATCCTCTTTTATATCTGTTAGTATTTTTTAGTATGAAGAATTATTTCTTTTGTACGTTATCTCGATAAAAATTGTTGTTGATAGATAGCTTTTTTTTTTTATTTTTATTTTTTTTTAGGCAGGCTTTGCCCACGACAGGGGCTGGAAAACAGGGATCACTATATGCCACGGACGTACAGGGGGTTAGCGTCGTTAGATAAATCCATAAAGTCGATCCATGCGAAACATCAGATTTTTCCATTTTCATTTTTATTTTTATTTCTTTGGAAACAAAAAAAGGAAAAAAAAACCTCATATCTCATTCAATTTTTATATCATTACTTATTCTTTCGTAAAAATTCAATTCTCTTATTATACATAATATCATTGACTAGCATATTTAAGCTTATATGAGTGATATACTATCTCCGAGTGTCCGTCCGTGGCTTTTATAAAATGTTTCTTTTTTTTATTTCTCTCTTAATTTTTGTCTATTTGTTTGTTAGTTTGTTTTGTTTGAATCTGGTATCCATGAGTTACGATCACAATATGAAACTATTACTATAAGATTTTAATAATATTTAAATAATCCGCAGTGTCGGAAAAATTTTACATTCTTCTTTTCTATTACTTTTTTCCTCGGTTTTTTTTTTTTTTTATATATTGTTTTTTTTTTTTGTATTTTTCCTTCATTTTCATTTGTTTTCAATCATACAACGGTATTAATTTTTCCAATATTATATTATATAAATTGAAACTATTTTATTATTGATTCATAATAAATTCAGCATATATAATTCTATCATTATTTATTATTATTATTATTATTGTTGTTATTATTATTATTATTATTCATTATTCATTATTTTTATTTTACTTTTTTTTTAAAAGATTTAATAACACGTAATGTTAAACGATTTCAACGAAAAAAATTATTTAAAACACAGAGAAAATATTTATTACACCAACAAAAACAAATAAGCCTATAGATACTATATAATATATATATATATACTATAATATAATAATTATTACAATTATTATTATTATTATTTATTATTATTATTATTATTATTGTAGTTATATGTATTTTTAAAGACTGCGACTTCGATTCTTGATCAAGTATCTGTATAATATAATACTATACCGAAGTGACGTCAATCAAGCCATCGACAACCTATTATTAATATTAATATTATTATTATTTTTATTATTAATAATATTATACTGAAGCTATATCATATACATTCGAAAATCAAATAAAAACTTTGCTAAACTTTTGTGAGGTGGATTTAGCTTACGCTGGTTGATCACAAAATATCACCATTTTTATGTACCGTCGTCTACATTCTAATAGCACGCATTTCTTTCTTCGTATTCTTATTTTTAATTTTCATTTTTTTTTATATTTTTTTCCATTTTTTTCATTTTTTTTTTTGTTTCTCTTTATTTTTCCTCCCCTCTATAACTTATACGACGTATAGTTTACTAGATTTTTTAATTGAATTTTTTTTTGTTTTTTTGTATTTTTGTATTTTGTTTTTTGTTTCTTTTACTTTTCATTTTTGTGTGTGTCTGACAATATTTTCTTTTTTTTTCTTTTCCTCTTTGCTCTCTGCTCTTTTATTTTCCTTTGCGTTTCTTCCTCATTCCCTTTTTTTTTTTTTTTTTTCTCCGATTTTCCTATATGAAATGGGCGCGCGAATTATATATATGGAAAATGAAATATTATATTGCGTTGTTACGTTGTTCATATTATAATATACGACTCGTCTTCGTTGTTACGAGTCAAAATACATTACGTATTTAATTATTCATTTTTTTCTTGTATGCAATGTGTTTTATAGTATATAATTATGTGACATGTAGGTAAGCATAATCCATGGCGGTTAGTTGAGTAATATATTTATTTATTTATTTATTTATTCATTTATTTATTCATTTATTTATTCATTCATTTAATTTTTATTATATATAATAGATATATATATATATATATATATATATAATTATGTAGTTTTTATTTATTTCTATTGTAACACGGATGACTGAGAAATCGTATAATATGTAGGTATGTACATCAGATATATCTATACCAGGATATTTACACCGTATATAATATTGTGTATATAACTGAGTGTGTGTGTGTGTGTGTGTATGTTTATACTATGTATGATTTTTCGCGATTTATAATATCTAATGTCGCGCATATATATAATATATTTATGTATATTTTTTTTCCATTCTTTCTTTCTTTCTTTCTTTCTTTCCTTCATTATCCACAATAATTAGTTACGCGTTACCCGGATAAGTTTATATATTATTCATAAAAATTCTTATAACTTTGACAAATTTCACAAGTTTTACCAAATTTCTAAATTCATACCTCTTTTCACCATCATCATCATCATCCCCCTTCTTCTTCTTCGTCTCGATCGCCTTTAATTTTTAACGGGACTTCGATCGCAGTTCCCGATTTACTCTACTTTAATTTAATTTAGTTTAGTTTAGTTTAGTTTAGTTTAGTTTAATTTAGTTTAATCTAATTTTTTATCATCATTCAAATAGATGTGTGTATTATAATAAATATAATTATTTCATGTATCGCATCGATTAATCAATTAAATATCTAGTTTTCTAACACAGTTGAAAAAATCCCTTACAATATACCTATAAGAATTAAAAAGTATTACTTTTATTTTTTATATCATGATTATTATTATTTGTTATTAATTATTAATTATTAATTATATTAATTATATTAATTATATTATTATTATTATTATTATTATTATTATTATTATTATACATTGATAATGTATTCATTTATTTAACCAATCAAATTTTCAATTCAAATGGATTTAATAAAATGTACCTAAGGGGAAAAAATGTCAGCTAAACTTGTACCAATAGTTATTTAATTTATATATAATATATTATATACTTAATATGACACAGTCATTATACCTAATACGAAAACACACCTTTCTACTAACTCGAAACTTTTCATCTCAATCAATCAATATATATATCGACTCATACACGATTCAACGTACGTATATTATAAGCTTATCTACATTAATATACCTATTCTAATTATTTTCTTAATATTGTTTTTTTTTTCTTCCTTTTCTTTTCTTTTCTTTTTTTTCCTCATATTATATCATCGACGCGGAATAAATTCGATTATTGATAAAAATGGTAAAAAAAAAAAAAAATTGTCAAAAATTCGTTGAAAAATCTTTCGGAATATGTTGACGCATATATTTGTTATCTATTTTCTTTTTTTTTTCTTTCTTCTTATTAACAATCGAAGCCAGAGCCAAAACGTGAGTATATTTAACGATCGGAGTTTTTTATATCATGTCATTCCATTTTATTTTATTTTATTTTATTTCATTTCATTTCATTTCATTTCTTTCCGTCTCGAAGCCCTGAGAAGAGAAGCACGATAGCTCGAAAAAATTCTTAATGATCAATCGCCTTATAATAATAATAATATTTCTATATAATTATATAATATCGTTTACATTATCGATGATTCAAACCTCTATTTTCTAATATTTTTTATTATTTTTTTTATTTTTTATTATTGTTATTATTATTATTATTATTTATTTATTTATTAATTATTCTAAACTCTATTCATATTTCAACCACTCATAACCCTTTATACCTCAATAATTATCGAAAAAACCTCTTATGTAATCTCCCTTCTATCTGCAAGCTTACTTTTTCTTTTCTCTATCATTTCTCTTTTTCAATCGATTGCTTTTCAGTTTGACAGAATATAAAAATTCATAAAAACTTATCTATTTTCATATATATAATATATATATATAAATGATCTTAGAAAGCGAAGATTACATTACTTCGCCGATCGATATCATAACGAATAATAAATTGCTTCGTTGGTGCGATAATAATTAGAAGAAAAAACTAATATGGTAGTTTTTTTATTGTTTTTTTCTTTTCCTTTTTCATCAACGCAGCGATTTAGAATCGCCAGATATATATCGATCGGCAATTATACATATGTATAGTACCTTACCAATAAATCTCTCTTCTAAAAACGTCAATACAAAATTTTCTTTCTTTTTCTTTTTCCTCATTTTTTTTTTTTTTTTTTTTTCTTCTTTATGCTTATTCTTTATTTTTATACTTATTCTTATACCTTTTCTCCTTTTTCTTATTCATCGTCATCATCATCATCATCGTCATCATCGTCATCACTCGATTAATATAATAGCAAAAAAGTATAAAAATTGTATATATATCGTCGCATCACCGGAATAAAAAAGTTATACCTTAACTATTCGTAAACCTTAATACATATAGCAAATACATATCGTAGTTATATATATATATAATATATCTACTATTCTCAAATACGAACCTTATACACCCATCTCTTTATCAAGAACCTGAATGAATTTTTTTTCATTTCCACGTTTTATCCAAATATTTTCTGCGGGGAAACAGGAACATCATTCAATACCCGATCTTTTACCGTATAATACGATACAATACCGAACTCTTCGCTCTAGTCCTTCGACGCCTATTCATATCATGTTCTTTTTTTTACTTTTTCTTTTTCTTTATTTCTGTTTCTTTCTTTTTTGGTTTTTTAGCCCGTTCAAAAGCATATTCTTCATTTTTGATCTTTCAAGTTTTCTATAGCATATATATAGTTATATATAATACGAAAGTCGAAAACCTGGTCCTCACAATCCTCGTTCCAAGTTACTCGTTACCTTTTTTTTTTCTTATATTATTCAAAGAAATCTTCCTCATCGTTACATTCTGCGTTTAAAAAAGTATAAAAAAAGAAAAGGAAAAAAAATACTGTCTTACGTATCTGTGTTATACGTATGCCTGCAAATTGAAAAAGTCCACGCGAGAGACCGCATTTTTCTTTCTTTCTCTTTTCTTTTTTCAAACCTTTTTTATATTTTATCAAATAGCTAGAATATTCATAGAAAAAATGTGCTAGTTTATCTTTAGTGAATATATATGCAAAAATGATCGTATCACTGATTAGTCAGACTATATTCGCATACTTATATGTTACGTAATATAAATTTCGATCAAACTTTTTCCAAGCTCCATTTTTCCTTTTTCCTTATTTCCTTAGTCATCTGCCCTTTTTTATTTCTCATTTTTTATCCTTATCCCGCCCACATGACACGAGAATTGTACTTACCGAGTAAAGAGATGCTCCTCTTTAATTACGCAATTCATTAATTATTTTCTCCCTGATATATAATGGGGATGAAATACGAAAAATAAATTACACATAATATATATGATAATTCAATATGCTAATACGTATAGAAGATACACGTTCATTTCGAAGCACTACCAATAAATAATTCGCTCGTAATTTTAATGAGTTTGAATAACGAAAAGAAAAAAATGAAAAAAAAATATATATGTATACATGCATATGGGTGATCGTTCTAATATGGCAGTAATTCAAAACGGACGGTATTCTATTTTCATTTATTTTTGCATAATTAATAAACCAATCAATATTATACCGAGAATATATTTCTTTACTCGATAAATAGGTATCAGCAACTCCCGTGTCTTAATACATAAATTAGTCAAATGTTATACCTGCGGTTATTATCGAATGATTTGAAAAAAAAAAAAAAAATATATGAAATGTCGTGCGTGTTTCAGACTTGTTTCATTATTAAATTTTCATCAATTTTTATCTAATCTTATACATATTATAGATTGTAGGTACTATAATATAAGATATATATGTATATATATATAATAATTTTGGTCTAAAGCCAATCAATTAATTATTACCCTTCGTCGTTCTTTATTCGCAATTATTATTCATTCCTTTTTTCATTTTTTTTACGGACGTATTAGAGGAACCGAAATACGAGTGCAAAAAAATCTACGAAAGAAAAAAAAAAGAAAAAAAATCCCAATATGCATATGCTATTGTGTTATGATAATAATAATAATAATAATAATAATAGTAATAATAATAATAATAAGATTAATAATAATAATAATAATAATAATAATGATAGTTATTTGTATGTGAAAAATTGAAAATGGTAGGGAGTACACACGTTTCATTATTTTCGTTATTTTTTTTTTTTTTTGTTTTTTCTTCAACTGTGTAAAAATTGTTATTACATTTCATACCTAGATAGAGTTTTCTATTACTGCGACATAATATGCGTATATATATAGTATGTAATAGATATACATATATGTATATATATATAAATATACACTAACAAAAAGCGTGTTTTAACTGAAATTTCTAATAATTATTTGGCACTCTGAGAAATGTCAATATAGTTATATAATATAATAATATATATTATATATATCAATCAATTCTGAAAATGGTTAAGTATAAGTTATAATAGATATAGGTATTAAAATGAAAAGAAAAGAAAAAAAAAGAAGAGATAATATAATGTACTAAATTAGATAACTATATGTAACCAAAGATGTATATTTCGTGATTGGCTACCCAAAATCTTTTAGTTTAGTTTAGTTTAGTTAAGTTTTTTTATTCATTTATTTAATTATTCATTTAATTATTTATTTATTTATTTATTTATTTATTCATTTATTTATTTCTTAGTAGTATAGTACGTGAGACTTTTGACGTAGTAAAATTTTACGAATCGCACAGATTAATCTCGTCTGATTAAAAAAAAAAAATGATTTTGTCAAAACCGATTATTTTCTTATACGTATTTCTGTTGCGTGATAAAACTTCGTTACAATAAAAACAAATTCATATTTGTTCTTTTTTGTTTTTTTTTTTTTCATTTTTATTAATATTCAAGTAAAATTTTGACACACGACTGTTGTAGGTAATTTTTACTTTATTACATTTTTTTCTTTTTTTTCTTTTTTGTTCTATACGTTCGATGTTAACTCTCAGTTTCATAAGACGTGAATCAAGTGTTAATTATCATTATAATTAATGAAAAATAATATACATCAGTATGTAGGATATTGTTTAATAATAAAATGATATATATAAATTTTGGGAACTATGGTGGGCGGTATAAGTATAATCATATGCGGGGACGGCCGCTAGTTGGATAAAGCAACGACCAGCATCGCCAAGAAAAATTTCTTTATAAATTTGTTATTTTTTTCTTTCTCTTCCTTATTTTTTCACGTTCCCTTCTTCATCTTCATCTTCTTCTGTTTTTTTTTTTTTTTTCTAGTTCAGTTTAGATTAGATTAGATTAGATTACATTACATTAGATTAGATTAGATTTTTCTTTATTTATTTATTCTTCCTTTTATTTTTATACTCTTTTTTTTTTCATTTTTACTTCCCCTCTATTTACACCGGTATAAAAAATTCGCTTTTATCGCTATTTGGAAAGATAACTTTTTTGCAATAAATATATAATATATGTATGTATACGGAGGTAGATGCAAATTTTACGACATTGGAAACGTTAGTGTGCATACAATTTTTCCGGTACCTATTTCGAGTCAAAAATTGAACAGAAATAAAATAAATGCGGATTAGACATAGATTGAAGTATGGTTTTTTTGTTTTTCATTTTTTTTTTCAGTTTTTAAACCGTGATCTTTCCAATAAGCGTAAAAATAAAAAATAGAAAAAAAAAACTATACACCCTGCATAAAAATGTTTAACGTTCAACCCATTATATGAGCTTAAATACCTTAAACAAAACAACATGGCCGCCTAAATAGATAAACTAATAAAATGTAAAAGAAAAAGAAAAACAACGTTATCCATTATCTAAGTAACAAACAATAGCATATTATCTTTTTTTTTCCTTTATGTTTCTTTTTATTATTATTATTTAGAGTGATAATTATTACATATGTATTTAGAGAAGAATTGATTCGATTAATAATAATTTGACTATTGGATGAAATAATGGGAGCCCTTGTCTGCTGTATTCTTTATATTAATTTTTTTCTTTTTCTCTCATTCTCTCATCATTCAGATTTTATTTTTTTCCCTTTTTTTCTTCCAAGTTATGTTACAGTTGATTAATAAAAAATCCGAACCTGGTTCAAATTTTTTGTTTTTTTTTGTTTTTCGACTAGTCTCAGGTTTGGGATCCTCTTATTTCGCGTATGAATTTTGCTTTTTTGTTGTCTGTTTCTTTTTTCTTTCTTTCTAATCTTAGGCCATCCGCCGTTATAATCTAGGCGAAATACACTATCCTAGATCCTAGATCCTAGATCCTAGATCCTAGATCAACAAAAGATTACTTAAATCTTAAACACTTATGTACTTCTTAGCTTATAGCGAACATTACGATCAAGCATCGCTTGATAAGCTCTGTCATAACGAGATGAGACTAGATATTTTTATTCTTCATCTCGGATTATTATTATTTCTAATCCGCCTTCTGCAATGGTCGTCGTAATTTGACCATCGATATTATCAGTATATAATATATTTATTCGAAAAGGTTCAACAACGCCGGTCAATCACAAACCTTGACCAAAGGAAAACCAAAAAACAAAAAAAATGAAGAAATAAAAAATAAAAAATAAAAAACCTGAGATGGTGTGAAAATATACAGAAACAATTTACGTACATATACGTAAATATTTATGTAAAAGAAAAATTAAAAACCAGAAAGAAAAGAGGAAAACTAGAAAAAAAACGCAACAGTTTCATCTACGACCCACTAAATTGCAGATTTAGAAAATTTCATTCCTCTCAAATGTCTCAATTTTTTTCTTTCTTTCTTTCTTTCTTTTCCTTCTTATCCGGGAATCTGGATACAGCCGACTTACAACAACAAAATGAAATGCAATTTCTCGATCTTGAGGACTCGCTCCGTGATCCTCGTGCGCAAATTTGTTTTTTGTATTTTTTTTTCCTTTTTTTTTTGCACCCCTTTCATCTACTATTTTGGACCGTAAATGTCGATGATGATGTTCTTTCTTTTCCGTTTTAGCTCTCGCATGAACTTTGAGCTTCGCTTATATGGAAAAGGACTAAAGTATCGCCTGTAGCAAAGACAGCAGCGGATGTAATGAGACCGGGGTTCTTACGGTGATCAAACGTTGCTCTATAGACTCTCCATGTTATGGCCATTGAGAATATAGTTGGAACTGTTCGCGAGTGTAGCACACAGATAGAGGCTTTACAAAGTGTGAGTCTGGTGCTCGACAATGTGGACAAGCAAAGACTCGGCTGTAGTCCGAGTAGAAGTTGAGTCTCTGATGTGGAAGCAGCAAAGGTTTCTGGCAGGTGTTGCACTGCAACATAGAACAACAATTTCCCGTGTAGTTCGATCCCGCCGCTGTCACCGTATCTTTTTCCTTTTTATCAAAAATAATGAAAGAAAAAAGAAGGAAATTTGATGGTGCGACTGAAAGCTCTTCTTACCTTTATGCGCTCGGTGCAACACGGCATCGCAGCGAATATATCGTAGCTGTACATCGTGCCTAAAACCAAACTTGAACCATCCCATGGCTGAGTGCAAGTACGACATCGAACTGGAGCCCCGCCACTACCTTCGAGGCAGCTCATGCAAACCGCGGATAGATATTGCGTACGACCTTCGACTTTTACCTGGAATCAGTAAGGGATAGGGAAACACGCGTATTAGAATGTTCGTGATCCGTTTGGACGTAGTTTGCTGCGAGAGATGAAGATTTTCGGGGATCAGCAGGTCGGAATACATGTACACACATATATATTTGGTCGCAAATAAAACAGTCAAGGTGGAATAACGTTATGCAAGCAAAAGCGCTGATTACACCTAATTAAGTCAGACGCGCGACGCGAGCAGCCGGGCTAGGTGGTGCCAAAAACAACGTGTATATCTTCGTTAGCCATTTAGCAGAAGCGCTGCAGAGTTCAGTTTTAACCAACGGCAACAAACCTCGTTCTACCTTCAGCCGAAACGAGTCTCTTAGGACCAGTTGTTTACACAGTAACAACTTTGCTAACTCTCATACTCGACTGATCTGATGCCCAGACGTCGCGTCGTTTTCGCTCGTGCTTTTAAATTCTGCACCGACGCTATAACGTGGCGGAGCTTTTTCTCATCTTCTCCTATCAAAAATGACCTTTACGATGAAGATTCGAACTCACCTCGGCACAGGATATGGAATGCTGTTTCGGCGACAGGAAGAAGGTACCATCCACCAGTGGGTACCTATCAAAGACGAGCATTGCAGCTCTGCAGAGGACGCAGGATACTCTGGACCATTGCAAGGCTGCCAAAGTGGACAGGATGAAACACCTGGTGTCGTCGTTGCCGTGATTACCCTCATCTTCCATCTGCAACAAAAGGGATAAAAATGGTTTGTTAGAAGCTGCACTGTACTGCTTTCAAGAAATTCAAATTGTGAAAAGTGATCGTTGGCTACGGGGATAATCGCACTCTGAATTTTCATTATTTCTACATTATATAAGCCTGGCAATAACGTCGTCCTGGGATGTCAACAAAGGTTGCTTTGCACCCCTCAGGGTCCTACGCCTCCGTCGTTAAACCGTCCCGTTTACGTCAGGGACGAGACGAAAGAAGAAGGTGGCTCTGGTGTGGTTTGCGAAAACCCCTAGACACCGACGTTTACAACCACCGTAAATAACCAGCGATCATAAGCTGCGCTCCCTTGACTTTTGTGCAGTCTTGTAGTTTCGTCGTAATAAAAATTGTTCGAAAAATTCCAATAAAATCTTACATTCTTTTTTTTTTCTTCTTTTTGATACGTGATGCATTGAATTTTCATCGACGATTCGCTTATCGCTCTAGCTTCTTCTCAACAAGAAACCGCGTTATGTTTTTCATTATCACATTTTTTCACGAGTGTATGTAGAAGAAAAAGTCAATTTCTCTTCGTTCTGCAGCAATTTCCGTTTTTCTTCTATAAAGGAGGAAGAAGAGGAAGGAGATGAACGAAGGGGGAACGAGGCCTGTACCTCAAAAGAAGTAGTCGTTTGTGACAATCGTTTGATTAAACGTCGTACTTCCTATTGCAGCCTGAGGGAATGATCGTCAGTGAGTTAATTCTCCTCTGTTTAAATATCGACGACAAACAGAAGAGGATTCTAAACTGGATACGACCACCCCGACTCTCCTTCTCATTTTCATCACCTGATCTCGTTCTCAATCTCTAAATTTTATCTCCTAGATATACGGCTGTCCATATGGACCATTGGGATCGGAATGAATTGGATTCAAACCACCAGCGCTTCCATTCCATTCTTTGATTCACGTGGCGTAAACGTTTGGTGGTCCATAAACTCTTTGAGTGCAGGGTTTCAGAAGAACGGTGGATATTAAAAGAGAAAAAGGTGTCGAGTCGTTGGAAACGTGATTAATGATGAATTCTTAAAGCAAATTAGTGGCTGTTTTGTGCGCGTCGAGTTGCGTAAAGTAAAATTTACCGAAACGCGAGAAAGGATGTTTCTGTATATATATATATACACGCGAAATATCAAAGATTGGTAAAAAGAAGAGCTGTTATTAGAAGGCTACGTTGTAACGACGACGATAACGAAGACGAAGGCGAAGGCGAAGGCGAAGGCGAAGGCGAGGAGTAATTGCGAGTGTAAAAGGAACACGTAATCAAATACGAAGGCGTTACGATGAGGGCAGTAATAAACGTCTCGAATGATCTTCTCGGAAAATTGAAGGACACATCATCCTGCAGGGAAGAGATGAGCTTTCGCTTTATTCGCATTTTTATACATGATAGAGGAAGAAAAAAGAGGAATAAAAGACCTATAGGAAAAAAGTGGACATAGGACGTCAATGGAACCGCTGACGAAAGGTGCGAATATATACTACAAGCGAAAAGACACCCCCGTTAATTTTCTCCACAAGCAGGGAAACGGAACAGAGTCAGGTGACGTAGGTGTGAAGACAGGGGACTTAGCGAGTCCCACAACAGATTAATACACCCGAATTAACCCCCTCGGCCGAAATGATGAAGCTAGTAAATTGTGGGACAAGGAAACCAAAAAAGTTATAAAAGAGGTGTGATTAAGCGCGTTTGATGGTGGCTGCTTATGGTACATACGAGAAAGAGTGGCAATCATCTTCCTAGCCCCGTCTATTCTTATTCTTGAAAGAAAGCTATACGAAGGAGGAAAAAAAGAAGAAGTGGCGGCGAAAAGCCGAGGTATATACTCCCTTGCTTTCTCGTCGGTATATTTCTCTTATTTTCTCATCGGTTTCATTCCTTCTCTCGCGTTTATACGACATCGCGATCGTGGAAGATACCAGGTGGGGAAAATCAAATTCCATTAAATGGTAGCAGGACTTTACGAGCCCTGAAAGTACTCGAAAAAGTATCCACTCCGGGTCGTTGATGCACGCTTTGAGATTCGGACAAGCAAAGTGCTCGTGGCTCGTCGTATACGTTGGACTGCAGCACAGAGTCATTAAATAAACCTGGATAGTACCTAAACGGGTCCCACTACCACAGGGGAGTATGGTTTATCGATTTTCCCCGAATTGAACGTATCACTTTTCCCCGATTTCAATTTTGCCTGCTTTGCCTCGACATGCGTATGTAATACTCATTACACTGTCCCATCTGCATTTCCCATGGATTAGTAAGGAGTTAAAGCCGACCTACGAACCAGCATTAAACGGGCCGGAGACCAGTCCGCTTATAATCTCTCTAGGAAAAGTTAGAACGGAGGGTAATAAAAGCTTTTCTAGGGGTAGGCGGCTGCCGTTTCTGAAACAATACCCAAAATTTCGCTATGTTTAACGGCGAAATTAGAATAACCAACAGGACTAATCCGGCTTGGTGAATATCCGAAGCCGTCTGAACCCTTTTCGCCTTTCGCTTTCCGATTTTCTCGTTCTCTGTTTCTCAGCACTTTGTCGTCGCTGTCTCTGTTTTCATCTCTGCGCCAAAACCCTCTTGTAAATTGCATAAATGGCCATTTTCCACTTTGATGTAAGCGGATTTTCTGCGAAGACCCTACAAGTCCTTCTCGAGACCTTCCAATTCGGGGATGAGCAAAATTACTTTGTCCCGGATCTCGCCTGGTAAGCTCTTCGACGTAGACTCCTCGGAGGAGCTCAGAGCATCGACTGAGAACGCCTGGTTCGTTGGTCCTCTACGAGATGAGGATGAGGATGAGGATGAGGATGAGGAGAAGGAGAAGGCAAAGGAAGGGTCCTTCTCCCGACTAGATCCTGGGACTTGAGGGCCAGGACCAACCAGGAAATCTATGAGATTGCGGTTTAGTGAATCTCCAGAGCTGCTGTGAGATCTTGTCCGAAAGTGTCGCTGCCTTTCGTCCCTTGCCACCTCGGCTCCGAGGTCTTACACTTCTTCACCCTCAGCTGCGCCAGGACCAAGGAGAAGCTTTCTCGCCATAAATGTTCCCCTCCTATTCGTTCTTCGACAAACTAAAATGTTTTTCGCCATTTCACGTCCAAACAATTTTACACTGGATGCATCGACGTCGGTGACGAATGGCCCTCTCTTTGTGAAACGAAGAAGAAATTCGCTATGGATAAAGCTCATTGATATTTACCCGCGTAGATCATAAATGGGAGGAATAACGATATGCGTTATTCAGGCCTTGGTAAACTCTCCAACTTCTTCCTCTTTTGTGTTCCGGAGCTTTTAGCAGCCAAATCGTCAAGTCCTATACGTTTACGTAAAAAATAGATAGTTGTCCACTACCATGCGTTAGTTCCGGGTCGGTAGACACGTCAAGACAATAATAACTCCTTTGAGTCACCGATTTATATCTAAGGTAAAAATATGTCGTCATGCTCCGACGATCACGAAATAATAAGAGATAGAGCGAGGGGGGTGGGGTGGGGTAGGGTAGGTAGGTAAGTAGATAGATAGATAGATAGATAGATATAGAGGTATATATATCAAAAGTTTGAAAAACTTTTCTTCTTTGGCGGCCTCTTGCTCTCTTCCGAGAGCAAGTAAAGTTTTTAACCCAAACGCATAGTCAGCGTAACTCGATCTTCCCATGAGTAGAAAAAGACGAAAGGGACGAAATAAAAAAGAAGAGAAGCAAAAGGAAAAAAAAAAAAGGGAAATTGATGAAAAAAATAAGGGCACTGAATGCTTCTCTACTTTAAATCCACCGAGCCATATACCGTATGCGCGGCAACGGGTTAGCTGATTCACTGTTGCCCCCTGAAAATCCAACGATGTCCCCTGATCGCGGGAGAGACATTGACGAACGGTTTGCTGCAGGGGGTGTAGCCTCGTTGTCCACCGTTACTGCATTTGCCTACACTACCGAGTGTCGGTGGTGGTGGTGGTGGTTCCCCTAAGCTATTAATTATGCAATGCGGAAGGGTTGTTAATTTAGTACGTAGTACTAAAATAATTGCAGAGCTCCGGATGATCGCGGTATAGAGTATGGGGGCAGCGCGGAGACGGAGAAATGGAAGGTAGGTACTAATTTCTTGCAAAAAAATAAAAAAGTTAAAAAACAACAAATAAGGGAGCAATTTTGCACTAAGAATTATCCTCCGTTCGCAATTATACGCTCGATCGTATTTTATTATCATTATTTCTTTTTCTTCTTATTTTTAACGAAAACGAAAACGAAAACGAAAAAAAAAAAGAAAATCCTAAGTAAGCCGCTTAGAGGGAGCGACGACGCCCGGCAACGAAATAAGATTTTTTTTATTTCATTTTTTAACCATAATCTCATATTTCGGAGATCTTCGCGTAGCTGGGCTCATTGCCGCAGAGATATTTTTAATACGACTCCTCCTTATTATTCGAAAATTTTAGTCTCCCTTTACTACAGCGAGGGATGGGAGTCTCCTCCGCTTAATTCTTCATCTTTCGTCTCTGTCCCCCTTAGGGTGAAAAAAAGCCTCCTTCACGCTCGGTCAAATCCGCGTAATTCATTACACAGACATGTGTTCTCATCTTGTGAGTATGAGAATTCATGCCGCAAGTAAAGTCTTCGAAAAGGTTCATCCCCTGCATTCGAGTAGAATTTATTTGAGTTGTTCGAAAAATTTCGAAAATTCGGTAATAAATGAAGAGAATTTTTTTTATTTTTTTCTGTTTGCGATAACTGCAGTCACTCGGCGGTATCGCGTTCGTGCATTAAACCTTTACCCTGCACCCACTGACAATGAGTATTCTGCATACGCCCCCCCGAAGGACATCAAATCAATATCAACGAGGTAGCTCGCTGCCTGCTGGTGCTGCACGTGTTGTCGAAAACCCTTGCCATTTTGCATCGGGTGAGTTGGGTTACGTGTGCCCAGTGTAGATACGCGTGTGTTGTGAGTGGATTAAAGGGGCAAAACAGAAAAAACAAAAAAAAAAAAAATAGAAAGGGAAAAAAAAGAGAGAGAAAGGGTAAGGGAAATTGATTTTGGATGATTTTTATTAGCAATTGATGTATGTTGGATTGATACGATGAATTTTTCGCGGTTTGAAATAAGGGATGAAAATAAGATTGAAAGAAGAGAGGGGTGAGAGGTTCTAGAAAAATTTTGATATCCTTTATGTTTTTTCTTCAAGCAGAATAAAAAAGAAAAAGAAGACGAAGAAGAAGAAGATATTGAGATAACCGTAACCCTTGTAATGAGAGCATCCAAGCGCCGAATAATCAGAATTAGGGTAAGAAGCTCAAAAGCTCTTTTTATATTTTAATATCGTGTGAGCCACCGCCGCCGCCTGGTTGCCGGCTCACTGACCTGTGAACGTAAAAGGGGCGTTTTCATTTGACGTTGAAATGAAAATAAAATTCAAAGCGGTTTTGTAGGTGCACAAGCTCATGGTCGGCAGTTAATTAAAGAATCAAAATTAAAGAGGATTAAAACTCCGAATTTCTTTCAATTTCAAACTCTTCATACTTCAAAGAGTTTCACTCTCGGTTATAATATACCGGACGGTTCTCGCTTGAGTTCGCGAATTTGGCAAAGGAAAAAAGAAGAAAATAATGAAAAAATAATCACTGCAGCGTATCGGTTTCAAATTTCATTCACTTAATCACTCTCACAAATATTTCCAATCGTTTGATTTCTTTCTATCTAAAATTATCGCCAAAATTTTGTATAGCAGCCCCCCTTTCCCCCCTTCATCCTTGCCTCCGTTACTATCTCTTCTCTACAGGTCATTGGAGAAATCAGTAAAGCAATTCTCTCTACCCCCTCCTATCGGTGGTCGTATAACCTCCGAAATAACCCCTCGTTAAAATTTGGTGATAAACTTTGAATGATTCGGTACAGTTAACGACCAAGATTTGCCCCAATCTTTGTTCTTTACGTCGTAAAATTTGAAAATAAAATTTATCTCGATCGTATTATAATTCATTCTGTAATAGAGAAAAATCTAACGTTATGTTATACCTACCTGCCGTTCGTCGATAAAACGATTTGAAGTATACGAAAAACCATGAGGGCGGAAATATAGAAAAACGAAAAAAAAAAATAAGAAACAAATCAAATTTACTCATTTGACAGAATAATTCACTGAATGAAATATCAATCTATGAAACAGACTTCCTCGATTTCGGTATGAGAATAGCATTGATAAAATTCTGCAGCTGTTTCATTTTTTATTCGTTTTCTCTCAATAATTAATTAAGAGAAGTAGTGATATACTGATTGGAAAACACGGGTCTGCGAACATATCTATATGGATAAATTGGTCGTATATTAGTAGCCGGTGTCGACGTTAATGTATCGCGTCGTATCCCAAAGCTTTGTTCCCATAATCACAGTAGAAGTGGTAAGGGTTAATTCGGCTCAGGCTAGATTACGTGAGATCAGACGAGAAGCCAAACGAGTCTGCAGGCACAGGGTGGTAACCATGTGCAATCGACATCGACGTCGGCGACGCGACGCTACGCGACGGTTTCTATCCTCATAGAATCGTAGAGGTATACCTATATTTGATCCCTTTGAGTTCTATAGACGCGCGCGATTTTGATCCTGCTGCGATTAATGAGAAAGAGAAACAGGAAAATAAGATAAGATAAGATGATGCAGTAGCAGAAGAACAAAGATTCGAAATCTCTCATCTGTTTTTTTAATCCCGTTTGAAATCCACATTTCTTACGAATTATGCCTATCCACCTTGCAGAATACGTTCTAAGGGTGCGTCTATGTACTCTATCTAGTCTTCCGAGATTTCAACCTCGGCAACTAACGTAACATAACATAACAAGCTAACACGCAGAATCCCGGATGACTTATAATGTACGAAGGTAGGTAGGTAGGTACATACCTAGTCGAGGGTATATAGCAGAAGTTGCGTGTATACCGTACACAGCCTCTTTGTTTCTAGTTCTTGTTTTCCTACCCCGTTCCACAGTCTCGTCACAATTCTACCAGCAACCTCCCCCATAATATACGAAATCCCGTGAGAATACAAGGTTGTACAAAACAATAGGCGATGGGCGAAGAGCGTTCTTGTTCGTGGTGGTTCTCTCCGTACAATTTGAGCATAGCACCGCACCATACCATCCCATACCATCCCATACCATACCTCATTTCACTTCACCTCACCTCGACTCGACATCGCGCAGCCATCTCGCCGGCACTTTACGTCGTAAACGTTTTAATTATAGCTATACGTAGTCGACGGCACAGAACGGCGCACCGAACTGACGCGAGATAACTAAACTCGGAATTGAACAGCCTAAAGTGTAGAGAGATGCGGGAGCGGAGTTTGGGTATATAATATCGAACAATTAGGAGATTGGGGTATCTCGAATTCCGTCTTTTAACTTTGGCTCTTTTTCTTTTAAATCTCATTTCGAGGAACAAAAGTCAGAGATTGTAATACGAAGAGAGAAAATCTCGTTCGGTAAACCAATGATCGAATAACTGAATTCCTATTCTCTTTTATCAAAGAAGGACTTTAGAAGGGTGCATCAGGGATGATCCGGGGATTCCCGTGCGTGGCTCGAGTCAACAAACAATAACATGGACATCACTGGCCCTGCAGGTCAACCCCCAAAGGACTTTTGACTCATTTTTATTACACCCCACCCACGACGACGTCGACGTGCTGCACCTAGCCTCAACAAGATTGGAAGACAATGATAGAAATTTTCCAATATATCTTATAAATTCGACGTAGAGTCGTCCGATGCTGCCACAGGATCCGAACTATTATAACTTGTGCTTGTCTGTCGTCTATCTATATCTTCTCCTCGATCGACCCTAAGGACCAAAGAAAATTCTTCATATATTATATCAATTTTATCTTCGCCAATTTATTCAGCCGATATTGGCCCCGACGAAGTATTTACTTTGTCTGGGATAAGTTATCATGAGAAATAGATTTTAACTCTTGCCTTGCCAAGTTTTTAGCGCAGTGCAGGATTCTTATAGATATATGCTGCAGGATGGTTTGCTCAATCCGACGATTTCTATTCTTCGCATTCTCTTATATTTTTTTTTTGTTCCATGTATTCATGGCTAAAGAGGTTTTTTTAATAATCTCAAGTATTTTTAAACCATTTGGTAAATTTGTATAGCTGACATTGCCGACCGACACCGACCTGCACCCCCTCTGCGCGCGTACATAACGTAGTGATATTCAAATTAATAGCTTTTTGTCCGAAGCTAATTTCGCAAATGCTTCTGCCCGAGGTGGTAATAATTCACGCCTCTTGAACTCCGGGGCCTTTCTACTGTACGCCGAATTCAACATGAGGTATGGGTAATGTATATGTACTACGGTACCACGTAGATCCTGCGGGTCACCGAAGCTACCAAGGAATACAGCTAATCCCGAGTGAAATACCAACGGATGAATAGAATCAGAGTGATTAGTGGCACTCGAGGAATACTCGAGTTTTTTCATTTCGTCTCAAGTCCTCCTGCTGCGGGATGAAACTCCCATTTTTCCATCCCCGTTTCTCTTTTGGTTCACCGATTTAACACAGCCTTAAAGACCCGGGGCTTTATCTCTCGATGATAACCCGACACCGTGTATAGGCTAGTAAATTGCTGTTAGAAATTTACAACTAGCAAACAGCTTATTTCCTAATCTTGCTAAGCAATATGCGTTCGCAAGTGTGGAAGGGTCGGAGAATCGCGTAATACGGGTCGGTGTATGTATATAATGTCCTGGTGGAGGGCGCAGGTTCCTGGCTCTGTATCGAAACTACGAAGTGGCTGTTAGCTAAATTACAACGAGACGAAACGAGCCCCCGAGAGAAGAGAAGAGAAGAGAAGAGAAGAGAGGAGATAGGAGATAGGAAATAGCAGAGAGAGGGAGAGAGAACTGGTGGTGTTAGCGGGAAAATCGGATTGAATCACGCTTTGCATAAATTTGTCGAGTGAGACAAAGGCCACCTCTTAACGCGACGCCACTCGCCAAATTTGTCCTCGCTCTAGGTATATATAAGGTAGGAATAGGAATATACATCTGCGTTAGGATTTTCCCGGATGAAATGTCTGGTTTAAATTTTCTCGAAGAATTAGGAAGCGAGACAGGTCAGAGAAGAGAAGATAAGAGGAAAAGAAGAGGAGATTAATAGAATTCTGAAAGAGAATAGAGAAGTTGTATATCAGCCTCCGCGATATACGCGTGTATAGGAATATTCGTGCGGATGCAGTAAGTTCTCCTCAATTTTTATCCTGATAATTTCCTTTGTGGGACCTTAGCGATATCTCGTTCGTTTCTTCAAAGGGAATTTTCCTCCCGTCGTAGTATAGCACCGGGATTTTTCATCATCTAAATCTCGGCGAAGAATCGAGTTCCGAGTTGTGTCGTAAGAAACGCGAGAGCCATACGGTTTTCCTTTTTTCTTCCTATTCTCATGATCCACCGCCACGCCAGTCTCCTTATTCCGATTTTTATTCTACTTATTTTTCTTCTTCACTTTTCGTATAAATAAGTGATGCACGCAACCCCGGTCCCGCGTATACGTACGCGTATATGTATACGTACAATATTCAGGGATTACATGCGTCGTCAAGGGATTTTATTTTTATTAACTTGATACACGTGTCTCGCTGCTTCTCAACCTCATCCTCATCCTCTTCCACTTCCTCCTTCACATATCCCTTATGCGATGTGACAGCTTCTAAGGAGACACGGAATACGTTATGACCACGAAATGGAAAAAAAAAACAACGCATCTTCCTGAAATAATACGAAAAGCTTCTTTGACACGAGAATTTCTTTTACTAAGACGCGAATCAACTTAAACCGAAACGAAGAAGAAAACAGAAAATGTGTAAAAATAAAATGGGTTCACGAGTGAATTTCTAAATTTCATTTATTTTCTCTCACGTTTTTAAATACCGATATATAGGTACTAATTGTTCTCTGTACTGGCGAAAAATCGATAATTTTCCTATTTAATTAGGATTAGAGCATTAAATCGTCGGGTAAAACCAGAGCTTGCAAGATTTCGAGTGACAATTAATTTATTCGTGAGTACCTACCGACGTAACGTTACAACAACTCGCCCCTCGTTGACGATGAGTTGCGCGCCTAAGGGCTCTTTGGTTAAGAAGCTTTGGCTGCACTTAACGTTGATATTTTATTAATTATAATCCTCTGACTGTATATATCCTACCGCCTACTACCTCTTGTAGTATCCTACTTTCTCCCTTTCTCTCTCTCTCTCTCTCTCTCTCTCTCTCTCTCTCTCTCTCTCTCTCTCTCTCTCTCTCTCTCTCTCTCTCTCTCTCTCTCTCTCTCTCTCCATGTCTCTATACAGTATAAATTCCCTAGGGGGCTAAGGACTCATTTGTACGATTGTAATGCACGCGCGGGATGACGATGTGTCCCACATTTCCCACGCACGAACGAACGAGTCCCTCTAATCCATACGGCGAAACGCGACCCAGAATGAATTCCGATTTTCATAAAAATTTCATCAATTTATACGCCCATATGTCATATGCGGGATAAAAAACATTCATTTACTTAAAAATAATAAAATATGCTCAGTTCAAAGTCTACTGTGTTTCGAGCGGAAATTACACCCTGCCTTTTTCATCCCTTATGCTCGAGGCCATCAGGCGGATTTCCTAGCCCGACGTACATGTGCGGTTTTACAGAGAGGGATGGAACGATTTTTTTTTTTTTTTTTCTTTCTATCTTCGTTTCTTTCTTTTCAATATAAATCCAGTCCGCAAAAAAGAAAAGATTCGACGAGATTTTTATCAATTAATTTTTATTTTCCGCCTGCCCGACGACGTTTTCTATACGGTGGATTATAATGGGGTGCGGTTTAACCGCACAACAGATTCTCTCATCCGTATAATTTCTGTATTCTAGGTATTGTATACCTTATACTTTAGATTTGATACGATTAAGATAAACTTGCTCGATCTCTGCAGATGTTCTCTATAATTTAGCATAACTCGTCGTGCCATTCCCATTTCCTTCTCATTTTATTCATTCATTTATTTTCTTCTTTTTATTTTCTTTTATCGAGTAACCGGATGTATAAAATTTATAAACTTTACACAAAGATCTATATAGAGGAAAATTTTTCGGTCAATTTCACGAAGCAGTCTAACGAAATTATATAACTTTTTTCTACTCCAGACGGTGACAATAATTTCACGTATGCAATTTGAACAAGCAAACAACTTACATGGTGTCAATCCGAAGGTCTTGAGAGTTCACGGCGAGGTAAGTATAAGTAAGTAAGTATAAGTAAGTAAGTAACTAACTAACTGCATGATACTACTACGCGACTAGTAAATGGCATTGAACGCAAGGCAGCCCTAGCTGTGTAGATTATGGTGCATTAGCCTTTGTGTAGTCTGTGAACTGTAGACGTTAGCGGCTTCTCGTATACACACATAGATATATATACACGAAGCAAATTGATTCGCGGTATATAACAGCGTGGCGTGAATTAGTTCGTTTGAGTTGCGATTTAACAAGTTGGCTTTGACCGAACCAAATCCATTATGGTATATTAGTATCAAAGGATACCGTGACAAAAGGATTCAGACTCTTCTTCCCTATTTTTCCATTTTTTTTTTTATTATGTTAGAACTTCATTTGAATCTGGGAATTTGAAGAAGATCCGTCTAATTGATTCGACGGAAATTTCAATCGACGTAAAGAAAAAATAATAAAAAACGTCGTTGCCTCACGTCCATCGATGAGTTTAGGGTAATAATAATTTCGGGGGACGATGGGTTAATAAGAGGAAATTAACTTCGTTGAGAAAACTCGCCTGCAGTATATATATACCAGGCTACAGGCTAAATACAAGGTTGAAGTATATGAAACGAGGAGCTATGCTCGTTATTAAGTCGCATTAATCAAATGATCTCGAATATTGGGTTTCCAGAGAATTAGAGGACTTGGTGTAATGGGGAATAATGAAAAAGTCAACAGGGAAACCCGCGACTAACTGTTGCAAGACCAGGATCAGGGCCAGGAGGAGGACTCGCCTCCTTATTTTATTTCATTTTATTTTATTTTATTTTACTTTACTTTTCACTTCATTTCCTTCCTTCCTTCCTTCCATCGTTTCCTTCGAAACCAGCCCCCAAACCAACCCGCAAGAAAATTGGAAGGCATTCACGGTATCGGAGATTAAAAATATATTTAAGGGTAGATTAAGGGTAGCAATTATAACCGCTCAAGTTACTTTCTAGATTCGAGATGACAGAAGAGCGAAAGAGCTGAAGGAAAAGGAAGAAGAAGAAGGGAAATTTTCATCCGCCAACTACGGTATTGAATTTCTTTTATATAACAAGAGGCGAAAAAGTATAGAGGGGGAAAATAAAAATTAATACCGTTGCAGCGGCATTAATAGCCAATCGATTTTCAACCTTTTTATGTTGTATTTTTATTATTTTTTTATTTCTATTTTTCATTACGCTATACCTAGGCGTAATTTTCCAATTAATAGGCAAAATCTTACGATATAAAAAGCTGAAGGTATATTCAAATATTCATCCGCTATTCAAATCGGCTATAATTCAAGATTCGAAAAATAATCAACCTGCAGACCTCCGTGAGTTTCTTCTTATTTTTTTCATTTTTTCATTTTTTTTCTTCCTACCTCAACGCGATTTCGACTAAGTCACAACTCTCTTGTAGGGGGGAAAATAATCTTCATCTTCATCTTCTTGTTGAGTGCGAAAAATCCCTCGTCGTTTTTTATACAACTTAAGATTGGCCTTGTCTTCTTGAGAATGAATATTTGATTCCTCCTTATCCGTTGAGCGATGGATGGCATAAATAAGAATAAATAAGAACAGGCAGAGAGAAAGAGAAAGAGAGAGCAGGTACACGACGATGATGTGACTACTTTTGATGGGAAGATCTTGTCTCTTTCTTATTGCACTTATACAGCTATGTGAACTTGGCCCCCCAATATTTGATATTGTGAAATTTTTCAGGTGGAAACGATTGCGCATCGTTTGCGCTTGTTTGCGCACAATTTGCTATCGTGTGCGCTGCCTCAGTTTTCGAGTCAAGAGAAGATCAAATTTAGGGGGGGTAGATTCACACTGCACCCCAACTTTGAATTTCTCTTTTTTTCTTTTTGGCCATCGTTTGCGCATCGTTTGCGCCCCTATTACTGTCATTTGCGCCCTCGCCGTTTTCCAGTTATGTCAGAAAGAAAATTTCGGGCTGGCCCCCAGAATAAAAATTTTCCGGTCCGTTTTTTTGGCCATCGTTTGCGTTTCGTTCGCGCATGTTTGCGCCGCGATTACTTTCGTTCACACCCTCACCCTTCTTCAGTTATGTCACGAAAAAAATTTTGGGCTAGCCCCCCAGAATTAGAATTTCCCGGTCCTTTTTTTTGCGATCGTTTGCGTTTCGTTTGCGCATGTTTGCGCCGCGATCACTTTCGTTCACACCCTCACCCTTCTTCAGTTATATCATAAATAAATTCTAGGCTGGCCCCCCAGAATTAAAATTTGCTGGTTCATTTTTTTGCGATCGTTTGTGCTTCGTTTGCGCACGTTCGCGCCGTGATTACTTTCATTTGCGCCCCCACCGTTTTCCAGTCATGTCAAGAAATTTTTTTTTCAAAAAACGGGAACATTTTCATTACTAGTGTTGCTACCCCTCCGGGTTTGACCCGGAGTCTACGGGTATAGTAACTCAAGTTTCGTCGGGGAACGCGTGATAGTTTTCGAGATACAATATAAATTGAGTATTTTTTGGAATATTTTTCAGTTTAAATCTTGCGGTCGAGTCGCGGAAAGCTCGGAAGGGGTTGTAAAAAATCTGAAAAATACTACTTTTGGTTCCGAAAAAAGAAAACCAAGTTTGGTCGGGAAACGCGAATTCAATACTCGTAAAATTATTGTCAACAATCTTGGTGTAACTGGAATATTCCCACACAGCACACATGTCCGATAGATGTCCATAGGATAGCCATTGGATGTCCTATGGATATCCTATGGACATCCATCGGACATGTGTGCTGTGTGGGTTAGCATCGATGTATGAAGATAACCCAGGTAGCAAAATTCAATAAGTCATCCAAAAGCTATCTAAAGGATGCCTAATGTTCGTCTGGAAGTTAACTATAAGTTACCTTTCAAACACTTGTTAACTATAAGTTATCTTTCAGACACTTGATAACTTATAGTTAACTTCCAGACGGACATTAGGCATCCTTTAGATAGCTTTTGGATGACTTATTGAATTTTGCTACCTAGGAAGTTCTCGCTTCGTAAGCTGGAAGTATCTGCACATAGGTATTGATATTCTTTGATTTGAGTGCCCTTTTAACTAATAATACTGGTGACTAGAAAACGGTAAAGGCGCAAATGACAGTAATCGCGGCGCTAACGTCCGCAAGCGATCGCAAAAAAAAAGGACCGGGAAATTCTAATTCTGGGGGGCTGGCCCAAAATTTTCTTCGCGACGTAACTGAAGAAGGGTGAGAGTGTGAACGAAAGTAATCGCGGCGCAAACGATGGCCAAAAAGAAGAAAAAAAAATATTCAAAGTTGGGGTGCAGTGTGAATCTACCCCCCCCCCCCCTAAATTTGATTTTCTCTTGACTCAAAAACTGAGGCGGCGCAAACGATAGCAAATTGTGCGTAAACAAGCGCAAACGATGCGCAATCGTTTTCACCTGACAAATTTCCCAATATCAAATATTGGGGGGCCAAGTTCACATAGCTCACTTATACTTCTTCTTATGCTTTGTCTTTATTCTATTTTGACTTGCAGCTTTTCTTTCTTTCTTTCTTTCTTTCTTTCTTCATTTTTTATTATCAGTTCTTATTTCTTATTTCTTATTCCTCTTTACCGCAATACTAACTTTTTTGAAAGACGTTTTATACGCGCGTCGTGACCAGGGTTTAAAGATTCTTCGCTTAGCGTAAGAAGAGAAAGGAAAAAAAAAAAAAATAACGAAATAACAGAAGAAGAAAAAAAAGGGAAGAAGTTGAATAGCACAGAACAAGCGAGAGTTTCTCTTTCGAGAAGACTAAATATTTGAGTTTCATAGAAAAGTGCAACGGCTACTTATCTCAGATGAAAAACCAACACGCCTTAGCTGTGCTAATCCGAGGCTAGACTCACCTGTATAACAAACAAAAAGGAAATGAAAAGGAGAGGAGAGAAGTGAAGCGAAGTGAAGAGAAGAGAAAAGAGGAGAAAAGAAAAGAAAAGTAAAAAAAAAAAAAAAATCTATTAATTAAGAACAAGCAACGAAAACGAGCCTCGAAACTCTCGTCTGCACACAGGTTAACTTTTCAAATTAAAACCGTATCGTCTTATGATGTCCTTTCCCAAGAGGCAAGTTATCCTTCCGTTTTTTCCTTTCTTTTTTTTCTTTAATGTCATCCTGTTTTTTGCGTTTTCGTTTTTTATTTATTTTTTCATTTTTTATAAACTAAATTAAACTCTAAGAAACGATTCTCTCCCTTTCCTTCTCCTCTTCTCGTATATTCCTGTACCCAGGTATACACACACACACACACACTTCTGCTTCTACTTACGCGCGAGAACGTAATTAGCCAAAAGCCTTAATTATTCCGTTCTTCTCTTCTCGAGTCTCTACGCGGTTCGTTTTCGCAAGAATCTGTATCTAGATGCTGTGTGTGCTTACCACTTATTCTTTACTCTTCCCTCTCCCTAGCCCTTGTTCTATTTCTCATTTTCATTTTCCTTTTCCTTTTTTTTTTCATTTTTTATTTTTTATTTTTTCTCTCAACTCGAGGCGAGCGAAGAATTTCGGTACTTCAGTCTGACCTAGCGCAAAGAGTTTTTATATGTAGCAAGTACTTCTTCACCGGATAGAGTGCAGCAGGCAGGCAGGCAGGCAAGCAAACGAAAGAAATAACAAGTAGCAGCCAAGAAGGTTTGAAAGAAAAATAGAAAAAGAAAAATGCGAAAAAAAATTCTTTATAGCGTATACGTAGACTTGTGGCCACTCGAGCCATGTGAGTCACCTGTATAAAAGTCCAAGTGCCATTACAATCATTCCCTCTTGTTTTTTCAGCGTCGATTAACCCCGCTCGAAACAATTCGTAATAAAAAAAAAAAAAAAAAAAATTGGCGACAATTTTAAACACGTTTATTACATCTAGACCGAAGAATAGTATAAAAAGAAGAAGAAAAAGCAATCACCAATACATAGAAAAGGCAGAGATGAGAGGAACAAGGGATAGGAGCTGCTTTGCAGTTGGAAATGGTAAAATAATATGAACCCCGTAGTAGTAGTAGTAGAATTGCCCTGACAGACGGTGCTGCTCGTATTATTGCGGACATAAAACCCCATATTGTGCCACTTGAAATGAAACTAGAGTCTTTTGCTAACTTTTTCTATGAGCGTTATATCGCTGTTTATTTTTTTGGTTTTTTATTTTCTATTCCATTTTCTCGGAGGACTTGACAGCCTCGGGAAAACTAGGCGGAAATGACGTCTAGGCGTTTAAGACAGAACAGAAAATAGAAAATGCGTTTTCATCTCATTTTTTCTCTGATTTCAATTCGAATTTGACTATTTAAAGACGAGGGGTGAGCACAGGGAAGGGAAAGGAGGAAGCTGAGAGCAAAAGGAAAAAAAAGAAGAAAAAGGTACGGAAACGAGCTAAGGGGCAAAGACATCATAAATAGAAAGCCAGACCGAGCGGTTGGGGAATCTAGAGGATTGCAGTAAACCTTCGACATTACCATAACGTAAAGATCCTCTACTCTCCCCAGCTTGTTTTAAAAATAAGAACTAGGTACATAGCTGTGAAATAATATAGAAGAGACCCTATCGAAGATATAAAAAAAAAAGTTGTAATTAAAATCCGAAATTTGTAGATGAAAATTTTTTCCTTTCTTTTTCTCAGTAATTGAATGCACCCAATTTTTTGCAAAGTGTTTAGTTTAACACCGCGACTAAAATCTAGTTGAATAACTCGTGAATGGTCCAGTTTCTGCTCAACACGTTCAGCGAATAGCCTTGAGAATATTTTTACATTTTTCCATCACACGTCTAAAGTTAGCTGGTTTGGTTGGTTGGTTGGCTGGTTGGTTGGTGCAGTTTGCGGTAAGGCCGCGTCATCATTCGCGGTTTTCAAAGTACGGTCTTTGCGGTTTCTCGCCCCGCTCATACGAGGCCAGGTCTATATCCCGCATGAGCGAAAGAAATGCGAAGATAAGGAAGAGGGGTAAAAACTAGAAGAGTTTCATTAAAACGCGGAGGTTTTTTGAATAGGGATAAAGTGGCCGGTGGTCAAGATGAAAAGCTCGATATTGTTAGCCGCCAAAACTACGGAACAAGAAAAAAAAAATGCCCGATGCAAAAATTTCACTTTTCTTCGAACAGAATCATTCTTCAATTTTCAATAAGATACTCAGAATTTTCCACATACGAAGTTACGAAAAAATCTGCGAACTTCTGCACGCCAGACTTTGAGCTTTCCACATGAGTTTCTCTCTACCGGCTCGTTACATCGCAATATTAACAATCCATATATAGCTAGAAGCCGACGTTAAGTTTCTCGTTTAGCAAACAGCATAGGTGTAACCCGGCGTGTATTCATCCTCGATGTCCCCTGGCTCAGCGTGAACTCGGGCGTAAATTCTTAGACGAATATTTCGGCTGTGCATTCGCGTGTACAGACTAGGTACCTACTACCCACGTTCTAGTATAGGGCACCAAAAGCCCTGCTAGATCGCGAAAGTTACGACATCTCTCTCGAGATTTCTATGTTTGTTATGTTCACCCATGCTCCCGCAATCTTATTACCGATCACCGAGGGTATGTGCTTCTCGATCCGTGAACTCTGAAATTACCCGTTACCCGTTACTCGCTACTGTTACTGTTTCTACTGCGTTGCTTACTCAGACGCAGAGTGTTTACACACGTTATACCGCATAGGCATATCTAAACGTCTAGTTCCCACGAAAATTATTTATTCCTGCATTACAGGTACGATCAAGGGGACGATCTAACGACTGCGGGGTGATTAGTTAAAAACGCTGATTAGCTAGATAATAATCAATTCGATAATTATCACGAAACGTTGGTAATAATTATTCAACCCTTTGTTCTTAGGATGTTGATGAGAATCCGTGCGTTACGCATATGGGCTGGTTATGTTAGTAACTACCCTTGCAGCGTAACCTATGGCACTCGAATACCCGAGTATGAAATGAAGGGATATACACGAACGTCAGAAGGGTCTTGTTTTAAGGGGATGATAACTACATCACGAGGATCCTGCAGCCTCCTCTCTAGGTATCTACTCGCGTTATTCTCGCGAGGGGCTGTATGATGCGATGTTCAAAAGCCTGGTATTAGGGCGCGCTTAGCTCTTTGCTAAAATTAAAAGCTCCGCGTTACGAACTGATTTCACAGTGATTAAAATATCTCCGAATTAGACCCGAGCTAGTGGTTTTTGCCAAACCCTGCAGCACAGCAGCAGGAGGTTAAGCCCTGGCTTATTGTTTGATATCCGTATATATATGCTCAGATATTAAATGAAAGTTGGAAAAAAAGATCGCCGCTTTCACGGCTAAAACGAAAATGAGGACGATGAAAAAAAAAATTGGCTCGCAATGCATCGATCGAAATTTTCTAATTCGACGCATCGAGAATATCGATAAATTCGGTAAATTAATGTGCTTTGATCAGATTTGAACGATATATTTCGTATTCTATGCATTGCTCGTGATAGAGTAGCACTATTGTCCCCGCGGGTCCAGGACGTAGGTATATATCTACATATATGCCGAGAGTTGGCAGGCTGGCTAGTTCTTTGACCCGACCATCGTGCCTTTCTTGAAGCCCACGTCAGATGATTCAAGATACTGCATGCAGCAGAGCTTCAGGGCTAGCTGAACGGTGTGTTAAAATAAACGATTCAATTTAGTTGTTTCGAGATAACTGTTGCGTTCAATTCTCTAAGACAGATCTTATTATCTCGTCTCGTTGCCTCGAGGACAAGGGAGAAACATAGTAGATATAGAGTTAGTTCGAAGATTCAGGGGCAGGTGAAGATATATGCCTGAAAGATGAAATATGGAATTTTTTTGGATTTCTTTTTTGTTCAAGAAAGTAATACTCTTCCTTCAATTTATCTCCATGCAAGGTGTACTAGGTATAAATTTTCATCACAAATATCGTCTGGATAAAATGCGAGACGTATTACATCGGATTACTCGAACCGTTCGCGTAGCGGGTGTCACGTTGGATTTATAATAAAAATGAAGAAAAATCCTTGCAGAGGTGAATTCGTTTTGTCAACTCTGAGTGATTTACATCATTTTTTGGATTCAAATAGTCAAGAATTATCAACGATTCTATATGCCCATTGAAATATCTGGATATATAGGTATCGACGTGATGTAGGTAGTGGGATAAATTTCCTCTAGCTTATCGGAAAAGCATGCGACGTAGTTAAGGTCAACGATCGATGCAAGACGATGCGATGTATATTCTATAATCTAGAGGTCAAAAAGAGGGATCCGCGAATTGGCCCATTACCTCCGCTTGGCGAAGTTCGAATGATTCACTATCGCGAAAGGGCAAGTCGTGTTATCCCTCATTTCCTGACACGGCTATGTGCCTTCTTCTTGCAGCCACTATTCCTGATTTTAAACGACCTTAAAAAGTCTTTTTTTCCTAATTCTATTAGAGGAAGGAAGATTCAGCGTGTAAATTCGTCTCAACGTAAGTCTAAGGCAGGTATAATGGCTTCTGGTTGAGCAATCTATATTTAACTGTTACTTCTAGACTGCAGAGGAATCTGGGAAATATAATCGAGTCTTGAAGCTGCAGCAACGGCACGACGGTGGAAAACGACCGTGAACCTCATCCCCGAGAGCAAACTAAACTAGTCTTCTCTGAGGACGATCGTTGATGCAGCAGAAGCAGCAGCAGCAGCAACTGAGAGTCTGACGATGCATTACTTATTCAAGTTTACGCCTACCTATAACGTGGTGCTTGGCTCGACTCGGTCTTGGGATTAGCGTTAATCTATTCTAATTATCTCTCATTTCGCTTCTTATTCGCGTTGCTGTTGCACTCGCTAGTTCCTTTCTTTTTCATTTACGCCCATACCAAGTCAGTCTGCACTTTGCAATTTGCTGCTGCAGTCGCCCGAAGAGAGATTATAATATCCAGATCCTTTGACAGTTTTGTGAAGGTAAATTCGAAAGCTCCGAGGGGTCGAAATTCTGATTGAGTTTAGAATATTCCCGAAAAGTTAGAGTTTAGAAGATTAGAATTCCGAAACTCCGAAAGTTCAGAGAGCCTGAGTGTCCAAAAATTTTGGTCTATTGCTCACGATGTGAAGACAAAAAATCGTTAATTCCAATCGAGACTCTCTTTACAGAAAAACCATCACATCCACCCCATTAATCGATAACAATCATGATGTCATAAATAATTATGAAATATTATGAAGGCGACGCAACACGCCGGAGCGAATTAAATCATTGATTGTCGACGATGGGTAATAAATGAGGTAAAATGCGTGATACGACTTCCTGATTATCTGGAGTATGGAATATATACCGGGTCCGATCACGCGGAAGGACAGAACTGACAGGTCGACTTTTTTCCGACTTAAAGCTTACCTGGAATAGCCACTACGTACGCCACGCTGGTACAAGCCAACAAACCAACTAACTAACTAACTAACTAACTAGCTAACCAAGTAAACCAGAGCCTACACCACGCCCGGGGCTAAACGACGGGACAACGATAGAATAAACTGTCTAGAATCGAATGACGCATCGAGATCTGTAAACGAGAACGTGACCCCGTTACCCTTTTTCATATGGACAGCTAAGGGACCTAATTTGTTTTTTGTCGAATTTTCTTGTACTTTACAGCGTTCGCAATAAAGGAGAAGTACAGCCCATGGACCACATTCGCGGAAACTAAATCAGCGAAAATATCTTCTCACGTTTTTTTATCCTCTTATCGAAGGCTGATCTGACACTAAAGTGATTGATTGGAAAAATGATGTTACTCATTGGAATTCCACGCTCTGACTTCGTATGTTGCCAATAATTGAAATACCTTATTTCAATTCCAACTCCTTAGAGAATTCCGATAATTTTGTTGCGACCATTATACCGAACACGACATTACACGTATCCACGTAGATCGACTCTTCAATTTCCTCTCTTCATCCTTCTATTCGTGAATTTATTTGACAACCGTTAAAGGTGAACAGTAAATTACACTTAAGTCAAGCGCACGGTCTCTTCTTCTCTTCCTTTCTCTCTCTCTCTCCCTATCTCTCTTTTTCTCTCTTTTTCTCCCTCAGGTATGTACATCTGTAAATCAATTGTCGGAATAAAGTCGTCACAACAGAAATGTACCGTAAAAGCACGAGCCACCTCGATTTACGATAATATCTCCGCGTTTTAAAACGAGAAAGAACTTACATTAGAGGGAAAAAAAAAGAAATAATCGCGAAAAACTACGTCGGAGTAAAATCCCGCGTCGCGTGGCTCTATAAATGCAAATAGTACTTGCTCTATCTACTACTTCAATGACTAACTATCTCTCGGCTATACGCTGGGATTCCGAGTGTCAATCATTCCGACAATCGCTGCTGGGGGTGACGACTACATCGCAAAGTAGCCGATAGGTCGATGTGGATATGCACATTCGCATCGGTACGTATAAGGCGTAACTAACTGACACGAGAAATCCATCGGGAAAGAGGATACGTCTTTTTCCTTTTTCTTTTTCCTTCTTTTTTTTCTTCTTTCTTTCGCCCAAGTAGGTAGAAAAAGAATCGTAAAGTAGGGAATGGGAATGGGAAGAGATTTACTAGAACTGCCGTTGCTGGTGCGGCTGCTGTTTCAGACTATCGCTGACACACGCCTCTCAAACTTGCTAATGAATAGATAAATATACCTACTCAATAAATTAGCCAAGAGACTTGAATCACCCGCATACCTTAGCCTCGTTGCACGAGTTGCAGACCTTTACTTTGTCATTCTAATTGGCTTTCTATACCTAGACTCCCCTCCGCATTCTGTTACCGCATGACGTGGCAGTGGTAACAATTCACCTCATTCATACCAAGTATAAAATCGATGATGGATAATCGTTTGTGTTCGAAAATCTGAGAGGGAGAGAAAGAAAAAAAGAAGAGTTTCGACAATTTTTTTTTTTTTTTCGATACCTTTTTCTACAGATCGACAAATTTTTTGGAGAAAATAAAACCGACGGATGTATATATATGTGTGTGTGTGTGTGTGTGTGTGTGTGTGTGTGAATTCGGCTCGTCATAGTCTCTGGCATTGTTCTTATTGAAGAGTACGCAGTGGAGACAATGGCTTCGGTTTGGTTTGGTTTGGTTTGGTTTGGTTAGAGAATGAATACGAGGATCCAACCGCGTGCGCGACGTCTGGCAAAAAAGAAAAAGGAAAAAAAAAAAAGAAGAAATCCTCGACGAGAAATCGTCCCACCAACATTCTCATATCTTTTACGCTTACGTTGCCTCCGCGTAGCAGATGGAATGGGTAGGTAGGTAGGGTATACCTACGTATATTTTATCTTACGACGAAACTTTCGACGTCAAAGACACTCGACTTCGCATTGGCCACTTGTCGCGCCTCCTTTTCCTCTTTTCTTCATTATTATTATTATTATTATTATTATTATTATTATTGTTGTTCTTGTTCTTGTTCTTGTTCATCTTCCCGGTGGAAAGATATATCGCGTTTATTTTCCGAACGCTAGGTCGGATCAACTCGAAGGAAATAGGAATTGATACTCTCCTCCATTCTGAAACGAGATATTTGCAATTTTCTATCGTCCGCATATACGAAAAGAGGAACGTGCGCGATTTACCGCATTGTAATCGTATAATAATACAACGTGACGTACGGTTCGTGAGATATCTGAGCAGTGTAGCGTAGGTTTGCAGACAGGGAGTGCCGCGCCTTCTGTAATTGATTACTAATGTGCAATTTACGATGCATTCGAGAACCAGTTTTACCGGGAGGTTCATATGCGGCAGGCACATCGATGCAGCATTTCACGCCTGGTGGCTGCTGCTAAATTTTCCAGAAATGGGTTGCGTGCTGCATAATCCTCGATTATTTCGAAACTTCGTGAATTTTGACCATCCCAAAAGCGAAGAAACTACTTGTCGGACTTGTTTCTCGCAAACCCGAAGATACGAACGTTGCAATTATTTTATCACTCGCCATAGCTGATATTACATCCACCATTCACTTATCCGCCCGTTTCTTTATTGCCTCGAAATCCGACATTGCGAACTTGAATTCATTCGATCCGCGAAGGAATGGAACGAAGCTGGAAGAGAATGGAAGAGTAGAGGAGCGGGGGAGAGGAGGAGATGAAAGAAGGAGGGGAACGGGTTTTGCAAAATTGCACAACATTGTTTACGTGCGTGGGTGCAGTATCGCGTCGGCAGGATCTGGTCGGCGATGTTTTATCGAACGATAAATGAATTCGCAGGAAATATATACCTGCATAAGAACTTATACTGCACGAGTATCGCGTTGCAACTAGTGCAGAGCATGCAGCAGCTGGCTGTTCACCACTTGCTTATAGACTTCGACGATTACACAACAAGATTACGTGGACAGGGTTGCACTGAGCTTGCTAACTCAACTATCGCGGTAGTAAAAAAACACCCACCGCCATAACTGGAATGCATTTATCTGATGAACGTGCGTTCATTCTGGAGAAGAGGACGTATTTTTTTCACTTATTGAATCAAAGGTGCACTCAACAACCTGTTAGAGTTTGAAAGGGATAATTCAGCGTCGAAGAATCGGAACGAGGCTCCCTACTCCCGAACATCTAAAAATCAAGGACTCAACGATCTTGAATAACGATCAAGGGGGGATCAAGAATCGCGTTCTGGATACGTGTTACCACAACATACAGAAAGCGTGGCCTGATTGCTGTTGAAGATGATTTAGCGTACAGTGAGCAGAATCCGGGGAAAGGACGAGCGTGCAAAATTCTGTAATTATAAGCTGATGTATCGCAGTCGAAATTGCCAGAGAATTAGTCACGGGAATTTATTCCCCGCAAACACTGACACTCAGAACGGGATGTGATTAACTGTCCACTTTTCTCCGAATGGAATCGATATAGTTTTGTACGAATGAAAGAAACCCATCCCTTCCAACTGGATAAATCTCAATGATTAAGGTCAGGGGCTAAAGGCTCTCCCAAAGGTCCGCATCTTTCCCTCTGCTCTATCTCGCTCGTTTAATCTCGTAATAACCGGATGGGATCTAGAAGGCCTTAGAGAGCGCAGTGTAGATCGTTGAGATATCATTTTTCGACCAGCTCACTACATTTCCTATTACTAACAGTGGCGCAAGAAGTTGGAAGGTAGATTCGTTCCCGCTGTTACACAGCCGCATATAGCTCTGACCTAGGAACGGTACAGAAAATTTCAAGCCATGGTAGCCATGGTATGTTATCGTTAATCTATGTCGTGTACTTTTGCCCAGTTAAACAATGGGTCAGAGGCACGCCCAGTCCCGATTTTAATCTACTTCCATACGAACTGTGCAGGGCCCAGGGTCAAACGCGCGACTATCCGCATTCGAGGCTGAAAAAAAGTAACGAATCTTCAATATCGTTGCAGGTTTTTAACAAGGAACATCTTCGGGATTACCACCACCTAGGATCTCTAAGCGCTCAATTCTAGGAGGAATTATTTGTTAGATAATCTGGAGCACCTTCCCTCTACCAGGGTAGGAATTACATGCCATTTAGTTAGCGGAGAGAAGGGATTTTGGCCAAGTCGTTAGGAAGTGTTAGTTATCTGGTCGACCAGCAACTCTAGGCAAAGAAGACGAAGAAGAAGAAGGAGAAGCTGAAGTAATGTGGGTATAGGTATACCTAATCGTGGAAGGAAAACGTCTCCGCGAACGACTCGCGTGGCGGTGCGGAACCACTTCTAGTGCCGAAGAGGAGATGAAGAGGAGATGAAGAGAAGAGAAGAGAGAGGAAAGGGGGCACAAGGCTTCGTGTAATCCCGTGCTACCAGTAATTAGTGACATTTGCATATCTTGCGGACTCGGTTATAAGGAGGATGAGACCGATAGAAGGAACGGAGGCGAAGAAGAGACTCGAGTCGACTTGCTTGCTGCTTTGCATACGAATTGCCCGAGGATCCGCAAAAATGACGTGCTCCTATCGTAAATATGGGCTGTTTATATATGTGCAAAGTAAGAGTATGTGGAATGAGAAGATAGACGGCGGAAGTCGAGCGTGCGAAAAATAGTTCAAGAACAAAAAATGAAGTGAAAGAGTTTTCGATCAAACTGGCCACCACTAGGGGGATGAAATTGTAGACAAGGTGTACTTCCCATCGTATTTCGCGTACCTATCCTACCCACTACGCACCTAGACGATAGGGAAAGTTCTCCCTCTCGGGAGTTTCTGGAGTCGGTACGAAGTAAGCCCTCGATATTTCGTTTGCCAATTAAGTCAGACAATGGTGGACTCAAACAAGCAATTGTGAATTTTAACTATACGGTGTAGAACGAGAGAGGAAGGGTTGGTTCGAGAAGACTCGCCCCAAACGTATGGCCCATTATGCAAATGCTTATGGCGGTGCGGGTCCTGGATACGACTTTATTCAACTGCTTTGTCTGCGCAGACTATTTGATAGGTAATTTTCAGCCAGGAGCAATAAAGGATTTATATTAACGTGATTTACGGCACAAAGACGACGCGTTTTCAGATTTTCCAAAGTAGGCTCCTCTCACGTTTGCGTTAAACCATTTTCTCGCCTCGCCACAAACCGGCAATAATTCAACTACGTGCATAGAGAAATTTTCTTCAACAAGGAGAAGGGAGAGAAAAAAAAATTCCTTCACGAGATGAAAATATTGTCGCAGCATTCAGAGCCAGCGGGGTTAAAAATAAAAATAAAACGCCTGCACCACTATCATTTTCAAAACGCAATAAACCCCGCTTGAACGATTCTCTCAAATGACTTTTTATTACACTTAACACCCAGTACTTTTTTTATTTCCCGTATAATTTGTACATAATTTAAACGTTTTATAGCTCGTTCTGTATTCCTAATGCGCAAAGCTGAAAGTGTCGAGACGAGCCTGTCGCTAGGGATCCTAAGGGTGCTGGTGGTGGTTACGCAGGGACAATGCCTCGTTAGGCGTTAAACTCGCCTGAGAAGAGAAGAACTGCGAATAAAGCAGATAATAATCTGCGGTAGGAATTAGCAAATATTAAGGATTTTCCTCGGCGTGTTAGACCAGACGGCGAGAAGCAGAAGAAAAAGAAGAGGAAAAAGACTTCTAGTCTCTTCATCAAATTCCATGGACCAACAATAAATCCGATCATGAAATTCTTCGCTTTTGGTTTCGCTTTTTCTTTTGCTTTTTCTTCTCTATCTCCGATGGGATAGAAGGGAGGAGGAAAGTAGTTTTGGATTCTTGACCAACGCATATGCTCTAAAAAGCTCTTTTCTCTCCATCCGGTAGTAGCCAATCGAAAGTTTCACCGAGAGAATGAAAATGAGAATGAGAATGAGAACAAGAAGAAGACGCAGTCGAGTAGGCAGGAGCTGGCAGCAGCACCTACTTTATTGCTAATAGGGTGTTGCCCGCGTAATTCCCAAGTTGGTGAACTACGAGCAGACGCCACAGCAGTACCAGCACCAGCACCAGCACCAGCACCAGCTAGGCACTTGGTAACGCCAGTCCATAAAGTTTCGAAGCACTGTTTAAATTTTATTACCTTAACCGTGAATTTGTATGGAAATTTCTGAGCCAACGAAATCACCTTGGTACTAGCTTTGTCGCCGTTCGTTCTAGCGGGTACAACCTTCCCTCGTCCCAGACATCTCACCCACGGGACCAAAGGACTTTTTAAACTTTCATCTCTTCACACGCGATGATAATTATAATTATAACTATATTTATATTTATATTTATTTTTATTTTTATTTTCTCTCCTTCTTTTTTCGGTCAATGATGCAGTGAAAATGTGTAAAATGGGAAATTTCTCATCTCGTACGAGCTACGCATTTTCTAGAATTTCGGTTCTGTTTCGTGGTCTGAATATTATATTTAGTGGTAAATTCACCGACGTCGTCCGTCCATTTCGGGATCGTAAAATCTCACCGCATTTATACTACTTAAACCAAGTCGCCTCTAAATTATGAAATTAGTAGACCTATATATAAGACTGAGCATAAGCGTCTTACAAGAGTTAACTAACCTCGTAAAATTAGCGGGGTAGGTACCCAAGGTGCAAACTTCCCTCGACGTTCTCTGCCTCTTTAAAATACTCCATCCCTTACTACCATTTCCACGACACCTCAAAAGACCGTCCCTCTCGTAAAGTATAACAGTGGAGGACAATAACAAACTAAGCCCCCCAATGAAACTCTACTCAACCCTTTCTTCAAATCTAACAATTTCCTCTTCTTTTTCTTTCTTTCTTTCTTTCTTCGTCTTCCTCCGTTTTTTTTTTCCACGACTCGTAGTTCGCGGTTCAAAAATAAAGTGTTCGATCATCATCGTCATCATCATCATCATATGATGTTGGCGTGAAGAAATGTAGATAAAAAATGATTTTCTTTCTTTTTCTCGTTTTCTCTTATTTTTTTCAGTGTAGGTGGATAGGTCAATCCATAAATTGTATAACGTAGGTATATAGCGTTGTGAAATCTCATTTCTTGAAAAATGTTGTTCACGTTGAACGATGTTTTAGCGTGGCAATGTAGGTAGACTCTTTCAAGAATAACGACCGGCCTGTTCTTAACGAAGAAAGTTTTCGCTCAGGGTCCGGACTATTCATACTTTACGTGGCCAGTCAGACGCCTAGGTCCGCCTCCCTTAGCGCATAAATTAACCAAACTACATGTTTAAATGCAAAGCGAGCTCCGCAAATAAAACGGTAAAGAAAAAGAAGAGAAGAGGTAAAAAAAAAAGAAAAAGAAAAGAAAAAATAAGAGAGAATGGGGAAAAGTAAGAGAAGAAGGAGGGAATTTTTCCGTCTGTTTTCTGTAAATATGCATGGGATTGCTTCATCTCTTCTATGTACCATGCCTGTCTATACCAACTAAAGTCGAGAGATAAAACGAGCGGGTCCAGTCTGAATTTGTTATAAAATAAAATGAAAGAATTGGAATTAGGAAAATTCGAATTATCTTCGTTTAAAAAATTCGTCTCAACTAAAATATTATAATATACTTAACCCACCCTTGCCCAGTCCATGGGCTAATAAACCAGACTAATCTCCCCGTTGTATCAAACTTTTGAACGTTTTATAATTTCACCCCAGAATTTTTTCCTCTCCTGCACACCGTTCTCGCATAACCCGACCGAGAATAATATGGGTGGTAGAAGAATCGGGGTTTAGGGAGGGGGTGGTAGTGAAATTAATTGGTGGCTTGTTCGAGAAGCCGTTTCTTAAATGGGTTTCATCTGCATTTTAAATCTTGCGACAAAAGGAAGGAAAAATAACGAGAAATTCGCGAAGGGCGAGGAGGATGGAGGATGCCAGTGCAGCAGTTTGGTTACCCTACCTTCCGAACCCTCAACCCTTTAACAGTTTCTTTTATAATTTGTCGAAACCAATTCTCCGTCTTTCTCTCTTCGTCGAGGGTCGCGAAGAGGTAAGTAACTACCGTTAATAACATGAATGCCATTTTTAAACACCGGAATCGATTATTGCAAGTATTGTTCCATTATTTTCTTCACTTTTTCAATTACCTAAACAATTAAAATATGTACTGTATATACTAGCACTTGTCTCTGTGGCATATAAGTAAGTGGCAAATAAAAAGCTAAAGGAACTATATAAAGGAACTAAAGGATCGCGTCTCGTCTCGTCTCGTCGCGTCTCGACTCGACGCTTCGCCGCCACACCCAGCCATTGTTATTACGAGTACAACCTCACCGAGATAATGCACAATGCACGGTACTGAATTATTTTGCAAACGTGTTAACCCGTCACCGACTCACTGTACAACGCTAACCCCACACCACCTTTTCTTTTTTCTTTCGTTTCATTGTCACGCATCCTTCTTATTCATCTTCTCACATACAACGACGGAAACAGAAATACGTAACTTGCAAAGAAGAAGAAGCAAAAGAAGTTTGAAAAATAATATGGTTATGAAATTCGCGAAAATTCATCAGACCGTACGATTTTGAAAATCATTCGCAATTTGATATCGTCGACGAGATTGGGTGATGATTTTTCTGATACAAGGTATTATATAGGCACGCAGCATCTGCAAAGGCAGATTCGTTTCCCATGCAGCAATTGAAATTGCAATTTGCAATGTTCATTCTGTTGTGAAACAAGAGAGAAAGAGAGAGAGGGAGAGCAGCAGTTGCATTGGCGACATTCAATTTCCGCGAATTCAAACGCGTACGTGAATGAAGAGAGAGATGAGATGAGATGAGAGGAGAGGAGAGGAGGGAAGAGAGAGAGATTCGGTGTTCATTAACGAGTTTCGTGCACAATGGAGAGCCGGCGTCTGAACGTGACAGTATCTAGTGACGTCGACGCCGGTGTAGATCGAACTTTACCCAACGAACCTCAACGTTCATAGTGTTCATTCGCCTCATACACAGCCAGCCCGGTAGGAAAACTGTTCTTTTCATGTTTCACTGCAGCCTCAAAGTTTCTCGGACGTGGTATCCGATCTTTCGCTAGACTCCGAGACTCCGCGACGCCGAGAGACGAGACGTTAGTTTCCGCTTCCGGTTATATACCGTAGGTACAAGACGTCGCGACGCATTCTCTCAAACACCGAGACAATACTAGGTTTCGTTAAAACAACCCAGACGCCGTAACGCCAAAATAAGTGTCAAGTTTCAGCCATACGATATCCGCTTGCACACATTTATCTCAAAACGCCAAATCCCCACCAGCTTCTTTCCTATGCAACCGTACGTGCACATACCTTTAGGAAAAAATAAAGAGCTTGGGATGGGGTCCCGCCGTCCCGCATAGAAATCTGCGAGGGATGTCCAGACGTGTAAAAAAAAAAAGGAAAAAAAAATGGTGATTGTTAATTAAATCCGTTAAGCTTCAGAATGTCCACCCCCGTTTATCTCTCTACGCGCTCGGTTCTCCCTCGTCAACCTGCAGCTATCGGAGTTTAGATCCAATATTTGTTTTAATTCCCAAATCTCTGATCGCTATACCTATGTAGGTCTGCGGGAATATGCAATAATAACAAACCGCACCCGTTCGATTGATCCCTCGACAGATTACGTAATTTCCGACCCATAAAGTATACGAAGGGAGATTAACCCCGCCAATGTCCGATATCTTACTAATTGTAAATCGTATATGTATATATGTACGTGTATTGTACATTTTTCATTTTTCATTTTTCATCGGAGAAGTGTTCATGAAATTCTGTAAAAAGATAAATAAATAAAAAAAATCAAATACGACGTATGTTACATTAAATTCGGGATGTGGTCAGACAGCTCGGATAAAAGAGAGAATACTACAGTGCTAATTGGACGGATAATGTTGGTAAATCTCGAGCCCCGCTGAAAGCCGAGAGCAGAGAAGAGGAGAGAAGAGGATGGCCGAGGTGGAGGAGTCGAGCTCGAGGCATCGGAGTGCTTTGCCAGAAATTAGAGATAAAATACAGGGTGGAAGTTTAGGGGTTAAAGTTGAGGCGGGATACGGCTTGTTTTTACTCTCTCTATACCGTGCGGCACGTCGTCCACAGTTTTTCGCAGTTGAAAGAGGTAAATGAGTAGAAGAGGGTAGGTAGGTAGGTAGGTGGGTAGATAGGTGGATGCAGAAAGAAGTGCAGCTGTACACCAGAGAAACGTAGTAACGGGATAAAGAGCATAAAGGTATGAAGAGGTATGCACAGTGCTGCACTGAGTGGTCCAGAGAAAGACCGAGTGGAAGAGTAAAAAAATAAAAAGTAGAAAAAAATAAAATGAAAAGAAGAGAGAAAGAGAGAGAGAGAGGGAGACAGAGATGTTTAAAAAAAAAGCGCTAAATAAAAGAAAGAAAAAAGACCACTAGGGTTCGTTCACACCTTTTCTACTAGCAAAACGACTCGTTTTGTCGACGAGCGAGCGAGCGAGCGAGTGAGCTAGGCTAGCCTAGCTACTCGACCGAAGAAAACGACAAACAAACAGCTTACGCTATAAAAAAACTAACTCGGTACCTATATACCCGCAGCAGCTCCCGGGAGAGCACTTACGCGAACTGTTCACTCTCTTCAAAGATATAGCTCTTTCCTTTTTTTCGTTTTTTTTTTTTTTTTTTATATCAATTTTTTTCTCCCTTTTTTCCAGCCGAAATAGATGGATTAAAAATTTGAAGACAGTCTCATTTGTCCATCTTTTGATTTTAATTTTTTTTTCTTTCTTCTTTTCCCCGTTTTCTATAATTTAATAAATCATCAATGATCGCTTTTATGTACTTCGCATGGGAGGAGGTGATAGCTGAGCTTTGGAGGGTCGATAAATTAGAAGATATATGTTTTTTAACATTCAACAGTTTTTTTTTTTTTTATAACTTGTATATCATATTATACATGAATATCTCTTCGTATTATTAACGTAGCGTGACTATCATCGGCGGTATGTTTTCGTTAGATTGTTGCAAGAGTATGTAATTATCGCGTCAAGTATATAACGAGTAAATATAAGTGAGCGAGCTAGTGAGTATATTATTTTTATTAAAACTTCAAGCTATTTGTATATCGCCACGTTTATCTCTTCGGTGTATTATTGTACCTAACGCCACACACCTACTCTCATTATCTTAGCTATTGCAATAATAAATTTGATAAAACGTGACAAAGGAGTTGATTAATCATGAATACTTGGTATATTCTCCAAAGAGGGGGCAAAGGATCGAGAAAATAAATATAAATAAATAAAAAAATTCAATGCGAAATTCATATTCCTACGTAACGTACGAGTTGCGGTATATGCGGTACAAAAAGAGAAAAGCTATTTTTTTTTTCTTTCTTTTTCAGATTTTTCTCTCGTTTGTAAATCATCGTGTGAACGTTTGGAAATCTGTCCTGTCGTGTCCCAGCAGTATAACTATATGCTTTTGTTTTTGTTCATGGACCACACGCGTCGCATCACAGGCCAAATCCGGCGTTTGAGTAAAACGAGTGACACCGGTGCGGCGCGGTGCGATATGCGGCGTGGCGTGGCGGCTCGTCTCGTCGCACGTATGGTGGGAATGATTTTGCTTTGGCAAATGCACGTCGGGCCGAAATCGAGATGAAACGGATGTTGCCAAAAGTAAAAATACACCGAACCCCGATGTGGATGTAGGTATAGCAAAACCAACTCGCAATAACAAACATGAGAGAAAGAAGAAAATCACAAAAAACAAAAAAACACAAAAAAAAAACTAATCAAAATGAAAAAAAATATAAATGACAATTCTTCGACTAAAGCATAAATAATTCAACAACGATGAATAACTATCGGCCTTTAAGTACTCGGCACATGTTTAACATTGAAACATCCCATCGGTATACCCAGATAAAAAAATAAACGAAAAAAAAGAAAAGAAAAAAATTTTTTATCGATATCTTAGATCTACTTACACAGTTAGAAGCGTGTGATTAAAGTATAATGACCTGGGTTCGCTTACCTGTAACAGAGAAGGAAAAAAACGAGAGTGAATAAAAAGACTGGTTAATTTTGATCGTCATCATATATAATTTATGAAATGAAAAAAGAGAAAAGAGAAAAGAGGAAAAAAAAAAGAAAGAAAATTGAGCCGAATCATTTACACACTGTATAAAAAGTAGAAATCGAAGTTAAGTAACTCCGATTGTTAATTAAAACCATTTCATTATTACATATGTAGTTATACTTGCATACGTTATACCTATAGATAATATGTACGTACATAAATACATATGCATGCATTTTGACGGATCAAAACTTTTTGATGCATCGTCGGCAGACACATATATACCATGGTGATGCTGCACTGCGACAGACAGATAGACTGACGTGTAGCCTGTAGGGGGGACTGACGGACGGACATACAGGAAAAGCAAACTTTGCAGACAGACGCATAAACGGATTGATTCGCGACTAGCAAATACCGAAAATAGTTCGATCATATCATCATACCGATCCGGCTTTTCGATCGAGAATCGTAAACATATTTTTCGCGACTATGTGTTCGATTGGATTGAAAAAATGCTTGAAAAAAAAAACGAGAGCGGATGATGAAAGAAAATTTGTGAAGAAAAAAAGGAGCACGAAACTTGAAGAAAGTAGATGAAAATTTTTCGAATTTTTCGCAACTTTTTTTCCGCGTAATCCGTCGCGCGTGCGTTGATGATTTAGAATCGAAACGATTATTCACCGCGGGAAAATTCGTTCTCACAAGAATATTCTTACGGTGGTATGATTTTCTAATTCGATGAAAAACCACGATCATACAGAATCACAAATTCCGATTTGCATAGTTGACGTTGCAAATTCTCTGCCAGACTTCAAGACGTTAAGATAGATTCGCTCTTTCTCTCATCCTCGCATTCTCTCTTTCGTCTCCGTCGTCTCTTTCGTCTCAAGATCTCAGAACGGCTAGCTAGCTATTCTATACGAGTGTTGGCCTAGCTGTGTAAATATCTAAGCTATAAGCCCGTGCGTATAAATAGTACTCAGAAGTCGATGACACTGCGCTTATCGGACTCGTGCAGCGGGTTCGTTTCTATTGACACGATTCTACATGCTTCGTAGACGTATCGTGCTGCATCACCTATAGGTACCTATTTCACTGCGATATACATAATAAACGTGTACAATCATCAATAAATAAAAAAATAATAATGATAATAATAAGACACCTGGTAATGGAGAGAAGAAGAAAAACAGACGGAGAATCATCGTGAATATCGAAATTGAATTTTTTTCACGCGAATCATCATCTTTTTTTTTTTTTTTGTTCTTTTCTAATGCGAATCCATTTTTATTCAATATCGCGTATAATCCGCGACTTATTCCTCTCTTTCTTCTATCCACCGATCGCCGATCGACTAACATCCGCGCGATATATTTGCGAGGATGTTCAGTCCGGGATGGTATCGTGGTATGATCATAGACATTGTTCCAGCCTTGAATGAGAGTTTGCGAATTCATTGCGGCAATGAGCTGAATCATTAAGTAGGCAAGTCTTAGCTCGATTACATTAGAGATTTTCAAGAGGATGCGGCAGCAGGGATAACGGGGTGAGTGTTATTGCGAGATTTATTGCTTATTCCTTCGTTTACGCGCCGATCCGGAAAAATAAGTAGAAGAGGAAAACGGAGAAGAGGAATAAGGAGAAGGAGAAGGAGGCTGCTGCTGGCTAGACGAATAATAGCTCCTCGTATCCCGTGTTTTCTACAATAACAAGAAATCCAATCTTCATACTAAAAAGCGATAATGAAAGATGATTTCCCCCGATATGAGTTACTTCGGTATCAAAATGATAAAAATGTAATAAAATTCGGAGAGTTTTCAGAAATTGATTAATCAACGACACTGATAATCTTTTTTTAAAAAAAATCTGCGCAATCTTGATATGGAGGCGTTAATTATACCATAATTAATATAATATAGTCAAGAAACACTAGGGCGTTTATTAATAGAATAGAAATTCTGACTAATGTGTAAAAGTTGCGGATGACGGCTTGCGATAAAGTGACAAAGTGATATCCGCGATAATTTACAAACCAGGACACCATATCAATATAGGTATATGTGCATATGTGTGATCGTTTGTACGATTATTTACATCTAGATAGATATAAAAATAAACAAACTATTACCCTGCTGCTTACATTAATATATACGAGCGATAATTTCTTATACGCTAATCGCGAGAGTCGACAATCTTGAGATAAGTCTTATAAATGTGTGATATGGTTGAGTTGAATTTGTTCATTTTTAAATAAAATTTCGTTGTACCGTATAAAGCAGCATGAGAGCATAGCGGATTAGATAAGACGATTTCTCTGTATGTAAATATGTGGAAAAATATATAAAAGGAGAAATTTTTATGCATGTAGGAATACATAAGAATTGCGGTGTGGTGGAACAGAGTACAATACGCTGCATTATAAGCAGCGTCGAGTTGCAGGAGACAGACAATGAAGAGACTTCGGGTGATAGCGAAAAATCGAGAAGAAGAGAGAAAAAAATGAGAGAAAAAGTACCGCCGATAAGCCACGTGCATAAAACGCTGTTCGTGAAAAAGCTGTAATACCATCCTTACCCTTTTTCATCCTCAATTTTTCCCATTTTCTACTATTTTCCAATTCTTTCCATCTTCACTTCAATTTTCTCGCATAGATTCCGAAGACGATCTTCAAGCTCCGAAAAATCGGGATAATCAATCTCGTGTGAATATCGCGATAACGCAATGACCTAACAGACTGCACGATGTGTCCTTGACTCCATGTGAAAATTCGCGGGTTGTAAGTATACGTAGGTGGGTATAGCTAAGAGCAGGTATATGAAGCATGTCCCGCGATATGGCGCATACACGCACATATGCGAAAGATGAATGACGTCTGCGTAGATATATAGGCGGCGGTTTATGCGAGAAATGCAAAGGCGTCTGCATAGCAGCAGGATGTTATTTTAATGGTGATGATGAGTTCGCCGGTTATTGAAGCTGTAGATTTACATTTAAGAATTTAACAGCATATGTATAAGGTATAATAATATGTAGTTTGAGAAATAAAGAGGATTTGCAATGATCATAGAAATCTTTGCCTTTCGTTATAACAATGACGTAAAACTATAACTGGAACTTCAATCTGCCTGCAGTACCTAACCGAGTAAGATAACGATAATCGTATCGGAAATAATTCTTGAAAATTAGATAAATTAATACAACGAATGAATATATATAAATCATTTTTCTCTTACTCGTTCGTTCATTCTTTCATTTAATTATTCAATTATTTAATTAATTAATTAATAATTTATTCATTGATTGATTTTAAAAATCGTGGGGTATTTTGTTTTTTTTTTTCATGTCTTTTGCTCCTCTTTAGCTGTTTTATTGTAAATCGTACGCTCGGTGAGTCTCGAATTCTTTTCGCATTCAAAAAGTAACTAAAAAGTTCGAAATCAAGTTCGCGGAACGATCCGATGCGAAAATAAACTAAGAGTAGTCGGGCTTGTCGATACGCAAATTCTCCCGTTCTCGTTCGACAGTTCGGTGCAATTTCACCCGCGGAGACATCGATCTTACAAGCATCTATAAGAGTATCAGTTTCTCGCGAATCTTGTTCGGGAACTCAACCTGCAACGAATATCCCCGCGTCGTCCGTCCTCCTCTTTACGCTCGCTGATTATCTCAGACTGCAATCGACACGTAATTTTACGACGTGGAAAAAGGAACGAGAAAATTTGAATAAGAATACGAAAAAATATCATCCGAGCCAAGTTCTTTGTCCCTGATTCTTTCGTTTTCGTTTTCCTTTTTTTCTTTTTCTTTTTCTTCATTGAAAAACTATACGATTAAAATCAAGCGATTTTCATTTCATACGCAATGCTACAGTGAACGTACCCACGTTTTTCGATAGATACTAACTCCCTCAGGAATCAAGCGAGGGAAAAAGGGGGGGGGAAAAAGAAAGAAACTGCGAAGAGGAGGGGAGCTTTCGCACCAAAGCTCATAAATAATGTTCTCCAATTGATTCGGAGAAACGGAGGAACGAAATGAAACGAAATGAAATTGAATGAAATGAAACGAAACGAAACTATACTGCCACAATTCTCACAGTCGAAGATTAAACGCGTTGCGATATTGTTTGCGAATCTTTAATAAACGGTATTATCATTTATTTGTCGAATAATGAAAGAAAGGAGGATAAAATCCTCTTTGGCTAAGAATAGTGATGGGTAGTTTTCTCGTTCCTCCATTCATTTTTCTTCTTCTTTTCGTATTTGATTTTCGTGTTTCGCTAGGAGCCACACGACGACGAGATCTGTCGAAAGAATTCTCGTTAGAAAATTTCATTTTGTTATTCTTTAGTTTCCGAGGGCCTGTAGAGCAGAGCCTCTCCGCCTCTTTTCACGCGAATATTTATGGCGGCGTAAATTAGCCGAAACAAAGTTTCATTCTGCTGCCGTTGCTCGTTTGTGCGAAGCCAAGTGCCACTCCTCCACCTCCACCTCCACGTTCTTCAGTTCTCTCCTCCACTCAACTCCTTTCTTCTCATTCTCATTCTTATTTTTCTTCTCTCACCTACCTACCACCCCTCAGCAGTTTAAATTTTTTTTTTATTTTTCCCTCGGATGTTTCTGCATATTTAAAAAAAAAAAAAAGAAGAAAATTAATTTGTCCTTCAACGCACGTTTATACTTATATATATATATACTACCTACCCCTATTCAACGAGAAATTTTATATCGCCCAATGTTTTACGAGTGTAAATATTTTCTTATATATATCTCATTTTACTTCACGTTTATTTTCATAATTTATTATTTACTTTCAACCCTTCTTCTTGCCACTCGGGATCGTAATTAAAATTATTTTTCATCATTCATTTCACGTATAAAAATATATACTATACAACTCACTGCAGACACCGTTCGCATCAGTAAAGCATAATCAGAAAGACTGAATGAATAATTCGAAAAATCTTTAAAAAAAAATAAAAAATAATAATTTATACGGTACAGAAAATTTTTTATCATGAAGTTTGAAATTCTGTGAACAAATTTTTTTTTCTTTCTTTCTCTTTTTCCTCCTTCATCCCATTCTTTCGCTTCTGGCTTCTTCGTCGCGCGACACAATACGTCAGGATGATAGTAAATACATGTAAATTATACGAGATATCGCGTGGTTACTGCAGACGCGGGATATAGGTACGCTCTGTAACCGAGAAGTAATTCATTTTATTATTTATATATTACAATAATAATGTAGTAACCACTCGACCAACCGCAACGTATTTTGTAGCCGAAGGCTGCCATATGCCCTTCCCTGCCATGCCATGCCATGCCATGCCATGCCATGCCACTTCGCCGTTTCTAATTGAATTTCGTTTAATAATTTCGTCTCATTTCGCCCCGTGGTTTTCGCCCTCGCTATATATAATATACCTTGGTATGTACATATGTACTCAACACATTACACCTATATACTATCTACCTGTACATTATATATTTCGCGCCTATTTTCACGGCTAGAAATTATCGCATCAATTAAGTAAATGACAGGAAGAAATTTTAGCAATTCTATTATTTCGCGACAGATATACCTAACGTAATGAGGCACGAGACACATAGAGAGAGCCTCGACTGTGTTTTCAAAAAAAAATAAACTCGAAGAACCTGAATCAAGTTACTCGCGAATTTTCGCGAATTAAAAGCAGAGATAATCTTCATCGTCTAATACAAACTCCGAAATATTTATTTTAACAGACGAATTACTTACACTTACTATTCTCGTCATTCATTAAGGCTGTCTAAGCAGTGAATCAATCGCTTTGTTTCAGGTCACGTACTCGGTTCGTACACAGAGAGACTTGTAATTGCGTAATGCCAATATAACTGCAATAACAACAGCAGGTATAAAGGTGGGTAGGTATACGTATATACGTATATATATTCACATATGGGCATTGAAAAAAATCGCACAAAGTTACGCCGTGCATTCATACGTCTGAATATCTCTATCGCAGCATAAACCATGGTATATTTATAGCCTGACAAGTGGTGCAGTACTTTATCGCAATAAGTCCCGTTACTCCAAGAATGACCGCAAAATGTGATGAGATAATTTATTATTCAAGATAATTATATAATTAAATTATATATTCAGAAAAAATATTTGTTAATAATTTTAACGAATTTTCGATCCGTTACATAGGTATTACAGGCTTTGACCTAATCTGTAATAAGAATTCTCACCTGCATGCCCCCGCTATCGCGTGTTAAAATTGAAAGTATGTTACTCGAAATTGGCGAATCTATAAAAAAAATAAAAATATATAATAAGGAACAATTTAGCTGAAAAATTTCATCAATTTTATGGCGATTAATATCTGTCGAATAATTCCACGGCTGATATTTCGCGCGTGCAGTGTGTAGAAATATCGCGGTTTTACGTATGTGATACGAGATGGTATTGCCCTTGTGCAGGCAGCTGTGAATACTGGTGCAGTGTGCAAACATGGCCAAGTACCCGAAGCGGAGCGATGCTGCTGCTGCACTTTGGTGTGCGAGATGCGTTCATTCACATACCCAGCCAACGCATACGCGAAGAAAGTATTCACGCTTTCGATGTGAGAGTGGAAAACCTTGAAGTACAGGCTGCGTGCGAACTGCACCAAAAGAATAGAGGAGGAGGATAGTGAGAGAAAGAGAGAAGAGGAGGAGAAGGGAGATTTCTTATCTTAACCTTACGCGAAACCCTCGTCACAGACGCGCCAATTTTTGACGATGAGATAAAAGAAACAAAGAATTGGACCGAAATTAGAGATTCGGATGAGAATTTTTGTGGACCACCAAATTTTGTGTTGATTGACTTTTTTTCTCATTTTTATTGAATATGCCAGATTGGGGAAACCTGTGTAAATAAATCAATGAATGAATGATATTTATTGATAATATAATTATATAACTGTAAGTTAACGATCGAAAACTTCCATCGTTCTCAGGAGTTGATAATAAAATAAATGTACAATAATTTGCGAAAGAGAATGCAGCATTGACACATCCACGTATAGAATCTCATGAAATATACAAAAGGCATAGGTAGGTAGGTAGGTGGGTGGGTGTAGGAGTAGCTTGAAATAGACGCGTCTTTACCCAAAGTACGAAGACTGAATGGCAATAGAATCGGCAATTGATTGTCCGAAGGACGGAACGAGAAGAGCAAACACTAAGAAAAGAGGAAATCTTATTTTTTGGAAACCGCAGCTATATTATACGGGAGATGCGGCGTCGGATCTCCATAGAGTTCTGACGAATCTATTAGATCAATGAATAAAAAAGAAAGCAGCGAGATGCGTATAGAATATAAGAGTGTTGATGAAAATTAATTAAAAAATATTTTTCCCAACGTATCGACATGAAATTGTTGATTTCTTTTTTGTTTCGTCTGCGTCAAGGTTTGGATTTTGATTCTCTTCCCACGAATGGAATCAGAGTAGGTATATGAGGAGAAAGGTCGCGGTTACCCCTTCCTATTTTAAAAATGTACGAAAAACACGTCTGGTTATGAAAACCCAGGCAACACAACTGCAACGCGACACAGATCAACAGCGAACCCAGCATCTGGTTTAGTTTTATCCATAAAATTTATTTCTATATCGCTGCGGCATAATAACTCGTCACTTCTGCACTCCATATGCTCACGCAGACAATTTTTTACTTTGTTCAATTAACACGATCTCTCAATTTCTTTTTTTTTTTTGTTTCCTTCTTCGCCTTCTTTTTCTTTTCTCATTTGATTTCTTTTCATTCCTATACATACATTTCACAGCTATACGTATAAGTATCAAAATATTATTAAATATCTGCATGAATCAACTACGACCGCGACGTGCAGAATAATGATGATCAGCTGCAACTGAGCTTTGCAATTATTTGCATTTCAACAACGATCAGAGTCACGAGTTTCGATTTTCTGTACAAATTTCGTCTCAGGGTTCATCAATAATTATTATCAAAAAATTATCAATTTCACCTGAAAATATATATATCCAAATTTCCCTTCCAACTATAATCGATTGCACGCACGAAATTTACTTCCAAATCTCCTGTACCGTTCGAAATTAATTAAATTTGCATATATGTGAATCCGTTATTGATACAGACTGTTCATGGTCGATGACATTGAGCAAATATCCACGCCTGTATCTCTTCTCTTTTCTTTTCTCTTCTTTTTTCTCATCTCATCTCGTCTCATCTCATCTCCCACCCACGCTGAACCCGAAGTACGCGCAATGCACTACGTCCTGTCTGCCATCGTCAAGGCCATGACTAACACATGCTAACAAATTGCATTAGGTACGTGGTGTTGGTACAGACACGGAGTAGTAGCAATATCAAGCCATGTGTACTTCACGGGTCAAGTTTAGTACCTAGTACCTAGTACCTAGTACCTGAACCCTAAACCCTAAACCATGTATTGGTCAGCTCTGCGTTTGACATGGCCTTTGGGGATTTCGGGTGTCCCTGAAGGGGCGAATTTATCCTCACATCGTGCGCATTACCATGGATATTAGAACAAGTAATTACCGTCCCTGAGACGCTGATAAAAATCCAAGTAGGTATATTGTTCGATAACAAAAAAAAAAGGAATATCTAAATTTTTTGTATCACTGATCTTTGGGACAAATTTTTGCATAATATTAGCACTTGGCGAAAGGCGCATTGCGCGAGCAGAAAGCACAAAGAGTCGTTAAAGCAGCTGCAACATCGTGCCGCGAAGGAATAATTAAATTCTCTACACCCCTATTCGTCTCGTTAATTAAAATATATTTTTGCACCGTTATAACGGTGGATTGTGCCCGCTGGTATAGATATACATATACTCCAAGTCGTTAAAATTCATCCGTTCATTCCACGCAGACCACAGAACCCGAGTATATAAAGGTAGGTAGGTATGCATGCTCCTCTCCGACATTCACATATATCAGTCGAAAAATTAAATTGTCAATAAAATCCGACAGTAATAATATAATGTAGAAAATTAATGGAAACGAGATGATATACTGTGCGTGGCCGGGGGGATGGAGGCAAAGAGAATTGCGCGATTGCTAAGGATTCGCAAGTTTTTTATTTTCTTCTTTCTTTCCTTCTTTCTTTCATTCTTTATTATCAATTTCCAGAGGAAATCGCCTCGCAGACAACCAGACGATTGAAATTCGAAGGTCTATTTACGTAGCCCATTGCCCCGGGCAAAAAAATCGTTGAAAAACACCACGGAGATTGAAAAAGGGGTATTGAAATAGCGAGCAAGTCTTTAAATCCATTTGTTTTATCATCCAGAAAAAAAAAAATATATAAAATGATAGACGAATCCGCCGAACCTCCGATTTGAAATGAAATTTTCTATTTGGTTAGTTGATTTCCCATTCTGCAACCCTTGAGGGTTGGGGCGCGGGGGTGCGGGGGTGCGTTGAATTTTATTCGGTCACTTTTGCACAGATGCGGGTGTATCTGCGCTGTTTATCGCCCGGCTAACTCCCAGCTCTCGTAAAATTTCCTCGAGTGTTTTACCCTTAGTTTCGATCATGAAAAAGTAGCAGAATACCACGTTCGCCAAACAGATAACAGAAAACATCCAAAAGGTACAGGGGGCTCCGATCGCAGATTGCAGCGAGCTGAAAGGAACTGTGACTGCGAATGCCAGGAGCCAATTTATGAAAGCAGCACTCGATGAAGCTGGCCCCTTCAACTCGGGGGGAAATATTTCACCTAAATAAGCCCAAGGCACAGGACCTGATGCAAAATAGGGGTGAGTTTTCAAGAATGGACTTTTAAAGTCATGAAAATCGACATAGAATGAGAAATACAATTTTTTTTTCTCACCTGCACCGAAGCAGAAAGCCATGATGTAAATACTTGTCACCATTAATGGTAGCCATGAAAATTTCTCCCCCAATTCTTTGTCGTTTTTTTCAATCATGAAATATCCACCAAGAAAAAATAGACAAATTCCCATAACAGACTCGGAAATAATCATCAGAATTTTTCTTCCAGCCTGATGGAAAAAAATATTCGCCTTTTATCTGTATGGGGTGAGAAGGTTATAATCGTGCGACAATTTCAGGGGAGATTGATGGAAGTATACCTTGTCTATCAAAGCTGCGGCTAACAGACAAGCGATTACTTGAACTATCGCTAGAATAACACTTTCGACCAATGGATTCAGCCTCGAATTAACACCTTTGAAAATAATCACAGAGTAAAATATTACGGCGTTTATTCCACAGAGTTGCTGAGCCATCATCATTCCGTAAGCTATTCCAAACATTTTTACAACTGGTTTACTCTTCAGCATTGCGAGGTTTACTTTGCGCGATTTACTCAGAGTAACGGATTCCTTGAAACGAATAAACCGATGTGAATTCTTTGCTTCATTTTTTTTTCGACTTGGAATAAAAACAGGATAAGGATAAGGATAAGGATAAGAATAAGAAGATTCGACAAACTTTGAGTTCGCTGATTTCCGGCTCGATGTCAAAATCTTTTCCTCTAAAAAACTGCATGGATTTTCTTGCCGCATCTTCCCTGCCCTTCAGCATATAAAAGAGCGGACTTTCCGGTATGAAAATCATCACAAGTGCAAAACAGATCGGACCGATCGTACACAGTGCCGATATCCAGGGATCGGAGTAAATAAATCCGAGGCAATAGGCGTACAAAATTCCGGTTACCAAAAGCAGCTGAAAAAAGACTCCCATGGTACCTGCGGGATAATATCAGGCTAAAAATCAGCGAAGATAAAAATTCTCACATCGGTTAAAACCGGCAATCAATCACCTCTGATCTTTGGCTGGGATATTTCGGCCGTGTAAATCGGAGCACAGACGCAAAACATCCCGGCCGAAGCTCCGGTGATGAGTCTGCCGATCAAGAATTGGGGTAAAGTTGTTCCAGCTGATGCTAAGAGCACCCAACCGCCAATGAGCGGCGGTACTAAAGAGAGCATCGTAGATTTTCGCCCGATCCAATCAATCAGGAAAGGGACTACGATCATGCCTAAAGCGGCACCGACTGTCAGGGCAGATCCGACGAGATTAACTTGAAATTTAGTGAAATCTTTTTGCTCGATAAGTATTTGGGAAACTGGCGAACTCCAGCCGAGACAACAGCCGAGAGAAAAACCGCCGAGGCAAGCTAAACGGGAGAAAAGGAAGAAGCGAAAAAATATATGCATTTTTTTTCTTCTTCAGAATTTCGGAAGGTTAGAAGCTGGGAAAAACTAGATTAACCTGTCAGTGCCGCAACGTATTGCGGCCGCGTATTTGCCTCGGTGAATTTATCCCGCGTATCTTCACGATGTGAAGCTTCTCCCATTATTCAAGTGCAATAGCTGAAACCGCGCTGCGGTTTTGGAGGATTTCTCTATTTTTATACCGTAGAGATTCTCGTGACAGATTTGAATAGGGAAACGGAATAGACAGACGCTCGGATGTTTTAGAGACTCTGTAGATATACCTACTTCTGAACGAACTGCAACTTTCCACTTCAGATTATCCCAGAACTTTTGGTGAATTCAAAAAAGCACTTTCAGCGATTGGCTATGCCGTTGCGTTGCAACGACGGACAACTTTCCTACTTCGAATCATTTTTGTATACATATGTATACATATCACTGATGCATATGTATATAATACGTATATCCGACTCGAGACAAAAGAGAGGATGACGTCTGATCAGACGGTGATAAAAACGATAAATTGTTTCCAAAATCATTTTTTTTTCTTTCCTTTTTTTCAGGAAATTAATTTCGAATCGTTTCGCATTTCCGGGGCACGCAACGCCGTAACGAAACGTCATCAAATTTGACACATTTTCTCGCCCCAATAACTCAGAAACTTAATAGAAGATCCTGAGGGCGTCCCTAGCCGGTAATAGGGATAAGGTTCGTCCCTCCATCCTCACGCCCGGTTACTCCAGCTAACGACATTCAGATTCTATTAGGCCACCGCGATGTGCGCTTGACAACTCGCAGATTACCAATAGGGCCCTTCAGATAAAGATATAAAATGAAAGAGATCCTACGCTGAAATAAAGAAATAAAGAAATGAAGAGACGGAAGCAAAAAGACTTTTCGATAAATGAATGTTGAAATTTCAAATGATAGGGCAGATAGAAGATAATTCAATCCCCGTGACAGATTAACTTGTAGTACACAACGTCTCGCAAGAAAGAGAAAACAAAAGAAAAAAAAATTTTACGATCTGAATGATCGAGTTGCACCGTTGCTTATTAGAGGCGGTATTACATATGGTTCATTTTATCTCATTTTATTTATATATTCATACATGTTAGATTTTCTCGACTAACAACTGCATCAACCCTGCAGGTATTACAAAACCGGAAATGAATTTGTTTTTTTTTTTTTCGCGAATTTACATACCGCAATATAAAGTATATCAACCCGTTTCCTATATGTATATGTGTAGGTACTCGCAGATAATAATTCAACCATTCTCTATCTTGAACTGCCAATTATCTCGCGCTACTCATAAATGATTTCCGTTAATTAAACTTATCAGTTTGCCTCACACAGAATTAGAGAGAAAAAAGAATGAAAAAAAGAAAAGAAACTAGACTGGGGTAGTTTTTCCAACTTTAAACCGGCCCTTTTCATAACCAATATGCAATCCCCCATGTCAAATATGTATGTGTAATACACGATTACACAATCTTCAAATTGCGCAATTAGTCGGAGAATATCGTCCGCATAAATTTGCCAACAGTTCGCCTAGCAGCGTCGACGTAGCGTGTAGTTTCGTCAGCTGCAGCAGCATAGGGTATACGTTTATCGTTTTATAATAATGCGAACAGGAAATGGTAAATTTCGTTGTTATTCAAGACCGACTAGCCCCCGGACTGGATCGAGGGACAGGCTATTACAAATAGCTGAATTTCATCATGCGTTAAGTACCAGCCTACCTATTTATCGATGGAAATAATAAAAATTCCACCTAATCCGCTATCTGCTCTGCTCTGCCCTCGTACTCTCGGCAGGCTTGTACAGCAGCTTAGCAGCAGTTCGCCATGAGACATTGATTTATTCGTCACGGATGACCACCTCAAATAGCGCGATAAATTAAGCCGCACACCTCCAGCCCCGTAATCAGAAATGCATAACAGGTTCGATCGCGGCAAACGTTATGGGGAAAGAGAGAATTTCTTTGAGTAGGTATTGTAAGGTAGGTACAGAAAAATCTCGTTGGGAGGATGCGTAGTTTGGATACGAAGGGTGAAAAAATCTTGAGGGTGTTAAAAGATAGAAGAAAATCAAACAAACTGACGTTTAAATGTCGTCTGCAGGGTGTATCTGCGTTTTTTCCCGAACGTGTCGAGTGGTTTTTTTCGTTATTTTTTGCCGATAGAAAGGTTCGGGTTCGGGTTTGGGTTCGGGATAGCGAAAGCGTAAGCTGGTGTCTGGATGGATCCCGTCTATTCTCGTTAAAGAAGAATCTCATCTAGTTAAATTTTCACTGAATACGACATGCTGCCTGGCCTGACCTGACCTGACCTGGCCTAACCGTACAGAACAGTTCTGATTCCAAGAGCGTGGCAGGACTTACCCTTCGTCAAACCATTCCTGACCCTCTCATCCCCTGCTTTCCTTCACGTGTTAAAAAACCAACAAATAAGAGCAAATGGAAAGGGAAAAGGGGAAAAGGAGAGAGAAAAAAAGAAGAAGAAAAAAAAAGGGAAACAGACGAGGTCAAACACTGTGGGAATTTATGAGCATGGGAGATTGGTTCGATGAGAGAAAACTGGCTGGCTGGTCCAGGAGAAGAGGAACGCCAACGGAGATAAGTGATGATACGAACGAAGTAGCTGCTAGCCTATGGGAGAGATACTTTTACGCTATTTTCAATTATCAGATCATCGCGCTCGGGGGTCTACCGAGAGAAATTTATCGTTGGATTTAATCAAGTAGCTAACAACAAGAGTTTATTGAAATGATTCAATTTCTGTATCTTTTTTGCAAAGAAAAAAGAATACGTGTTACTATATGAACGCGTATGGGTGTGCATTCAAGTTCTCGAGTTCTCAAGTTCTCACGTTTTCATGTTCTTCATGTTTTATTATTTTTCCGATCTTTTCTTTTCTTTTCTCTCTATTTTATTTTTTATCGTTCTGCGGACTGGCGGACGCCAACGAGCGTAGTACCCTTCTCGACTGACAGGAGTAAAGGATAAGTTCTTTCCTCTGGCAGGTCCAACTTGTATGAGATGAACCGATAGGTCCAGTTCTAACTCGTTCCCCATTTTAGTTTATTTATTTATTTTTTCCTGCTTTTATCCGTCCTTCAATTCAGCTAATTCGTTTTTTTCTCTCCCTTTTTTCTTCTTTTTCTTCCACCTTCTCACACTTCGAATCTCCTCGACGCGACAGTTCGAGCACTTGAAATGATCCGATAATTCCTATGGTGTATCGTTCGAAGATTTCACCCACAGAATAATTTCAATATCCAAAGCGTGTCTCATAATTTTTTTCCTTTCATATAATCGCCGTCCCCATCGTCGTATGAGAACGAAACAGATGCAGGGCACAAAGAAGAGAGAATGTTTCCTTAGAACAATAGAAGGCTATATACATTTTTTCGTCAAATCTATGGAATGATCGAGCGAACTAAACTCGCCGAAAGGTTATACCCACGTGGTTCATGCTACCAGATAGTTTCAACTCGATTCAGTCAGGTTTTAAGTGCAAGTAGCTATGGGTATCTTCAAACCAGATCAATCGAAGTTGGGAAATAAGCGAAGCTCGACGTACATCATATATAAGTGTGGAATTAATTTCGAATCGAATATCAGATTGATATATGGAAAGAGGAAAGAAAAAAAGAAAATGAACGAACACAAATACAGATTAAAAAATGAATTGAAAGGCGGAAATGAATGAAATGTGAAAGAAATATGAGGAAATCGGAGGAGATAGCTAACCGCAGACTTCCGGAAATAAAAAGGGGTTTGAGGTCTTTTGAAAGAGAAACGAACGCAGATAGGCAAATCGTCGTATCACGAGCATAGCCCACGCAGAGTAAAAAAAGAAAAAGAAGAAAAGAGAAAATAAAAAAAAAACTGATAAATATTAAACATAGGACGTTGGTTGGCTGGCTGGTCGATGCAATTATTTACAGCTTTGTCTTCAATTCTCGTTTATATACCCAACTGCAGTGTGGATATGGATAATTAGTTATTAGAGAGAAGAAGCACCTAGATTAGGTATACGCGAGACATATTATGCTCGCGTTGATGGTATATGAGCTAGGAAAAAGACACCATGGCACTTGGTAATCCTCGCTAATCTCTGTCCTCGTATATCTCCATATACACATGTATTACCTAACAAGCATTCAAGTGGGATAGTCTCATAATGAGCCGAGATGGGAAAATAGCCGAAAGCCAAACTGGTCACTCGTGGTGCTCTACGTGACTGAGAACACGTACCCTACCTACGTTGCCACTGCAAAATCGAAATAGAGCAAATGAGTCTAGAATGAGTTCTTCTCTTGCAAGTGTCACGTACGCACATACTTAACTTGATAAAATTAATCTACGATCTACACGCTCGTATATATACTAAAAAGAAACAAGTCGAAAAAAAAATAGCTCATGATTTGAGTTTAGGTGAGGTCAAGCTTGGAGTAGGAATAAATTTACGATCTGTGTATAGGCACTTGCACGCAATACATCGAGAATGAATTATGATCATTATTTTTATATACCTAGCCAAAGGCGGTTTCCGGATGAGCGAGTTTTCAAGTATCCTGTTTACGCCTGCGGAAGTGTGCTGTGCGAATTCTTGACAAGGGCATAGGTAGGTAGGCAGGGACTGGGTTACTACATCACATACCTCACAGCGAAAGCTGTGCAATGGATTGAGAGGGTGAAAGATTTGGGAAGGGGGAAAAAGGGAAGTAAAGAAAATGAAAATAAAAATAAATACGCGAGTGTTCGGCACAGGGAACAGCTGGCAAATATTTCGCCAAGTTTGATCCCCCTGATGTGCAGCACTGGGAATCTGCAGGCGTTCGAAATAGTAAAATTGCCATATCTTTAACCATGTGATCAAATTTTCGTCTATAGATCAAATGGCAAAAAAAATTAAAATTTGCGACTAAAAATTGAGTTTTGGGGCTTTTGTGTCAATGAATATATTCTCAAGGTATGTCAGAGACTATTCTGAATTTGGATTCAGCCAACGTTCCGCAAAGCCGAGCGGATGGAGAAAGCCATCTGCCAAACATGGCTTAAGTATATTTTGGGTCAATTTTACGTCTGTTGTGTCGGAATTTTCCCCGAGTTCAAAAGCAACATCGGTTCAATTCATCTGTCCCGAGCAGAAGCTGTTCACTTTAGTCCTGTTTGCCGGTAATCGGGCGATGGTAATCTCGCCGGAGCAATTTTCTCTCTTTTTTTTTCTCCCCTCTATTTGTACATCTCTCGTTTTTTTTTTTTCAAGTTTGTCCGCGTGTCAATCGTGGAAAGTCAGAAGGCTCGGAGAAAGAAGAGAAAGAAGAGAAGAAAGAGAAAGAAGAAAAGTGTTCTCCGAAGTAGAATCTGCCGCGGTAATTCGCTCCAAAAGGAAAAAAAAAAACAAAGAGAGAAAAAAAAAGTGAAGAAAAGATCGGTAATGCCAGTTCCAGAAAAGCTCAAAGCTCAACAATTTATTAGTTAATGGCATTTTTCTCTTCTTTTCTCCCACTTCTTCTTCTTCTTTTTCTTCTTCTTGTTAAAATACTTGAGAAATCTACTCGAGACGGAATTCAAGATCGTCGTCTTCGTAGTCTAAAAGCAGGACATAGGTACGAAGAGTTGGTAATTTATTGACGTTCAATAGACGATGAAAAATAGTAATTGGAGTGAGAATTGGGGAGGATGGGTATTCATTCTTATACTCCGTAGTTGGAGCGAAGATAAAAAATGAAAGCGAAAAAAAGAATGGGTAGAAAAGATAAAAACGCGAAAGTAAAAAATCGAGAGAGCGAGAGAGAGAGAAAAAATAAAAGTAATGACGTTTTCCATCCGGAAATAATTCAGGGAAGAGATGCAGAAAAGGGAATGAGGAATCGAGAGAGCTGGGAGACGTGAATCGGGAATCAGATTCTAAGAGGAGAGACCTCGTCAGCGTCTCAATACTCGTACTTCTTTCGGCTGACTGCATCTCCTATCCTCGAGCAAGAAGATTCTTCGTTTTTAATCCGCAATGCAGACGAGCAGGCGCCTCCTTGCGCCTCAGGGCTACACAGGGATTCAAGACGAGCTAGAGACAAGTCGGCAGATACTGACTCCTCGGTATATACGAAGAAGAATAAGGGAGAGAAGAAAAAGGAAAAGAGGAAAAAGTAAGGAGTGAAAAAGAAATTCACTAGGAATAGAAAGAAATAAGAAAATTGATCGTTCATTAGCGAAATGAAATCCTAAATATATGATTGAACGAAAAAAATAAAATCGATGCTTTAGGTAAACTGATAAAAGACAATAAACTTATTTCGCGAGAGATGGGGAGAAAAAAAGGAGAGAGAAAGAAGAGAAAGAAGAGAAAAAAGGGACATCATCGAACGACCAGTTCATTTTATCGAAAAGATGTCGGTTGCAGCAGACTGCAGCAAAGGGATGCGAGAGACTCCCACAGCCCACAAGGTTCTATATCGACAGTTTGCGTGTGTTTTACTATCAAGACTGGATTTACATATAAGTAACATGTTCAGCTGACCACTTGGCGCGATCAAATAAATTGGAAGAATTTATTGGGCGCAACGTGCAGTTGCCTTGCCTTGGCACTTCGCCTTATCCCTTCTCGTTCAAGTACATCTAGCCAATGTAGGTATCAGCGATTTTCTTCATTCGCTATCCCATGGGATTGATGTTTCTTACTTCAAAGAAGAATAAAGTCTCATATATTCTATACATTTCTTTTCTGTCTCTCAACTCATGACTTTTACCGTCATAATTATAGCAAAAAAAAGAAGGAGATCAGCTGCAGACTTCGACAAGTCCCCCCCAAAATTATTCTCTCGGAAGAACATTAACCGCAGAATTGATGAAACCTGCATAATTTTTATTCATTTTTGTGTTTCTAATGTCTTCTCCATCGCGCTTCCAAGCCTAGGGTCTGACAGTATTCTTCTATTTCTGTGAGCAAACATAGAGATCCTCGTACACCTATCTATACGTAAAGTGGAATCCCTTGTTACCTAGTGCTGCACATCTGGAATGCCCGGCATCAAACGTGAGTATATAGATACAGAAGTAGGAGCCGTAGCTGCAGTGACGAAAAACCGATATGACTTTTTCTTCCGATATACGACATACCTTCACAGGAAATAAAAATGTGAGGGAAGAAGAAAATAAAATGAAATAAAATAAAATAGAATAGAATAGAATAAAAATGAAACGGAAGAAAAGAGACACGTACTTCTTCCTTTCTGTATCTACACATCCCGGGACTTACTGCAGAAGGTACATTGTATGCACAACGTAGCATATACACATCGGTACATAATACTTTGAGTTCCTTCATGTCCACCCCCAGCATCCCATGGATGAAGTCGGATACTGAATGATACGATTCTGTATGCAAACCTTTACGGTCTATCTCTCGACCGAATAGAGCCGAGGAATTTTACTCTTGGATCTCTCTACCGACTGGGGACGAGACCAGACCAGACCAGACCAGACACGAAACTATATCTATACCTATAAAAGCACCGCGAATAGTGGAAAGAATAAATTCGCCGCAGCGATATATGTGTATAGAATAAAACGCATCGAGTGATAAAAAAATTCGGGAAAAAATTGCGACTCCTCTCGTTTCACGAATCGGCGAATTCATAATTTGAGGGGATTTTAATTGCGACCTGATCATTCTGCCGTCAGTTACACCTGGTGTGAGTCACTGGCCAGTTTTATATATTATAGCCCTGGTAAAATTGTCGTTGATGAAAGGGTCTGCACTAGAAATCCCCGAAAAAGTTTAAATATAAAGGGAGAAGAAGGGGAGCCCCGAATCCATATCGGTGTTGCTCACACCGGGGGAAGGCCACCCTATTATAAACGCACGATATAAACCGGAAGCATGAAAAGCGCCGGAAGTAAACAAAGAATTAACACACCTTGACCTCGTCGTCACGCACTGTACCAACGACAGCGGCTCAAGCGAAGTGATTACTCGACTGTAATTACTATGCGATAATTGGCCAGATGGAGCGAGAGAGAGAGAGAGAAGGAATGTTTTAGCCAATTAGCGAATAATGCCTACATGTAAGAAGAAATCGTTAGACACGTTTCACAAAACGAAGGATAGGTACGATTTGATGCAATGGCTACTCGTGCAGATCCTCTCCGTCGAATTTGAAGAGAGGATCATACCTATCGTGGTATGGAGAATATTTTGAAGAACGTATTTTGATCAACGAAGAGCGGATGGTGAAAATATTTGCAAAAAATTGAAATTTCAAAAAAATAAATGAAAAGTAAAAATTCCGGTTTTCAAATTGCACAATGACGAAGCGACGTTGGAATTTTGTGCGTGATGTTAATCAGGGATTAATTACTCTGATCTCGTGGGTTGAATACGTCAAGATATATCCTACTTATATCGAATAACGTACATAATATAAGCAATGTGTGTGTGTTGCGGTATAATTAAATTTCCATCACGTATTATATGGTACTATACGAGAATCTAATCTCTGCTTACAATTATAATAACATTGTTATGCTGCGATTAAAGATGAGAGATTTAAGACAGATGTTTTGCGATAAGACTTATATTATGTCGTGTGTAAATATATATTTATATTTATATTTATATATATATAGGTAAATAAGAATTCCTTTCATCTTTACGTGTTAATCATATTTTATTTCCAGAACGACGTGAGTTTAGTTTAATTTAATTTCATAAAATAAAAATAAATTTTGTTTCAAAATGTGCAAAAAAAAAAGGAGAAAACAGCAAGAAAATTATTTACACCCCAGAAAAGAAAAGAAAGGGGGGAAAAAAGTCTCGCATATTTTTCTTCATTCAACGAAAATTTTCGTTTTTAGCTCGGCCTCTGCAGCAGGCAAAGGGTTGTTGGTTTATTTGCTTTTCAAAGCTTGTCCTCGCGGATGAGACATCATGAAATTCTTTTAGTACCGAAAGGTCGGACAGAAAGGTTCGTAACCTTTGAATAGGGTTAAGGCCAAGGTCGCCCCGAGGCAATGACATTTAATAAAAACCATCAAAATGCAAGAAAAAAGAAAGGGGGAAAAAAGAAACAGAGACGTACTCGTAGAACTGCGAATGAAAAATCGAAAAAAGAAGAAGAAAAAATGAAAAATAAAAAACAAGACCATGCACCACGTTCCTCAAATTTCTCAAACTCTAGATTTAGATATGCCTGACGTTATCTAATCACATAACGCAGATACAATATCTCTAGCATAATAAATTCCAATTAAAAAAAATGATATTACACAACACGTAATTAGGCCATAAATTTTACAGATAGATCTGAGAATATTTAATTCCAACTGGTTGGACAGATAGATAATAAGATCATTGTACAACTTTTTCAAGATAAGAAGTTTTTCACGCGTTCCTTGGACCTTTTTTCCTTTTGCTTCGTATTTTGGATGTTTTTTTGTCCAATTTTTTTTTTTTTTGCTCTCCTTCGCTTTTCAAGAAAAGAGTATAGTGAACCCCGTGAATCGAGGTAAGGGTGTGAGAGCAGGAAAAAGAAGAGTTGCAAAAGTAGGGTGAGTTTTCTTCTGTAACTTTACTATTAATCGAATACTTTCTCTCCAACTTCTTTTATATAGAGTTTTATCCACTTGAGCCAACCGATACGGTTCTCCAGTTCAGGTCTGATAGGTTGATACTAACAGTCCGCTACTATATACCGTATACTTCTAACTAATCCGAAAGATTAGAACTAGGAAAAAGTGAGGGTGAAGCTTGACACCTTGACAACCGTTTAAATACACTATCGAATCTCCTACACCCAATCCAACCTTCTCCCTTATGATTTCTCATTTCCCAATGTCAATCAAATACATTTCACATTTTTCTAATACCCAGTCCCGTTTCGTAATCTATATCTAGACGTCCACCTATACATATATGTATATAATATGCTCTTGATACATCAAACAAATTGAACGTCATGTGACATGTCACGCGATTATAAAAAATGAAACGTAAATTACGAATTCAATCATTACTATTGTCATCATTATTGAATCTTGAATCGTAGTCTACACTCCTCGACAGTAAATTTAATTACACTAATAATGAGAGTACGTATGTATATACAAGCGCATCGAGTGGCATCAAGTGCATTAAGTGCAGGCGAACGACTCGCGGTAACGAAATGGACCATAATACGGTAAATTTTCAAGGTATCGATACCGTTACTCTCCTGCAGTTACTCGGACAACGTACCTATGTCTATATGTATATGCATACACCCATATACTCACCGAAGTGGTTATAATTATATTAAAATTAAATTGGACTCATCGCGGCTATATTATACTGTAAACGATATTTTGGCATATTCGCGTAAATATGCCATATATAGATATATAAGAGTATTTTTGCAAATAATACTACGTTCGTTAATTTACCGATCATGATTCGCGACTGCATAGTTTAGGCAAAAATGCCAAATAAAAACCGAGAAGAAATGAAAAGACATTTTTTTCTTTCATTTTTTTCTTTTCTCCTTTTTAAAGACTGTTGCGGGTTCATCAACTACCGCATTTTTCCGCGTTAAAAGAGAAATCGGTGACGGAATTGGGTTCAACGACCGAGATCGAGACCGACGCACGGAGGCGCGTATGCAGGCAGGCAGGCAGGCAAGCAGGCAGGCAAGCAATAGCAGCACCAACAGCAAATGGGTCTGTTTACACAAAAGGCAAACCACGGCGTGTTAACGACTGGCGATAACCTATTGCAACTCGAGATAGCTATTGGAAAGGTGCGCAAAACCAGCGGTATAAGCTACTCGACGCTTATTACTCACTCACCAACTTACTTACTAGCTCGCTTCGGGATATGGAGAAAACAGATTTGCAATCATCTCCAGCCGACCCATAGACGAAGTAGAGAATAGAATGAATTTTGAAAATTTTATGAAATATGAGAAAGAGAGAGAGAGCGTCTCTCACAATTTTTCTATTAGATAAATCAAAAGGAAACGAAAACTGATGTAGTTTTTTTAAGAAAATTTCAACAGACGACGCCGAGACAGACAGACAGACAGACAGACAGACAGACAGACAGACAGACAGACAGACGACTTGATAATGAACGTATGTAAGGACGCGGCAGAGCGGTTTCTCGTTAGATCCCTATAGCCGAGGGCGTTAAATAGGGTTTGGGATAACGCCTCGAATTAAACTGAAAGGCATTTATTAATCACGATCCTCCGCAAGATTATAACTTAATTAAAGCCTGGAAAAGCTCTAATCTTATCTCTCGTATTATTTTCCTCTCGCTCCCCGTCATGTTTCCCTCCGAAATGTATGTTAAGGGCAAACAACGCGAAGGGCGAGACACTCCGCTCCCTTCAACCTCGGATTGCGTCGCGACGCGACGGTTAGGTCATGGTCCGTGCGCTCGAATTGTTACTTTGTTATTCCCGTCACTCCTCATGCTCCCAGACTAACGCAGACCTTCTACTCCCTTTCCTAATTTGTAGTCTGTATACGTCGGGTCAGGTTCCCCTTTCCAAATAATATACGAAGACTGAATTTTATTTTCCAAGATTCCCGAAGAGATATAAAGAGAGAAAAAAATCTTTACGAATGCGTATCGGAGTATGAACGATGATGAATGAAAATCAGTGAGAAATGGGTGAAAAAGTAAAACCTAAGTATAGCTTGGTTTCACCTTCGTATTTATCGGCTAGTTAAAGATAGGAAACATAATGGAAAACGAGGCCGTTCATAGAACGCGTAATAATCAGTCAACGACCGAGCATAGCGACGACGTCAGGGTTTCCACCACCCGCGAGTCATCAACGCGCTAGGCGTCGCGACGCGACGCTATGCGATGCGATGTGGTTTAGCCTCGCGTGGCGTGGGGCTTGGCGTGGCGCGAACCAGCGCCGAGCGGTGGTCGGCTAGGTCAGTAATATCGCCTCCAGGCGCTATTATCGTATCTATTCTTGCCTAGGCTAGTAGGTATAGTCGTATAGACACACACACACTCGGTCGGTGTCCGCAAGCTCGACTAGCACACGCGCGTCCCGTTCGGTTTAGCCTCTACACTATATCCATGCGATAATGTGCGGCAACTCGCACGGGTTTGTCACACGTTTTATATACGATAGGAAAGACGCGCGTTGCCTGCAGACCAACGCGACTATAAGCTTACAATTAGTCCGAGTGTCACGCTCGTGGCTATGAGATAGTTAAATTTTATCTGTCGAGAAAAAGGAAGAGAAGACAAAATCATTCTCGTGTTAATTTTTCGATTTTTATTCTCTTCATTTTCCGTATACTAGTTTTGATAAACGAGATGAGAAAATAATTATAGAATAAAAATTGAAAGTTAAAGATTTTTTACGAGAAATATTGCTGCGTTATCTTCTTCGTTTTCTGTGCTCTCATTCTTTTATTAATCGAATTTCTAATCTCTGGCCAATTAAGGGTCGGTCAAATCTGCTGGACCTGCGTATCTTGTAAACTTTTCGAGAATTACATTCGTATATCGTTGAAATAAGGCCGGTTAATTTATACACATATCGTTATCGCTCGTAACCGGAAACTTAAAGAATGATTCGAGATTATAATTAAATATTTAAAAAACACTCACCAGTCGTAGTGGTTGTTTAAATTTGTTGAAATGTTATACCATATGCCGTACATACAGACGTTCAAATCTAATTCCACGTACCTGTAACACAAATTAAAAAAAAAAAAACACATACAGAGATTAGAACAAATTATAGATAAAATTTGAAGAAAAAAAAAAAATTCAATTTCAATTCTAATCGAAGAAATCCCACCGTGTGATTACGAAATATGTTCGAAATTTTGACCGTTCGGAAGTTTTAAAATTCTGTTGTTTAAAACTTGATAAAATTCGTATCGTTTATATGGTATTTGCGGCTTGGTCCATGACAATGTTAGAAACCGATAGAATTGCCGAGCTTTGGCATTTGTCCAGAATTCTAGGTATATATATGTATAGGTAGGTATATAGGTGCAGTAAAAAAAAGAAAAAAAAAAAGAAAAAAAAAATTACTTTTTGGCATTCGCTGTAGGCGAGATTCCCAAGAAACTTAATTGGTTTCGGTCCTCGAATGTTCGTAGACATTCTCTCAACCCCCGCCCGATTCGGTACAGCGATATCTCTTTCTTTTTCTTCTTCTTCTACTTTTTCGTTCATTCTTTTTCACTTTTTTAGCTCTTTTCGGTGTCAAAGTTGACAATCAATAGTTTTATGGCAAATCCTACAAAAAAAAAGATAAAAAAGTTAAAAAAAAATTGAAAATTGAAAAATCGCTCGAAATCTTTTTCCAATAAATATTTATACCGTTGATTATTATTGGTTTTATATTTTTTTTTTTTTTGTTTCTGTTTCTTCTCGTTTAAATTCCCGTCGTCGCAAAGGGGTAATAAATTTTTTTTTTCTTTCTTTCTTTTTTTATATGCCTTATACATCGTAGCCTCGAGTGAGTGAATGAGTGAATAAGTGAATGAGCGAATGGTATGAGGACGTGTATAATATGTCTGTGCTTTGATGTTTGAAGAATCAAACTAAGCTCGATTCGGAGTTTCGTTATACTTCTATTACTTTACCATACCTATAGGTACATATATGGCATATATATGTATATATGTATATATGTCAACGATCCTATAACCATGAGAATATAACACGAGTGAGTGTACCATACACGTGCGTGTATGAAGAGAAGTAAAGTTGAGAGCAGAGGTAGGGAAAAGATGGTGGTAGTTAATTCTGAAGAGGTCCCGAGCGCGTCATCAGCCGCCCTCGAGGCACCCTCGTGGGACCAACTCCTGGTAATCGTAGCATTTTGTCACTCTTAGGTAGAAAACACCAAGAGCAAAGGGACCTCGAAGGATATACGCGAGAAAAACGTCAACGTACGTTCGAAAGAAGAAGAACACGAACAAAAAGAAGAAGAGAAAAATGATAAATTCGGCAACACAAATTTTCATTCATTCATTCATTCATTTTCTTTCTTTTTCTTGTTCTAGAGAAAAAAGATCGCGGGGTGAATTTTCATTAAATAAGTCACGCGCTACACTTGAATTAGAGTTTCAAGTTCAAGTCGAAAATTGGGAAAAAATAATAAACCTTACGAAGTTACTATCGGTGTGAGAAGAGAAATTTTCACGAAATTTATTTTCAGATCGAGTGACGAATTCCTGAGAAAGAAAGAAAAGATGAGAGAAAAGAAAACGAAAAAGAAAACGAAAAAGTAAAAGTAAAATAGCGGTAAATTCTTGACTCTGTAAAGAAACGTGGACGTAATTTACATTAGGGCACTACTCAACTGACCTCAGACAACCGCGCGTGCTGTGTCGAGTGATATACACGAGGCTTGTTATTTACTACGAAACTGTCATACTCTCGTTTCCAAGAAACTGCAATTTAAAGGGGGGTGGTAAGATGGTATTCCCAGCTGTTTTACTCCCCGGTAGAAAAGAGAGTGAAGGAAAGAATTTAAAAAAAAACGAAAAAAAAAGGAAAAAAAAAGAGCGAGTCTTTCGCTAAGCACGGACACAACGACTCATCGAGTTTAAGCCGCAATATTGCGGCGACAATCACAATACAGACTGTATATAAGTAAACTAAACCCGCGTAGCTAGTAGTCTACCGATCTATATCGTCTGGACTTACATAATATATTCGTTCTTTAGGTAAAATTTAAGCTAGAAGTTCTTTTTTTTTCTTTTTTTGTTTCTCCACTAAGCCGAAAAGCCAAATATAATCCATTTAAGGATAATTACCATGAAACTTCACCGCTTGAATAATAATGATGATAATAATAACAATAACGATAAGGATATATAAAAATTATACCCGTGTGTGGTAAAATATTTCCAAGTTAGGTGTAAGCAATAAATATTCTCACCCTTATAGGTATATAAGTTATAACTTAAGACTTATGGGATAAGCTTTAAGGATTACCTGAACCCCGATAAGAAAAGGGAGAAAATGATATAAAAAAAAATATATATATATAAGAATGGAGAAAGATAAAGATAAAAAGAGATGGAGACAATTTCCTGGCAATTTGGTCATCAACTTCCAATAACCTATATCCGAGATTACTCTACCTGGTCCAATTACTTAACTTCCAAAGACCCGTTTGCATATAAAGTAAAACCCGAGGAGACCAACGGGGATATACCACCGCCGTCTACGTGCCCCAGAATATCTTTCCTCCTACTTATGTCAGGGAATATACCTTAAAATTTTTAAACTGACGTTTAGGTAAGTCTTACGAGCTTGGAAGAAAAAGTTACGATCAAAAAATTTCAACGGATTACTCTTCAAATTTTGTCCTACAAGGCTGAGAAAATTTGTCCTTTCTCGCTTTTTTTTTGGTTTGTGCATATTTTTTAGAATTCTGAGTCTTCCTGGCCCATGGGAGCGTTGAAGTTCGAAAATGATGAAATCAAGAACCACCCTGATAATTTATACGAATGATGAAATTTTGTCGTTTCAGACCGAACAAGATGAAATGAAATCGTATAAATTGTTGGGGATGAAATTTTGTCGTGAAATTTTGTCGAGTGAGACGGCTAACTGGCCCTTATAGAATTACACAATAACTGTAAGTCTGGACCGGATGTAGAGAAGCGTCGGTCCGATAATGGGGATTTATGATGTCTGGTACCGCCACTGCTGCTGCTGCAGCCTTTGGTCTGTAGCTTTTGGCGGGTGGATTTAGAGCGAAAATGAGAGAGTAAATAGAAGATACGAAGAGGCGAAGAGAAGATCCAGGGTATTTAATCGTGAAACAAGGTCCGAACAGTTTAATCCACCTCTTCGTGTACCTACAGCCTCGTGGATGGGTGGATAAATAAATATTGTTAAGTTAAGGTATAATTTATTGCTTGTAGGGGGTAAAGAAAAGCAGAGCTTTTAATATACACCTCCTCCTGCTCGTACTCGTCTTTTTTTGTCTTTCTTCATTCCCCTTCTACTTCTGAACTATAAAAAGTTTAATAAACCAACCCCCAACGACGACGAAGAGGACAAAGCTTACTTACCCCTAAAAAAAAAAAAAAGGCTAAAAAGAGAAGAAGAGGACAAAAAAAAGAAAAGACTTTCCCAAGAATAGCAATAAGCCATTACGATGATCCCTATACCTCCACTGAGCTCCTATAAATCTGAATTATATCTAGTTAGAAGACTGGAATCTTTTTACTCGTTATACTATACCTACATTCGTAACCTTCACCTTCGGTTAAAATATTGGAAAAAAAAAACAGAAAAACAGGGAAAAAAAAAGAAAATTAATCAATTTCGAACTGCTGTTTTCTGCAATAGGTATAAAATCGCGAACTTTCGCAGTACAATAATTCCGGAATAATAATTTTTCTACTCGAGAAATAAAAAGTTACTCTTTACACAGACACAGTCGTTTGGGGGGGTTGTTCTTTGTTACCTCTAACGACGTATTTTTATGTCTCAAGTCGCCGGTCTTTGCTAGCTGGAGTTCACTCTTCGGAGTACCAAATACGAAGGGTAGGTTAGAGACAGATAGATAGATAGATGTACGTTTTATTTTTCTTTTTTCTTTTTTTCTTTCCTTTTTAGAAGGTAGTTTTTTGCTCGCTATTCGCCATTCGCCATTCGCCATCACCATTCTTCGCTCGAACATTTCTAAACCACCACGAAATTCTGCTGCGATTATACCCTCGCCTTACGAAAAGAGACCAAAGCTGCTCTTCCAGTTCTGAATGGTTTAGCCCGAGGTGTACATGGAAGGAGTCTGGTAGGTGGGAAGGTAGGTAGGTGTAATCGTGGAAAAGCATTCCTCCGTAAGACATTAGAGAAGTTCTTCTCCACCTTAGCACCACCACCGAACGACGACCCGTTTACGTTGAACATAGGGTGTAGATGAGCTTGCTAAGATTAGGTTCAGCCAAGCCACCTCCTCTCCTCGGTATAGGTACAGACGACCTGCAGACGTACTTTCTTTCAGACTAGAAGGTGCAGTAGATCGATTTTCAGTCAAATTTGACTTTCCTTTTTTTCTCCCTTTTCTCTCTTCTTCATTTCAAACGGAAAAAGAATTGAATAAAACGAACGGGGTAGTGAATAAAAAAAGAAAATAAAAAAAGGGTTGAAAAACGACACAGTGCGTAATTTCCTGCAACCGAATAGTAAATCGTCGTCGAAAGATCAGCGTGTATTGTACTCTAATCGAGGCATTGTCTATGAAGGGTAGTTTTGTCATATAGGTAAAATTCGAGGGTGTAAAACGGGATTGGGGGATTGTGTAACACGAGTATAGATCAATTCTGTCCGTTTCTAATCGTTGAACGATTCCGTAAACGTTTCCTTTGTTACAACAAAAAGGACATTGAATGAAAATCGTGGAAATGACGATAAGGGATGATTATACTAAAGTTTAAAGAATGATATATAAAAATCAACAAAATTCTACATGGCATCGAATAACTAGTGGTAAAAGTTGGCTCCTCTTAGACGCGAGACTAACTCGAACTCCTCGTCGCCCGGTAGTCTCTCGTATATTATCAGGGAAAGTAGAAAGAGCGAGTCTCAGTCAAGGCCACCGCGATGCAGCTAGGGGTTCCCCTACCCCACCGTTTGTCGGCTTGTTGGGGGTGGAAATCCAGGGTGGAAAGAGAGGTGGGTGGTATAGGCCGTGTCTGTGCTTGTGCAGCCTTGTGCTTGCGCTGGTGTTGGTGCTGATGCTGGTGTTGGTGTTGGTGCTGGTGCAGCAGCAGCAGTAGCAAGGGTCGATAGAATCGTCTGGGCGCATGCGCCTATGCGACCTTGTCAGCTGCGCCATTGATTCTCACCCCCGTAGACTTAAAGCTGAGAGCCTAAAATGAGGGTCGCTAATTTATCTAATGACGCACACCCCGAAACCGCCTCGCCCCCTTTCCTCTTCTCTTCTCTTCTCTTCTCTTTCGTTTTCTCTTCAGTTTTCTTTCCTCCTGGGAGCGACGAAAAGCCGGCAAAACCCTCTTGAAGAAACTGTACGAATACCACCCACGACCTTTCCAACGTTACTGCATTATCCAACGTCTTTTAAACCCGCAGGGCGCGGGGTTATCTTTGGTAGCTTTAAACCCTACCTATACTGGCTCTTTCCTTTTTCCTCGAAAGTTTCCCCCATCCCCGTTAAACATGCATATAGTATATCTGACAAATGATGAAGAAGAGGAACAGGAAAGTGGAACTAAAACACCCCAAGACGAAATTGTAATCGTTTAGAAATGATTAGAAGAAGCTATTCAATGATCTTCCTTTATCGTGTGAATACTATAGACATAGAAAATGAAAGTATCAAAGAAGGATAGAAACAGAAAAATAAAAGATAGGAAGAACGAGAAGTTGGGAAGTCTAATAAGAGCATGTCATGGATAAAGTGTAACGGTGATCTGAGTGGAATAGATAGCGACGTTTCAAAGCGTCCGTTTCCCAACTACTTTCCGGCTAGTTTCATGAAATTGAGATTGGATCGAGTACAGAAGAAGAAGAGAAAGAAGAAGAAAGTGTGAGGCAGACGGAGAAAACTACCCCTTGCAAAACATACTTGTAGAAGATTGAACAGATCTCTAAAAAGAAAATTACAGCCACGGACACTTTTTTTCATTTTTTTCTCTAGTCTTCGTCGAAATGTTTGCACGAAGATGACGCTACAATGGAAATAAATCCTGGTCATTTTTCTTCGGGAAAATTAAATTCCCTGAAATTTAAACCTTGACATTCATCATAGGGTTCATAAGAATAATTTCGGTCGCTTTATTGATACAGTTTGATAACAAAACGCCGTTGATATTCAGTTTCGAAATCAGGAGTCCTAGCCGTGAGGGTAACGTTAATGTCAGAAGGGTTCAGTGGCTGACGACGTTATCTACCCGCAGCCAATGTCTGGGGCTCCTAGCTAAATAGGGTGTCGAGACTGTGGCTCAAGCCGCACATAGCACACTTGGCTAACCAAAGGGTTATCGCGTGTAACAAACCGCCGTCTGAAACGCTCGATAGGTATACGATTTACAGATTTTATTCCCTCCATTTGCTATGTTGGAATCTTAATCATCCCTTAATCTAATCTTGATCTACTGCGAAATTTCTCTAACGCGATTACTTTTCATCCCCAATATTATATGACGGTGATAGAAACGAGCAGCCCTTTCAATCGAAAGCTAATCACCAGGGTCTAAGCTAGCTTCTTTTACCGGAAGTATAAGTTAAACCGGAAGATTTTGGACCCCTTTTTTATCCTCCTTTTTATCGTGAGATGAAAAATAGAAAAAAGCCGGATTACGTATATGAGGTAAAATTTGTGCACTCGTGGATCGTAAATTTGGTCGTAGTGCGTTTCAATATCGATCTGAAAACCGTCCCGCTTTAGCGCGGCGGGAGGTCCTGACGCAACGCGACGCGACGCGACGCCCGGGACGCTTTTGCCCTTGACATTCAGCGCCGCGGGTCGGCAGGATGCGCGAACTTCCGAAACTCGTAAAGACAGTTTGGGAAAAGTTTTCTAAAATCACTTTTCTTTACAGCAAACGTACATATAGGTGCGTCTAATTACGAATCGATTTTTTTTGTTTTTTTCGTTTCGATTTCTTTTTGCTTTTTTTTCTTTTCTAGAAAAGTAATAGCTTGGAATTTCTTTTTCTTCTCAAGCATTGTTCCAAATTAAGGAGATGATTTTATCGCTTTTTTAAATCCCCTTATACCTATAACTACACCCCCGTCGTTACTAGCAATTTATGGATTTAGTTTTTCGCCAACCGCGCGATTAACATATTGACGTGTCTATGCGTTCAGCCCTCAATCCTGTAGGGTTCAGGTTCGCGTGATCGTTTTTGGCGTAGATATACATAATATATATGTCTGTACCCTGGGTACTGTACATAATGGGGAAACTTCTCATATAGGTGAATTGATCGTTGTTATTATAACGACAGTTGGCTAAAGTTCGAATTGTTCTTCGGGTGGCCGTACGTATAGGGCGTGCATACAGCATACATGGGAAATAATTAAAAGTAATAGTCAAAATGTGAAATCTCGATTTGTTTTTTTACGTTTGAAGGGAACCGACTGAACCCAATGAACGAAATTTTCGGAAAAATCCGGTGTGGGTGTAGGTAGGTATATATATGAGATCGTCGTAAAATACGTAAAATGAAAAAGGGTCCCCGTGATAAATTCTCAGAATTTATAGACAGAGAATTTCGGCTGCGGTTTAGCCGCAACGACATCGCCCAGCATCAAACCTGCCCCCAAAACTATCCGTGGCACTACGGGAAGTTAGTTAGTTAGGGTAGAGCCGCGATTCCGTGGTTTTAAAGGGAATGTCGCCCTACTCCTTTCCTCAAGGAATATACCCAACCAGCGGTAGTACCCGTAGTATAGGACTAGAAGCACTTGGTTTGTCACAGAGCTGTCTAGACTATGAACAACGCTAAAATACTTGCGAAATAAATTCGATTTTCGATTTTCATCTCAAAGAATTAGAATCGAAGTAAAAATTGTACATTTTTTTATCGTCTATCAATCGATAGTCCAACTACCCGCTGCTGTGGAATATGTATAGAGGGCGAAAAAAGTACGATGAGTAGAATTGCGTCAATCGTATGTATAGGTTGGTATGGTACACGTATAGGCATAGTAGATATATTATAGGGGAGAAATTCACCCGTATACGATTTTGTCGGATGAGAATTCGACCCCAATGCGTAGGTATAGGTGGTACAATCCTAAATCGCCTAGTGGCAAACCGTTCGGTTGCATTGCGTTTTCTTTCGTTTCTATCCCGATATTTTTAGTTGGATGCTGCAGTATGAGTGAGAATAGAACTGTGTGTAGCGATCAAGGATCCCCTCGAGACGATATGTTATATATGAAAAGAAAAATTTGTTATACCTTTACACGTATAGTTTCCAAAACAAAAAGAAGAAGAAAAAAAGAAGATGGTTTCATCCCTTAGGGAAGGGAAAGAACAGAGAGAGAGAGACAGAGAGAGAAAAGAAGGTCTAAGAGGGTAAAATTTTTGGTAATTAAAAATAACTGTTATCATTAGTTGTGTCTTTTTTTTCATTTTCATTCAACATTTTTCTATCCACCCTTCGCGATAACTAACCGTTCCTAATAAATTAAATAAGGCGATCGATATCCGTACGTATATAGGAATAGCGGGGGAGAAAACATGGGGTAGGTAAGAATAATGGAAGGGGGGATGGGATGGTAGAAAAATAATAATAATAATGATAATAAAAGTAAAAGAAAAAGAGAAATAAAGGAAAGAGAGAAACATTTTAGCGGGGGTAAACAGAAAAATACCCTCCTGCAGAGATTACGGTGAACGGAGACGAAAAACAAGTCGCAACCTTGGCGATGGCGATAGCTGCGGTAAAGAGGGGAAAAACGGGGTTGAAATTTCATCTGAAGTGCTCGGATAAATTCTTTCCTTCATGTTACAGGAAAGCATAATATGACTGCAGATTTTGTGCTTGCAGCTATTGCAGATCTGCAGATGCACTTTTTGGGTACACAGAAATTTCATTTCATTATCTGTTCAGCACTCATTGATTTTAGATTTCGGAATTTCCGAACCTCCGATGTTCTTCGTTTGAAAGATTTTTTCAATCGCTTATGTAGACTTCCGGGAAATACGTAGACTTTCGAAAAAGAAAAAAAAAAAAAAAAACTGAGTCAATAATATTTGAATTTGGAATTTCGACCGTCCGGGTAATTTGAAAATCCGCAATTTAAAGGGTAGAAACTTCGCAGGGTATGCGTTAATTTAATCATCGCGATAAGGGCGCCCCTTTAAGTTGACCTTCTCCGAGTCGAGCCCCTCGCTGGCTTAAACCATCCGTGGAGAGAAGAGTGCGTAAGTGTGTATAGTAGGTATAACGGGGCGCCATAACCTTCCGCTAGATTGTTAGCAGTGATTCATTAGCCCTTATCGCGGGACATCTTTACGCATATTAATTAATATACTAAATACACACACACACACACACACACACACACACACACACAGGACATAAATTTACAAATTCATTTTCATCGCGGCAATAGCTAGCAGTGTATAAATAAAGCTGACTCCTAATCTTATATCTAAACTACGATGAAATTATGATAAAAAAAGAACCCTTAGAACGGGGGTATATAAAATCTAGAACGTATAAGAAAATGGAATTGATTCAAGAGATTGAGTATTGCAAATATTGATTTCTATCGATTAGATTTTTGATAGAAAATTTTCTGATCTTCTAATCCTATTGATTAGATGAATTGCTTGAATCATGTTTCATCGGAAATGATTGTCAATTTTCGGGAACTAAACTACCCCTAAGAGTAATGAGTTAGTTAGTCTGAAGGCAAACCGCAGTGTTTAGAATTAATACGCGACTTTGTACGAAATGGACTGAAGGACATCATGTTGCGACGTTTAGTTTAGACGTTCAGGGCTTGTCACTTGATACAAACGTCGTAGTCCTAGGCGTGTGTGGCCCTTTGTCGAGAAGTAAAGGGAAAGAGAAGGAGGAAGGGAAAGGGCAAGGGAAAGAGGGTCGCCAAACATCGTCCTAAAATAATACACTCACCATGAACGTTTAGGCAAGAAGGGTCGTCACATCCTAGCTCTGAGCTTTCGAGCACGAAAATGCGACCACCACACACTGTTGCGTTAGCTCAGCTCTACGCAGTTTGTATAGAGATAGGTTAGTTAATACAAACCTGCAAGACACCGTCACACAAATTTCTACATATAAATATATATATGTGTATAAATACTATGTACTAGACCGCAAAGACTACACATATCTTTTCTCAAGCAGAACGTGACGTCTTTCAAAGAAAACGTCAAAAAGATTCAAGAAATTTAGGAAATTTATTTGACATTCGATTTTGGAGAGAAAAAGAAGAAGAAGAAGAAGAAGAAGAAGAAGAAGAGAGAGATGAATTAGATTTCCTAAATCCCTATAGTATAATGCGGAAAATGACAAAATTATTAGTGTATGAGAATTCGCCCTTCACTTGGAATATCTGAGAGAATAAGAAAGCGAAAAAATAAAAAAATCATACGACGTAAGTTTCTTTCACAGAATCTCTTTCGCGCGGAATATAAGAAACCGCGAAGTGTGCGTTAGTGTCGAAATTATTCGCGCGAGAGGGGGGAGGGGGTTGCGGTAACTCATTGTCTTTAGTCGTTGATATTTGCGAAAAGCTTTCTTCTTCCTTTTGTGTTTCCCGTTCTTTTCTTTGTGTCGCTTGTTTTTCTCCTTTTCTTTTTTCTATCTTTTTTTCTTCCGAGCTACCCCTTACGCCTACGCATTTCGCTTATAGCAATATAGCATTTGTCTCGCGATTATATGACGTCCGCGGTTATACTGTTTGTTGTTTTTCAGAACGTTGGCGAATTCTTTTGTTCGGATTCATTTGCCGCAACGATTTGTCAGTGTACCATATACATATAATATAATATATAGGTACGTATATAATGTACATAGTCAGAAGTGTATCCGATTTTTTTCTTCTTTTCTTTTTCTACTGTTAAAATAAGACACGCGAAAATAAGACGAAGAGATGAGAGAGAAATAAATAAATAAAAAGAGGAGAAGGAAAAACTGATATGAAAGAAAATGGAAAACAAAAAGGAGAATAATAATTGAGATCGCACGAAAAAAGACAATATTTCGATCCGAGTAATTATACCCTACGTGTATAATCAATATGATTCAATATCTAACTATATCGAACAAAACCGAAGACAAGTATCAATCAACTCGTTCAATTTATTCTCGTGTGAATATAGAAGAGATAAGAGAGAAAAAAGAAACTCGTTAATGAGAACATTACGCTGTATTTGTAACATGTGAAGGTACCTATACCTACTCTCGTTTCTTGCAATTTCCGGTACGACTCATGCCGACGATGGAAGAGAAAATTCATCATCGACTGGCAGATTAATGATCCATATGAATACACATACCTATATATAGTATATTCGTTGCTGTATAAGAGGAATGTCGGTATTTCATTAGTAACATCGGTCAAATATATATATATAGATTATAGGGGATGAGGCAGTTGACTGGTGTCAGTGACAGATGTTAGTTTCACCTGAAAAAAAAGTGTCTATATCGAACCAAGTGGGTATATATAACAAGAGATATTTGAGGGTGGAAGATTTATGACTGGTCTTATGATATTTATCATTAATATCGCCACTACTGGCGTCTAATTACTATTTGATAATCGATTTCATAGATATACACGATTATTCCCATTCATATCTTGTAGTTTAGACTTCTGATCGGGACAGAATTATGGGCACCTGAATTGAAAATTGATAAAAGTTGATTTTTTTCTTCTTTTATATATATATATATATGAACAGCAGAGCCTTTGGGAAATATTCAATGAGAGTTTACGAATCGAAGCGAGAAGTTAAAGACGAATCAGATTTTCAATAAATCTGTAGCGAACAGGAATAAGAGAGAAAGAGGGAAGAAAAAAAAAAAGAAAATCTCAAAAGTAAGAGTGAACTTTTTCCCGAATTTCCCTAGGGTCCAAAGTTCTAAATAAGAAGATAAACACGATGGGGTTAAAGTAAAGTAAAGTAAAGTGAAGTAAAATAAAATGGAATGAAAAAACTTGACCCTGGTCAGTTTGATGTGACCGTGAAACGCGTGTCGGATCCTGGTAATACAGAAGCTGGGAACAAGGTGTAACGAACAAAGGGGCCGTATCCCTTGGGAGATAATATAGGTACGTGTTACATATACCTATATACCTACACGTCTGTGTTCTGGCATGAACTAGTTTTCATGTATATGGTTCTGTGCGTACGAATACATATGAGAGGGAGAAGAAGGAGAAAAAAAATGACAAAAAAAAAAACGAAATTGGGGTTTTTTTCCGAGCCTACTTTTAGGGTCGGAGGACAGCGACGAGGTAGGGCTGTATAGAGGGGTGAGAAGCGAAACAGCTCCCAGTTTATCGATCGGGTTGAGGTAGGTCCCGCCCCAAGGGAACCCCCTAACTCTTATCCCAGTTCAGGGATGAATTTCAAGGGCAGAAACCGCCCGCGTTTATATCCAACGCGTTATCGCATCCAGAGGGTGAGAGAAAGAGAGAAAAGAGAAGAGCGAGAAGAGAGAAGAGAAACATCCACGTCAAACCCGGGGATTGCAGTGAGACGAAATGGTAAATCGTAATTTTTTTTCGGAAAATTATATAAATTTCAAAAATTGGAATAAAAATTAATCGAAAATGGAATTATTTTTGAAACTCAATCTTACGCGTAGATAGATAGGTGCTTTTCTGCGATATGATATTCCCATACTCCGATAAATGGAAACTATAACAGATCGATAAACCCGATACGAGGTAATTCCCGTAAAAGTATAGGTAGGTATAGGTGAACAAAGAGTTGATTAATTAAATGTTGAAATGTTCTCAGAGTGGAAATGTCAGGTTCCGATCACCGGTCTGATCTCTTGACAATGAATAGCCGGCTCTGGGTTTCCCTATTAGCTAAATCGTGCGGCTCTATACGATACTGTCGTAAATCAGTGTCTAAACTAAGCACGAATCAATGCCCGTCGACGGAATCTAAACTCCAACGTCTACGTGCATTCGCGAATAGTAGATAGGTAGAAAATAAAAGCTATGCAGGAAATCTATAATCATCCCTTATTTTTCAATAAATTCACTTTATATTAACATAAAAGGTATAATTAATGAATAAATGGATCATGATTTGCATATATGATGTCATTTTCTCGAAATAATATTATCGCTTGTATTAATACAGGATGAGGTATAAGACGTGCAGTCATCGATATTACCTATAGCTCCTTGTCGCTATGCGTATAATCGTTGGAAAAATGTAATTTCACATCGAGGAATAAATCGCGTGACCGGAAATAGAAAAGAAAAATGAAAAAATAAAATAAAATAAAAGGAAGAGAAAAGAAACGCCCATCGTAGTGTTATAACCGCGTGAGTAAATGGATAATTGATAAGGCGATTAAATGGAAAGAACAATCAAAGTCACGCGTTAATTAAATTCTTATTTGCGTATATTTTATATATATATACGTATTGCACTATATTATTATGTACGCATGATTCAGAAACCCGACTACAATTACAATTACAATTACAATTACAATTACAATTACGATTACGAGTTACGAGTTACGAGTTACGTACTACATACCTACTTCCGACGTTTTTATTATCTCCACGAATTATACACTTGGTTCATTTCTTGATGCGCGTTGTTATTGCTGTTCATTTATTAAGAAAAACCGCAAAATAATGTCTCAACTTTTTGCGCGACTTTGGCATCCGCGAAAATAAAAAATATGTCTCGCGATATCGGATAAAGAAAGTGAACCGCAGATTATAAAGTATAACAAAATTTCAACGCCGAATTTTAGACAGAAATTTAGTCGAAACGAATCTGGCTTTAATTTTTATAGAATTTTAAATCTACGGTGTGGAAGGGGCTTTAAACGAACCAGTAAATGAAACCGAAACTATGCAAGATGTTGGAATGGCGAATTTTGAGCAAATGATAAAAAATCCGTCGAAATTTCCGACTAGAAATGCGGATAAATCGCGAATAATCAGTATGCGAATCACGTAAAGCAACCCTTGCATTTGAGAATTTGCATTGAGCCAGGGATTGCAGTCGCAAATTTCCTCGTTCCGTGTTTGAAATATCCTCTTTGTTGCATCCCGCGTTGCCACGCAGCGAGAAAATTGCGAGGGTAAGCATCGCACTCGCCCCCTCCTCGCTCTTTATTTCTCTGTCTTTCTCTATATGGTTAAATTAGGGTGACACGAGTCCGCGTGTATACACTTTGGATAAAAACCCATAGCCGCCGCCCTGCTCCCACATATACCTAAAACCCATTTTGGATACGAAAAAAACTTGGCAAAAAATAAGAGAAGGGTAAAAGGAAGAAAATTATCAAATGAATGAAAGTTTGGGAAAAATAGAAAACTAGCCTGCAGTTTCCAAAATCCCGTAATTCAGAAAATAGAGGGAAATAACTTTTTCATTGTACTATACGATCGGAAGAGATGTGGAGGATAGGGGTAGTTTTACTATATGTGTAGCTACGCATCTATATATACTAGTTCTGAACCTCCGGGAGAATCGCACACAATGGTCATCGAGCCAGCGAGCAAGGGCGCTAAAAGTGCGTTGCATAAATCGTATGGGGTGCGTTACGATGCAAGTGCGCACTTTGGGGTGCGTAGAGGAAATGCACGTAGGTACCCATAGGGTGAAACGCACGTTATTGATTTTCCCACTATTTGGGGTAGGACTACAACGGCATGCACTAACTATACGTACGTAGGGGATGATACCATAGGGCGAGGTGGGCACCTCGGTTGAAAATCGCAAAAATTTCTGTATTCTTCTTCGTAAAAAATCGGTGTTATCTTTGAAAATTTTGTTTTTGGCACAAAAAAATTTCAAAGAAAATACATTTTTGAGGAAAAAAAACTAAAGACATTTTATCGATTTGCAACTGAGTGCGCACCCCGCCTCGGTCTCCCCTGCATCAGAAGGGATATTTATAAAATAGATCGCGAAATGAATGCACTATACTTATACTTTATAGTTTAGTAGAGCAGGTCATGCACTCGCGTCGTACCTAGGCAGGGTGTGCTCGCGTCTGGGTGTTTGAGAAATTCCCTAAGAAATTCCAGGTATTTTAATAATTTCTAAAATTGTATGAAATCGCGTTTATACGTAAAACAATGATTCATTTAATTAATATTAGAAATTGTGACGCAAAGTTAACGGGAGTTTCCACTGCAGGTACTAACTAATGATCGCTGCAATTTATAATCGCGAAGTATGAGTGCATTATGCAGTGCAGTGCAGTGCAGTGGAGTGGAGTGCAGAGATGAATGTTACTTCGTCAACATGTTTACACCGTTCTGCACTGTAGGTACCTATACCATACCCCATCTACCATTATTGCACTCTGGTTTAATTCAGATAAAACCTTACGACAATCTTATATGTAATAGATTGTAATAACGATGTTTTATAATTAGAAATATCGAGGAGCTGCGTATGCGGTGATTATTCAAATCGACGTATATTTTACTCGTTACGATACGAGTAGGTACCTGTATAATAATATGCTGCACCGTCTACAGCGTTTATGTATAAATAAATATACATTTATTATTAGATAAGAAAGAAAAACTTAATTATGTTATAACTTATATCATCAAGTGAAATTTTTCTCGGGAATAAATATAATTTCGATGTATTTCTTCAGTTTTCGTTAGTCAGCTATACGGTAATTAAAATCTAATTATATACATACATGTATGCATACATACACGATCGAGTTGTGATATCGGAAATTCCCGCAGGAAAATATAAACGAGAGACCGGGCACGTACACAACTAGTTTCCAAGCAATTTTCTCATCATTTTGTAAAGAACAAAAAAGAAAGAAAAAAAAAAAAAGAAAAATCATCTAATAAATGAGATAAATCGACGTACCTTAATGTGATAGGAGTTCAATTTGGTTCTCGGTAGGCTGTTGAATGCTCTGAAATCAAGACGTCGCGAGAAGATTCCATTGGCACCGCAGCTTTGCCTGAAAAAAATAAAAAAAAACCGAAAAATTGAAAATTGGTATGAGAATAAAATATTTACACACGTAGTCATATTTTTACGAAAAATATATAGGTATTATACATGTCTTGAACATGAGTAACGTATAGTCGTATAGTGAGACTCATACGTATCTCCGTTGCTCAACTTCCTAGCGAAGAATAGCAAATTTTCAAACGTGAATGAACAAATCTGTTCTTATCTTTTCACCTTTTTCTCCATTTTTAAGACACATATTTGTTTTATATACATTCACAGCTACTCAAAGAGTAGGTATAAGCGCTGCGAGTATATAAGGCAAGGTAGTTCCTGCCTCTGTATACCATGAAGAGCTACTTTGCGCCACGTCAAACTCACAGCATTTGAGTTTTTGGCGCAAATCTATACACTCGTATACGTTGTATGTATGTATATATATGTAGTACATGTAACTATACAAACTGACTCACACACGTCAGTGAACAATTTAAGCTCTCTGTCGATGGTTGACGGTTTAATGGCACACGTCAGCAACCGACGTTTCAATTTTAGGACCCCTACCATCAAGAACCGTGAACGCTGTACACACAGATGTAGCTGTACATCTAGATATACACGCGTAAAAGTTTAGCTATAGCTATTGGCATAATATGATCCACACGTATAGCATATCTATGTTGCAGAGAAACAAAATGACAATAATCGCAGCATTTCAAAAACAACAGCAACAAAAAATTGCCATTTCCAAATTCTGTCACCAAAATTACGAACGTGCGAAAAATTTGATAGTTCGGAGCTTTAAGCCCGGTCTTAAAGGATACATATCGTATAAAACAACCATGAGATGACATCGACGAGAATTATCATAAGTAGGTATATACCTATATGTACGCTCATATCGAGCGTATAGGATAAATAATTTGGATCATTTAATGAGGGTTGAGATGATGGGAAGAGCATGAAAGTTGAAAAAGTTGAACATTACTTAATGAATCACAAACAAGAGCAGTGACTGATTCAGTGACTGAGTGACTGAGTGACTGAGTGACTGACTGAATATGCGGTGTTGGCCTTCACCTTGGTCTCCAATTCGAGAGTGATCGTAGTTTCCGAGGTTTATTCTCTAGATTGTGTTGCTTGCTTGTCCGTTAGTTATTTTGGTCAATGTGATGGCAAGGTTGAAGACAAGAGTGCATTACTTTAGTTAACTTTGCTTTACATCATGTGCGTGGGTGTATGTGAAAGTATGTAGATAGCGAAGAGAGTGAAGAACCGCGAATTATTGCTGTAGGTATATATAAGTACACATTCTCAGACTGTTCAAGTTATATGCAACCAGCTGGTGCAAATTTTTTGTTTTTTTTTTTGCAAATTTTGATTTTTTGCAAATTTTTTCATCATACGATAATCGTGGATCAAAATCGAGACGATTCACGGTGGGAAAATAGGTTCTATGAAATATTCCCCATACTATGGTATTCTGTGTTGAAAAATGTTCGAATGATTGGGATAAAATCTATAGAATGTACTTCGGTACTTCGATCGAAGTATGCGGGTATTGAGGCATAAAAAATAAAGATATTACGAAAGTTCAATTATATTTAGTTAATTTACGGCCGTTTGGCGAACCGGTTTGGTCCTTGCGATGCTCGTCCCTTGAAACTCGATTGGCCAGAATCCGGATTGCAGTAAGATAAAAAAGAAAAATAAGAAGAAGAAGAAGAAGAAGAAGAAGAACCAGCGAGGGAGATGAAGGGGGCTATTATCTAACCTTGGAACGTCCTCTGAAATGAAAAAGAACTTCCGAGACTTACGAAGGAATGGACCAGGCGAAGGGTCAGAAGATGGTTAAATATTTCGCAACCAAGTGTCTCGGAGAATTACAGGACCTACAGAAAAAACGTGATTTTCTAACTCTACGTTGCATATTCTAACATCGGAAGATTAAAATTTCGAAAGGCTGGAACGCAGACAGAAGTCTCAAAACTCAAAACTCAAAAAAAAAAAAAAAAATCAGAAAATTTCGGTATATTTCTCAGGATATGTGAAGCCAAAAATAGACTTCATTCTATTATTTTTTTTCAAGTTTTTTGTTCTTAATTAATAATCCAACTATTTTCCTAATCACTTGATTAGTGCTTTAATCTTACATATACCTATCTTCATTTATAATATACAAGCTAGTTAAAATTGTGAATATGTAAAAATGAGTTGAAAAAATTAATTAAAAATTATATGCCAGGAAGTTACATCGTAGATTCATAATTATGAATAAAAAATGATAAAAAAATAATAAAAAAAAATGTCTTCATCTCAGACATTTATAGATTTATTTCCCATAGCCGCAAGGGAAAAGTTAATTTTAATGAAAGGTGTGTTCAACCTCGAAATATAGATTACAAACGTAACAGCTGTATGTGAGATATATAGCTACTAATTAAAACCTTAGTATATGCAAATTAATTCGTATAGGTATGTGAAAATATATTTATATACGTAGGTATATGTGTGTATGTACAATGTGCATACATAGAAGACAATATCAAAGCGAGAGTAAACTAGTCGTATACCTATATATATTAGGGACTTATTCACTCCATTGCAGAGTTATTTTCATCTACTTTTTGTACTTTTTGTATTTTCCTTTTTCAAACTATGTATACTCGACCAATTTAAAATTCAATCTCGGTACCTACTATATACCTACGTAGCCACGTAGCGTACGAGGATCTCAACCTTTCCACCTTTCCACCTTTTCACCTTTATACTTATACGTTTTCGTAGTAGGTATAGTTGGATCCGCGATATAATACGAAGACTCATATGCTGCAGGAGATGAAAAGAAATTTTATTCTCATCCTGAATGTATAATATGAGAAGATTGACAAATGAAAATCGAGAAATTGCTGCACCGATGCAGATGCAATAGTTTTATCATTATATTTAAATTTTTTTTTCCTTCTTCTTTTTGGTTCTTCGGAAAAATATTTCGCGAATATTATTCTTTTTCTTTCTTTCTTTCTTCCGCTAAGTCATATAATTGCAAAAACGTGATATAGAGTAAAATATAGTAAAATATTGAAGAACCGATACCGCGGACAGAGGGAAAACCAACTGCACAGTGCACACGCAGGATTCGGGAGACAAACCAGCGAACAACCGGTTCTCCTTCGAAACCGTAGTTTGTACGTACTAGAAACGCGTTTTTATTTCTTGGCGCCGTGCCTCTCCGCGCGATCTAAAGAACTAAATAAGAAACGAGAGTTCGTCTACGACGATGCAATCGATCGTAAATAAAATAGATTAAAAAAATTAAAAACAATAATTTAATCCTCGCTGTAGTTAATTGATGCATATATGTAGGTATTTGGGATAAAGATTTGTACGAAATTTTTACAGGAGGAAAAAAAAAAAAAAATTAATTTTCCAAAATTCGTGAAATAATTAAATTCATCTTCTCGATCGCAGAGATTTCAATTACACTTGTTCATCTAATATTGATACTCGTGTATTAAAAAGAAAAGAGCGAAAAGAGAAAAAAATTGAAAGAGAAAGAGATAATAAAATGTCAATGCGATCGCCAAAATCTGCCAATCGGAACGGGGGCTCGTTCAAGGCCGCGTAAAGAACCACATTACTGCTTCTAGTATAGTGCGGGAGGTTCAAGGATAGCAGCTAAATCGAATCTACCATTCTGTTTTAATCTTTTTTTTATTCGTTTTTCTACATATTTCCATTTCGTTTAATTTTTTTTGTTTCTGTTTTTTCGTAAATAATCGCGTCATTTCATAGGTATGCGTATACATAGTACTGGGTTAACTCGTATAGAAAAATAAAAATGAAGATAAATGGTAATAAAAAAAAAAGGAGTGTATGATAGAGAAGAGAGAATAATTCGTGCATGTATGTACCTACTCTATCCGTATGTAGGTGTGTGTGTGTATATGTGCGAGAAACTAGGCAATACGTAATCTACAGGCGCCTCTCTTTCATGAACTACGAATTTGACGTTTGGTCCATTACATGTATCTGATACAGCATATATGTAGAATAAGTTTAAGTCGAATATAATAAAATAGGTGTGTGTATTATATACCTATATATAGACATAGGTGGTATTATAGTGACATTGAAACCCTGAGTGAGTGGTAGAGAAGGAGGAAGGCTAACTAACTAACTACTGACTCATCGTCGGTGTTGCCTAACTGCGCAAAAACACAACGACGAACAAAAACAATTACCCCCCCACACATACATACACACATATACACACACACACACGTTTGATATACTCTGGACTTGATATACTCGTCTTACGATATATCCATGATATAGGTACGGGGTATACACCTATTCTTCTCCTTGATTATTGTTATTTTTATCATTATGTAATATGGATACATATTTACATTTAGGTAGGTATGTACAATTATACAATATACCTATATATACCTACACCTAATACCAAGCGCGAATGATATCCACCGCGAGATCTAAACGCATATGTGTGGGTGATTTATTTTTTATTTTTTTTTCATTCGCAACCATAAGCATCATCGTGTGTTGTTAATCGCGGATTAGATTTAGAAGAGAATGATAGAGAAAAGTAAAAAATGGAAGGAAAAGAGATATCGTTATGCATATAATACGGCGACGAGCGAAGATGAAATAGGAGTAGAGGATTCCAGGAGCTGATCATATGCTTTTAGCGGCGACACTTTTCACATATGTAAAAACGTATGAGTAGAGGTAAATAAGTTCGTAGCGTATACGTATAAGCTATTTGTTGCAGAAGTGAATAGGTGGGAACAAAAAAGTGAATAGGTACTGTAGCAGAGTAAAATAGCCACACTCACTCTCCTATCTGCAGAGTAGGTACATAGATTGCCCTATCCGTACGCCTCCACTTCTTGTTCTTCTTCTTCTTCTACCTTTGCCAATATACTATAGTACACGTAGTAGCGAAGCACATTTTTCTTGGCATCCCTTGGGCGTTGGGGGTAGATAGGTACGTAGGTACCTATATACATACATACATGCGTTTCGTTTTCCGTACTTCTTTATTTTTCTCATTTTTTTCATCCTCATCCTCATCCTCATCCTTCTCACATATATATGTAATTTATTTTAGCCCGCGGTTCAATTGATAATATAAATCGTTACTTTCATTGAACGAAAAGCTTTTTCCCCTTTATATAATATTTATACCAATATGAGAGGTCCAAGAATTGTTTCTCCTTCCAGTTTCATCTTATTTTTTTTTTTTTTTATGTTTTTCACAACATATACACCACGACACAATCCTCCTCTTACCTATATGTAACAGCAGCTGCGTGCAGACAACTGTACTAATACTTCTTCGAAACGTATTATATTATGTAGTATATACGACGATTTCCTATATACCTATACATGCATTATGCAAAAGCCTAAATCCTTAACAAACACATCACAGGTGTGTGCTAATGAGTTAAATAATGACAATAGGCGTGACCGAGCCAAGAAGGAGACAACCACCTATACATATGCATGTCCTAACTACATCTATGTATAGTATGCATGTAGGTATATATTATATATGGGACCAGGACGTCCGGTTATACCTATACCTACTAAAAAACCAACTGTTTAAGGATCTTGATGAACAGAACTCAATCAACTATATAGAATTAAGAAAGCAGCATTTGCTATGATAATCTATTAATTGATAAGAAAAATTGAATTTTTTTTCGCTCCTTTTGCATCCCCAAATATTAACTAGATACAATCAGAGAGTTATAAATATCGCAAGGTATAATTGAATATCGAAATTCTATTAATAAATGAATTAATATTCGCAATCGTATTCATATGTAGTAGGTAATGCAATGCGTCGAATGCAATTCGAGGGTTAATGTTTGCGGATGAAAGGGGCGAGGCTGTCTCGAGTGCGTTACGTGCGCAGTTTGTTAATCGTATAAGATAGATATATAGATATATACGCAATATATTCGCATATTATATGTGTTATACCTGTTCGGAACTTGGGGAAAGAACGTGTGACGCATACATGCAGTAAAGGACCGATTGAATTGAAAAAGGAACGATTTTATAAAAAAAAAAAAAAAAAAGAAGAGAAATATCTATTGTAATCCGTAATCGTAACCGAAGTACAATAAGTTCGCGGAAAAAACCTTTTTTTCGCGAAATTAAACGAGTGAGAAAAAAAAAATCTTTATATACATCGAATCTTTTTCGCCTCTTATATAGATATAGACGAAGAGGAGTCTCTCCCCCCCCCCCCTGCCCCCGCCCGAAAAATCCATTAAATGTATCCGTAAATACGTTTTGGTATGTTTGAACGATTTGGGATGGCAAACATTAGGTGTCAGACTCAGACTCAGACTCAGACTCAGACTCAGACTCAGACTCGCCTTCATCTTCATCTTCATCTTCATCTTCTTTACTCGAGAAATGTTGTACTCGAGAGTACGAGGGAGCATAATACTACATGTATATATATATTATAGCATATATCGTGTAATTGTTACTTAAATACTTGTCGCTATATGGGTGAAACCTCGGGTGAAATTCTACCTCATTCCTCTCTATATCTCCCTATATGTAGCATATAAGGGTAAAAAAAAAAAAATCTACTGTGTTACCTACACCTACATACATATACGTATATCGTACACGGCTCCATACTCTCCCGTACGTGAGGGTTACTTCCGAGTCTCCATCAGAAGGCACTTTGCTTTTTTCCCCTCTGTCGCATGGTTTATTCACTTCCTGAAGGTTTCAAATCTCCCTACATCGCAAAGCTACTCTTTGCGATATTCGCAAAACCGAATAATCTGCAGAGACTTAAAATTTTCTAAGGCAGGTTGCAAATTTTTAAAAGTCTCGAAAGGTAAAAAAAAAAAAAAAAAAAAAGAAAAAACGAAATAAAAATCCGAATTCTTAATATTCCCGAATCACAGTTTGTCAGAAATGAGCATTTATCCGAAAATCTGCATAGACGATTTAAAAAAAAAACTTTCAAACTAAGAATACCAAAGGTTCAAAATTCCGAAAGCTGAAAATCCGAAAGGCCAAGGACTCCGAAACTCGAAATGCACGCATGCAGTATTCACTGAGCGTTTAATAACTCTGGCTGTGCGTTCATCGTATCTGAACCAATACAACTAGTATGGTCAGATTAATCGTCTTGAAATTTACTTCTTGAAAGAAAAAAGAAAAAAGCAAAAAAAAAGTTCGATTATCGTTAGAGAAATAAATTGTAACATATTATATGCATGTATGTACGATGGCGTCAAGGGGTCGCTTCCCTTAATTCTTCGTTGAACTGTTAAACATAACGGTAACAAACCAATTAGCAGTAAACCACCCCTCGCAATAATTTACACTTTCGTATACACACCATAAACCTGGAGAGCGTAGAATTGTACTAGTGTTATAGGTATACGTAGCTGGTTACCTCCTACTACTCGTGTATATATATATATATATATTAAAATCGATTTTTATTCATCATCACAGTCTAGTATAATAATTAACAAAGAAGAAGAAAAAATTGATCTACATCGACCGTTTGTTAATCCATCTCGCCGCACGTAGTGCGAATTCGTAATAAAATTTCGCGTTATGTTCAGACTTTAGGCTAAAGTGTATGATATGTATGACTGTACCATCTCTTACATAGACCCGGAAATGGCATTGCATGATTTATTATTTCTAAACAGGTATTGTTCCTTGGCGGTATTAGAAACTTGAATATTCGCCAAGTACGTAGAGTAGAACGAAGGTGGGTATAACGTAAGGGGATAGACGCGGTTCTCCTCTCGTCTTTGTACATGTATATACCTCCATATGTATGTATATATTCGAATTCGACAAGGAAACTAACACAAAGACAAACTTCGCGGTTACCCACCCGCCAATCCAATGTGTGCTTTATGGGTTCCTTATCAAATCATGAACCTCACTCCCTTACTATACGCGAAATATCTCCCCTCTCTCGATTTCCTCTTACATACATCTCGTCCAATAACGTATTCGATTTCGCCTCGGAGCTCACAATCAGCTCGTTCATGCCTCAGGGCAAATTTAAGACCTACAGAGAATTTGGGAATTCGGAAATGGCGCAGAGAAGAGAAAAATGCAACTATTCAACATTCGTCGCTTGTATTTTACCTAAACATCGGAATTCATAAATTTCAGTTTTTTTGTCCGACAATTTTCGTCTTTCTATAATTGGAATCTATTAAAAATCGCTAGATTGTCCAATTGTCCAATTGCCCCGATCCTGACGCGAGCAATTAACGGAATGACCTTTATTACAGCTTAATGTGCGAGACGACCCTCGGGTTTCTACTTACGATTATCGTTCAAAAATGGGATAACCCGAACATGGAAGTTGCCACAGGGTCCGTTGGCCTAACAGTAATCGCATTATTCGACGACGTGTGACGCAGTTTAGTTTGAAATTTTTTTTCTTGTTTTTTTCTGTTTTTTTAATATAAAGGGAAAAAAATAATTCTCTCACCCTGGACGATTTTAATTCTAGGATATAATTCGCTAGAGGGGACGACGAGGGAGTGAGAGAAAAAGCCAGTGAAACCATTAGGAAAATTGCAACTGCCGTACTTTTCATTATGTTTTTTTTTTTGTTTTTTTTTTCAACTCTTTTATCGTTTACCGAGAGAACGCAGATTTGCGTGAACCTCAATCAAAACTAATTGGCGCAACGTACGCTATGTGTTAATAAAATTAGGGGCAAAATTAGGTATAAGCATATATGCGAAATTTAGAACGAAAGATGAGTGCTTCGGACAGATTGTGACGATATACGTGATGATGATCAGAATCGTTCGCAAAAAATGTTCGTAGAAAAAATATTTTTGAGTAAAAAAAAAAAAAAGACAATATCAATTTTATCCGATTATTTTAGCTGAGATGCTTACATATTACCTATGTAGGTACATATCTACTTGTTAAAAAGTTGTACGAAAAATATTCGAAGCGATATAAAGAATAATAGTAATGAAGATTATAATTAGAATAAGATGTTAGTTCATGAATGTTAATGACACGACGAATTTCTCGCCCCCTAAGGCACGAAGGAGGAAGAATAGGAGGAAGAAGAAAAAGAAGACGAACACGAAGACGAAGACGAAGACGAAGACGAAGAAGAGGCCTTCGTTTCGAGTTTCGCATATCGCATTTCGCATTTGCATGAATTCGGCAAACAGCCGGTTATGAATTCGCAAGTGTGAAATAAGCCAGTATGTCGTCGTGTTTCGCATGCGTAACCTTCCCGCTCTTTTATACATGCATGTACATTAACGCACATGTATACATATATGTGCTATGACTGCTTTGGGTTATCATGTGAAGGTCGGGAGGTTCTGTTCCGGGCTCTGTTCTATTCTGTTCTATTCTGTTCTGTTCTGTTCTGTATCGCCGGCCTGCTCTACGGTATAACAGAACCGCGGCCAACATAGCTATTCGATGTTAGTCATGAGTATCCGCATCACCTGACCACTACCACAAATTTATTCAATTGTTTGTTAGCTCGTTGATTTCAAGGTTGTCCTTTTTAGCACTCCTCCTCCTCCTCCTCGCTTAGCTCATTTTTATCTTCTCTTCCTCTTTCTTCTCTCTTAATGGTCAGTCGAATTCGCGAGCTTAGTATAATGAGGAAAAAATAAATAAAAACGTGAACAAAAAAAAAACCAAAATAAAAAAAAAATCAACAAAATTCACGAAAAAATTAAACACAAAGTGATATCTAGATAAGTTGGTTTTGATAACCATCCAAATAAAAATCTTTCACTAATCTCGACTTCCTTGCATCAACTTTTTTACAAGTATGAATATAGGTAGCAATACATACCGTCAAGATAGTTATATAGACGAAGATATGTGTACGTACTAGGATAACACCAGTCTAGCATAGAAAGTATAATGAACATTATTATTTATTTATTTTTATTTTTATATACATATATGTACATCTAATGTACGTGTATGTAGGCATAGGAGAGAGATCAGAACAGGAAGTCCTTGACAAATGTAAATTTCAGTTTAACGACCGGTACCACTGCACGTGTCGTAGATATTTGTATAGATTCTTTTCTTACTTAATTTTATCTTTTTATTTATTTTTTTTGTGCGTTTTCGTTTTCATTTTTTATTTTTTATTTTTTATCTTATTTTATTTTTTTCTACTTTTTATTACGATAGACACGGTATAATTATACGAAACGTATTATTTTACAATTATGATAGATAAAGAAAAAAAAAAAAACAGGATAAAATTAAAATCGAAATCGAAATCAAAGTATCAGAGAAAGAAAGAAGAAAAAAACAGACTCGTAAAAAATACTTCGAGGAAATCTAAAAAAAAAAAAAAAAAGATATAATACGACGAGAGGGAAACCGCAGGATCGGCAAAAGGGATCCTCAATTCTCTCGGGTTTGACCCTGAACTTCGACCCTCCAACTGAATCCCAAGGATACCGCCTTAAAGACGACGGGGTAGGATCGAGGACGACAGCCTCTGCAACCCTCGCGAATTTCTCTCGCTGTGCAATTCTTTTTTTTTTTTTTTTCTTCTTTTATTTTATTATCAATATTAATATCATTTTAATATTTTTTATTCACATTTTGTTCCAATTCTGAATAATTGGGCGAAAGTAGAATTCGATTCGCGATTATGCAAAATTCAGGAACGGAAAAACTTTTTTTTTTTATAAACGATGCGAAGAGGAAGAGGAGAAAGAAGAACAGAACAAAATTGCCTCAACTGTAATTACATATAGTTATAGTTTAATACCGAAATAGCTGTTTTAGTTTCTTATTCTTGTTTATCTGTTTGCTTGTTCTTCATTTTTTTTTTTTTTTTTTTTTTTTTTTTTTCTTGTTTCCCCATTATATAACAACGAGCGGGAACCCGAGAGCGCAAAAGTTGTGACCGTGACATTTAAAGCATTGAAATTTAAAACACATTTAACAGATTAAGCATTCAAGTGCTTACACACGATAAGGTATGCTTTTTTTTCTCTCTCTCTCTCTCTCTCTCTCTCTTTCTCGCAAATAGTTAAAATTAAATATAGTCGATTAATAATAATTTATATCGAAATATTTCGTTATCGACGATATAATAAAGGCATCGCCTATATATATTGAAACTCAGCATATATATTATGCGAAGGTTTTTTTTCTTCTTCTCTATTTTCATTTATTCGTATTTTCTTCTTTCTTTCTGTCTTTCTATGTACTTCTTCATTTATTTATATCTTATATCTTGAATCTGTTTCGATAAAAGAGATTATAAATTTTCATGAAAATTTGCATTATCCCAACCCACTTCCTGCGCTTGTCTTCGCTGACATGATGCATACATCGAAAAAATTATATATATGCTCAATAGAGAACAAAGAGTTTCTCATTCATTTATTTATTTATTTATTATTCGGTCTTTTGTTATTTTGAAGAAAAGAAAATGAAAAAAAGGAAAAACGCCGTGATATCTAATGAACAAGGCGCGGACTTTCGTGCTGGATTCGTCACGCAAGATCGCGAGCGCTCGGAAAAATGAGCGGGTTCAATTTTTTTCTTATGGACTTTGAAATATTTCCTGATTTTAGGACTCGGAATATTTTTGTGTACTCTTCGGATGCAAAATTTTTCGACGTCCCTGTAAAGGAATTTTTTTAAAAGTTCCTTCAAGGCGAAAATATTCCAAGTCCTAAAATCAGGAAATATTTCGAAGTCCATGCAAAAATTGAATCACGCTCATTTTTCCGAGCGCTCGCGATCTTGCCGTGACGAATCCAGCACGAAAGTCCGCGCCTTGCTAATGAATATATCACAAATTTCACTATTTACCTGGATAGGTGTTACAAAAAGATTTTATAATCGTAACGTTACCAATCCGTCTAAAATTACCTATACGTTTATAGTTCTAATTAAGGTGCCATACCGTAACTGTACTATACTTAATGAACTAATCGCGCAAGGTCGTGCAGTGCGAATATTAAAGGTGGGTGTTGTTCGCGACGCGAGAAACTTAATAAGATATGGAATAAATTACCATGTATAACCCTTAAGAATTAATAATAATTACTGCAATTAATTCGTATACGTCCAAAGCATATTATATTATATTATATTATAGAGTTCGAATATAATGATATATTACGAAAATCTATATATTGAAATATTTTTGCTCAACGCGATCTGCGAAACGATATTTTTTTTTTTCTCTCTCTTCTTCTTTTATTACTTATTTTCTTCAACTATATATATATATATATATATATATTTACGAGCAGGACCGAGCACAGTGTGTTAGATAAGCACCAGTTGATAAAAGTAAAAATAACACGCACGCCTCCGCCTACTCCTATACTTCTTACTTTTCTTCTTTTTTCATTATTTTCATTTTTTTTTTTTTTTCTTACCCTCTCTTCGCTTTCTCTTTCTCTTTCTCTTCAATATGAAGAAATGTATGCGAAAGAAGAAGAAGGCGGAGGAATAAGGAGAGAGAGACGAGTGACAGGGCGGGTTAAGATTGAAAAATATTTATTCAGATGCGTCGAGAGGACTGTGTGACTCTGACCCTGACCAGATAGATATGAAAAAATAAAAGCTCGACAAGCAACGAGTTAACCATTTTTTTTCCTACTTTTCGCATAGAGTCCACACATCTATATATGAAAAACAAAAAAGAGAGGAAGAGTTTTGAAAACATTAAATTAAAAAAAATATATCAGAATGACTAATTTCTTTCTTTTCTCATCCCTCGTTCGTATCATCTTAAACAACATTCCTAATTATTTTTCAGTAACACCTCGAGAACGCGGAACACCGGAGAAGAAAACGAAAGAGAAAGAAGAAAAAACAGAGAAAAAAAAATGAAGTAAAAGTAGAAGAGATAAGAGGGTTTTATCGTCACCTAGTAGCAGAGTCGGGTTCCTGTTCTCTACCCGCATCAGCACAGCACGTATGGTTGTCTTACTGCCCTAGGTAGGTGTAGGTATAGGTATAGGTAGGTAGGTAATACATACGTTGGACGACTTACTACGCTCTGGGGAAGCGGAGGTTGGGTCAAGAGTTTCCGTTATCGTTGTACATACCATCTTAATACATAGAATGTATGTATTTGTCACACTTGTATCGTCGACTACGGGATTAACGATTTATCAGAAAGCGTCCGACAAGTCGGCGACGACGGCAGCTGGCCAAAAAGCCAAAAGGGAGATGATAAATAATAGTAGAAAAAAATAAATAAAAAAAAAGGAAGAAGAAGAAGAAGAAGAAGAAGAAGAAGAAGAAGAAGAAGAAGCCCGAAGAGACCTAAACGACATTTACATTATCATGTCTGCAATTTTTCTTCTTTTATTTTTTCTCTCATTTTCAGTTCTCATCCATACGTAGATCTCGCGTATAAATCCACCCACCCTTTCCCAGTGCACTCGCACTCGCCCTCTTCTAGATCGCCGCGATGTTTGCTATCCGGTCTCGGAAGAGCGCTACGTCGTCGTGCATGCAACGTGTAGCTCGCTCTCTCGCCGCAGTCAGTCGCTTTGGTGGCCCTGAGGTCTCACCTCGGCAACGGCGGCCACGGTCAAGGCTACAACACGAGAGCCTCGGCCAGGAGGAGGCCCTACGTTCCACAATCTACTATACACACACCGGTATTTCCTCCTCCTTATTTTCTCCTCGCGAGCGTCTTTACTTTTTTCTTTATCAACCTAAACGGAGACTCGGCTGGCTTCTTCTCTCTCCCTCTTCCTCTTTTCTCTTTCTTTTTCTCTCCGCTATATCCTATATGCTATGTGAAATATCCCTCTAATGTTATTCGTTCCTCCTCGTTAAGTGGACAAAATAATATACAAATATAAATCATAGGATGAAATTTTGTCAATTCTTACTTATTCTCTCTCTTTGTATATATCGACGCTCGTAAAACTGTGTTCTTCACGTCTGAACAACTACGACGAGGATGAGAAAGAAGAGGTGGGAGAGGAGTAGCGAGTAAATACCGTTGTTAAATAAATTTCTTACGTAATACCGATGGATGGTTTAGGTGGGTGAGGCTAACTGGTCGACTAACAACATCGTCCAAAAATATATCTCTCGACAGGGACCAGAGAGAGAGAGAGAGAGAGAAAGAGAGGCGGTAAACGTTAACGTTCCAACTCCGATATACATATGCACATGTGTGCTAGAAGAGCCTACCTACCTACCTAACTCTCGCGACTCGGAACTCGGGGCTCGATCGTTCGATTAGCGTGGGATTAGGCTATCAGAAATAGGACAGATTTCTTCAGTATATAACAGACCTACACTGTTGGAAATAATTTGTGTTAATGTTGAATTTTCTCCATGTTAAAATTTTTGTGTCAAAAATTGAATTTTTTCACAGTTAATTTTACATTTTGTATTTATGTTGGTTTGCGGAAATGTGTCAAACGCTCAATTCAACTAACTAAAATTTTTCAACAGAATGAAAGTGTGAAATAATTTCGACGAATTGTATATGTTAGTTTTATGTAGTTTTATTAGTACAACCAAAAATATTATTCATCGTATAACTTGAAATTTCATGTTACAAAACGACAAGAAATTTCTGTTGATTCAACAATCCGGAATATGTTGCCTGAGTTCGTTGATGAGACGTGGATAATTGATTCAACTCACAAGTTTGTTAGATTTTATTCAAAGATTGAATATAACGATCGTTGAAACATTGTCAGTGATAGGTAGTTTCTTTTACTGTGATATGATTGGCTGCTTCACTGGAAAATGCCAATCACAAGGGCGGTTACAAATAACGTGATGTTGCACGAAGTCTCGCAGTTTTCGAGATGTTCTAACACGTTTCTCAGTCTCACAAAGGCTGTTGCGTTCCATGTGTCGTGTTGTTCGGAGTGTCCAATCACAGTAAAAACGCAGTGTCGGCGAGGAAACCTTTCAAAGGGTAAGTTGCTGTTCATTTAATAATAATATCAATTTATTTAATCAATTCTGGAGACGAAATCTTTGGCGTGGACTGCGTCCGTATTTTTTTTTTTTTTTGACAGGGTATCAATTCCGGATGAGGATATTACCGCTTTGGACTCGATCGCGGATAATAATTGACGTATCCGCACGTGGGATCGCACTCAGACCTTGCTATGATCGTTTCTGAAGCCTGAAGCTGGTCTGATGTCCGAAAGCGATAAGATGACGTTGCAGTACTAAATGATTATCTGAATAGTCATTTCCGCCAACGCCTTTGCTTTTTTACGTCGCCGTTGCTGTTAATTTATTAATAATATAACTTTACGATTTTTTAATAAAATATTTAAAAACAAACATTTTAATTAATGTGCATCCCATACCACCACATCCGATTCCTGGCATGTACAATATATTGTGCGAAACGTTAAGTTAACTCAAATTATAAGTCATAAAGTGACTTTCAATATAATATAGTAATAACTGATTTGATAAGTCCAAGTAACACATTTTTTAGTTTCAAATCAACATTAAATTAAAGTTATTAGTACATTCATCATTAGTTAGCCTCAACATTTGAGATGTGTATACTTCACTTTCTTCGACCGTTGAATTAACATCCAATTTTATTAATTTGAGTATTCAAATGTATTCTTAATTACTTTATGGTGATGTTGAAACAACTCTTTGAAAATGTCGTTACGATATAAATTGTGTGTTATATTTGTGTTGAATCTTTAACATAATTCATTTGTTGACTCTGAACATTAGCTGCTTGTGTCAAAATGACATAAATTCTAGAGTGGACCTCCTGGGACTTTAGAAAAATGTTAAAATTAACACATTTTTTCCAACAGTGTAGGATAAATATAGAATACGCATTATGGGTGTGGCACCACCAGTCAGATGCCTCGGGCGTGTGTACAATTAGTTATTTAATTATTACCGATCTTTGGTCAGTTTCTTTAAATAAAACAACAAAAAGGAAACAAAGAAAGAAAAAAACGACGTGTGAATGACACATAATTTTTTTTTCTGTTTTTTACTCGGAATTACGATGACTAAACCTTTTTTTTTCTTTTCTTTTCTTTCTTTTTCCCATAATTTACACGCAGTTTCCTCGAACTTATGACTCTGGCTATCCCCCAGCTGTTCGAAATACGCGTATTGGTTTAGATATTGCCATTAGCTGTTATCTTCCGAAGAATCAGCTGTTGAATTCGATCTGTGTTATTATTATTATTATATATATATATATATATATATATATATATATATACTGTCAGCTACAGCCTAGACGTATTTGTGACTTTTTTTAAATAAGAAATTTCATCTTATTTTCAACATATTTTATTGCATTTTTTTTTTTTTTTTTATAATCATCGTTTCGTTAATTTCGGAAGATTTTTAATTGAAAAAAAACCACCAATTCCTATAAATCAAGATATTATTGAGAGAAAAAACTTAATACGATGTTTATTCTATAGGTGCGCATTGAATGAATCTTGACGTAAGTTTTATACGAAATAAGAGATTATATTATGCCTGCTAATACTTCGAATGAATTACGCCAACGCGAGACTTTTATTCTCACTTTAGTAATTGGTAGTTATTTATAATAATATCAATGAACAAACTAGCCGGAGATAGTGAGTGAAATTAATAATGAGTAAATAATTATCGTGATTAATTAACATCGAACGATTTTATAAAACGATTACTTTCTTTATCTATTCATTCTAATAAACTTTGGATTACATACGGTAAAAAAATCGGTGAAAATAAACGATCTAGTAGTGATTCGCTCTTAGTAGGTACATACATGCATATATTATATTTTCTATAGTCTGAATAATTTCAGATCGAAAAAAGTCATCGATATTTCGATAAATTATTGTAATTAATGTTTGAGGAGGCTGAAAAAGAAATGAAAATGGAGAACTCACCTAGCACGATCGCTGAAAAAGTCAACTTTATTTTTCTTCTTTGACATGGATTGTGGCTGATGAAGTGGGCTGATACTAGGCTCGCTTGTCGCAGGAGGTGAACTAGATCCAGTGCTACTAGACAAAGAGCCGGCTCGTCCGCGTCCGGATTCAATCATCTGCGCCTCGGTACCTCTGTTAACTCCAACCCCATGGGGTAGACCAACGTGTCCCGGTGGTCCGGCCGAAACAGCTAGAGACGGTCTGGTGTTCTGTCGATTTCTACGTTTCTTTTTTTTCGCCTCAGCGTCGTCGGGTCTATATCCAATCGCGTTAACCAAACCGGGCGGCATCCAGTCCAAATCTTTCTTCAGGTGTCCCCGACCGCATCTGCATCCGCACGCTTTGAACGCCAGATCGTAGCCTTTTTTAGTCCAAAGATTCTGGTGCCGTTGACGTTCGGACCAGCTTCGCGCGCGGCCGCATCCCTTCAGGTATGTTAACACGGTCTGTTCCCAAGCGTCGAAACATTCACGGTGCATAAACTGACCGACAGGGCAGCTCTCGTTGTTGCATGTCACCTTTACCGCGTCTTGAAGCAGGCTTAAACGGATCGGCGAATCTCCGCGGAGACATTCGCCACTCGGTGCGCAACAACGAGTTGTATTTTGACTGTTGTTATGGTGTCCGTTCGCCACCATGTCGGCCAACTCGTTACCACCGCCCTCCAATATACCGACGTGTCCGTTCGCGTGACGTCGCGGTGCCATTTCGATCCGATTATTCTTTTCTTATTCAAACGATACTCGCGTCGATATTACGTGGTACGGCCCGATCCCAGTCCTCCTTTCATCTATATTCTACAATATTGTTATCAAAATGTTCTGCAATTTCACTCGAACTTCAATCTCGTTAGTTTCGTTTTTTACATTCTCTTTAAGTTCTTAATGGCACACGTGCGTATCTCGTCTCATCGATGGTGGTGAAAAAAAAATGAACAAAATATTTTTTTACCAGCTTCTCTCCAGAACCTCGCCTCCTCCCTTTTATTTCATTTTAACAAAATTATTCTCAACTTTTTTGGCCGGCTTTTTGTATCGGCGAAACACGCGGTCGGTTCCCATTCAACTCGTAACTTTCAGGGGCAGAGGAGTAAAGTTACCACGTGGTTCACGGATTGCGAGTCCTTTGCGCGCGTACTAAGTGTTATACCCTCATCTGTGGTCTGATCAAATTTATTTATTTAAATCTTTCTTTCGCTCTGATTCTTTTCTTTCTCTGTTCTTTCACCAAAATTTTTCAATCTCCTCTATATCGTAGAGATGAGATGAGATTATCGATCTGATACAGTGATATTTCCGGTTATTATATAATCACCCTAGAGAATAGTTTATAACGCAGATCGTAGCACTCGCGTAAAAACATGTCACAATGTTCGTGTTAATAAAAAACTAAACAATGTTTCCATACCTCACCGGAATAGTACCTATAGCTTCACACAACTTTAATCACTAAACATAAGAATTTTTCATCGAACTATGATGATAGTAGTAGTAGTAATAATAATAATAATAATAATAATCTGTCTTTGTGTTTGTTAATTAAGCTCATTTGATAACCATGCGCGATTGATATTCTATTCACACTCACTGATATAGTAATGTAAGTATAATGATTCGTGTTTTTGTTTCTTTATCGTTCAAAATAAATCGATGAGTTAATACCGAGACCCGAGTAAATTCTACTGTTGCAGTGCCTACCGGCTCGGTATGTAGAAAATAGTGTATAAACGCAGGAGTAAGTTATCGCACGATGGTTGCACCAGTCACTGAGCAACGGCAGCAGCGTGCCTGCGTGCCGGCGGCGGCCTCGGGACCGAGCGAACGCGAAAGTGAGATCCTATTGGATGAAAGGGAAAGCTTGTGGTGGGGGTCACGGCTAACGGGCCAATCGATGCCCGCCGTTGGCCTACCCTGGTCTCTCTCAGGTCGCATCGCTGCACCGCGCGTATAAACCATCGTACTACGGTCTACGCTACGCGCGCGATGTAATGCGGGGCTCCTCTCACATTCACATCAATGCGAGGCGTAAAATCATACACACGCACTCCCTCGCTCGCTCGCTCGCTCGCTTGTTTCCTCTCACAAACACCGATACGATATCTCGGTGTCAACCCTGACTCTCTAATTAACTTTTCTTATTTAGAGATTTACGTTATCAACGATATGTCGCAGGGATCAGAGATATATACAAAGTTGAAAATGCAAAAGCCGGATTCTGTTTTGTTAGGTACAAAGTAGTCTTCAATCAAGAGACCGAGACCTCGTACCGTTCCTCGGCTCGGTCTAGCAACTAGTTTGTCGCAGATAAAGTATTAGATATGTAGGCAGAGGATTTTAGTCGGCACTTTGATTTTTTTGTAACACGATCGCCGCTCACGGTTCATATTTATTTATCTACTTTCAAGCTCGGTTTCAAAGACGTTAGATAGTAGAGTTCTTTGCCAGTAAACAAACATCGGTTAGTTATGTGCGCATTTCTCATATCTGAAGATACAGTAAATATGCTGAATGAAGGGTGTCGCTTGAGCTTGACCTCGGCTACAACTCACAGAACGTGTACTTTTTTTTTTTCTTTTTTTTTTTCTTTCTTTTTACTTTTCTTCGGGTTTCGTTATTACTATCAGAATTCAGAACGAAAGAAAACCACGTCACTCATTTCTACCTGCGTTTCGAAATTTAATGAATTAACCCAAGACGGTCATATGGGGTGTGACACACCCCAAGTTTTTTTCGAGCTCGAATTTCGGCCTCTTAATCCCGGAAACCGACGTTATTACCTCTAACTAGAGTTTTTGTTTTTTTTTGAAAAATTTTTTTTTTTTTTTTTTGAAAAAATTTTTTTTTCACGGATTTTTGAAACATACTTAAAACTAAAATTTTCGTTTCATTCTTGAATGGGTTAATAGAGAAACGTTTGAAATATGTTCTCAATTTTTATGGGGCCCCCCGGATAATTCTACGAAATTCTACAGCGCTTCAAAGTGCTGGGGTGTGTCACACCCCATATGACCACCACGGGATTCTCATGAGGTGTGACCGTCTTGGGTTAATTAATTTATTTATGTTTTTTTTTTCAACGAGATTCGAGAGAGGAAATTTATAATAATTTTATAAGAATGATAAGTAGGATAAACGACTCGTTATTTCACGTCCAAGTATTCGTTGGATAAGATAAGCTATCAAAGGTGCATAAAATAATAATTAATGTTATTATTCTTACTTCCAGATTAAATTAGAAAATAACATTTTTTTTTCTCTCTCTCTCTCTCTCTCTCTCTCTTTTTCTTCATTCATTTTATGTTCGTTTTTTTCTTTTTTCTTTTGAAACTCTTCAATGGCATTTATTTGAAATGCGATTTTCGAGTGACGAAGAGTTCGAAATTAGTCAGGGGGCCAGGGCGATGGCGTTATCTGACAATGAACGATAAGAAATTTTTTTTTTCATATATATAAACAGATAAGTGTTACGTGATCAGTTTGTATATTACAAAACTCATATATACAATATCGATATAGACATATGTACCTATACTCCCGCAGGAGTTATAATTTATATATAGGATCGCATTTAAATTAGGTGTAAAATAAAATCATATGATTATTTTTTATACGCATTTTTACATAATATGATACGATATCGTGTAATAATGATATGAAAACAGTACCTACCTTATGCCAGCTGATCTGCCGCCACACGAAATTCAGAGAACGATTATCATCCGATGGGAAAATTGCCTCAAGAATTATTCTTCTCTATCTGAAACATGGAAAAAAAAAAAAAAAAAAAACACTTGCTGCAGTATATATTCATATATTTTTGGGTAGATGGAATTTATGAATTTTTCAAATCGAGTGAAAATAGATGAAAAAAAATTGAAACAAAGACGAGAATCTGGAGGACTAAAAATCGTAAAAAAGTTTTTGATTGTGAAGAGAAAGGAAGAAGAAGAAGAAAAAAGAATTAGAAGAGAATATTAGTAATAAGTTTGAATAACTATCATATTTCGAACGAATTTTGGGAATAACAAAATAATTGATTAATCAGAAAATATGAGAAAATGAATTTTCATTCAATTACCTGCAGTATAATAAGCATAAGAGAATAATGGTATAGAAAAATAGAATAATGATTTTTTAATTAATATATCTGATACAATGAATTGTGTTGAAAAAAATGTTATTCCATTTTTTGTTGTTTGCTATTCTATATACGAATCCGATTGAAAAATCAGAAAATGTCTGAAACAATATTGGATAAACAAACAGGGCTGAATTCTGCACATATATTATCGAGCATATTATTATCATATACCTACACGCAGAAAAACAAAATTAACATGATTTATTAATCTCGTTCCTGCATGCAGTATACGTTATGGAATGAAATTTTCCGAGTCAATTATAATACGCCGAATCGATTAGTCGGTCATTTATTATACTTCATAACAAACGAATGGCTAGTTATTTTAGGTATATTCAATGTTGCATTACTCATTGTTAGCAACGGGTTTCGAGACCTATGTATGTAACACTCTGAATAAACCGAAAGCTCTCGGAGTCTGGAGCGTGTAGATATATCATATATATGGACCGATAAAACACGTTTCGATAATAAATTAAATCGACAAGTTGACAAGTTAGATTCGCATCGGCGATTCGTTCGCAAAAAAAAAAAAAAATGAACACTCGCACTAATGATTTTTCCAAATTCCCGTATAAGAAAAAATTTGCATTATGTTATTTTAGTAGAAAAGGAAATACGCATCGTAGGCATAAACATATTCGGGAAAACATATATATGCATGTAGTGTGCGGTGTGCGAAAAATTCTACTTTTAGCGAGTGAAACTATACATAGGTATATATGTATGTATAGTATACGCGTATATCGAATAACACGCTTTACGTGACTAACGAGGCTAATTTAAAACCTTGTAAATTATATACCTATATACATTATAAAATCCAAGTATGTAAATTCGCGATGATTTGATCGATAATTAAAATAAAGCCCCAACTGACGCGGGCGCCGTCAAGTGGTGCCATCCAGCATACATATATACATAAACGGAATACATCTAAATAACTGAGTACATCTTTAAATTTTTTTTTTTTATTTTCGAAACTCACGATGAAAGAGAAAATTTCATTTTTTTTCATTTTTTTTTGTTTCAAATCAAATGGATGATATTTTTTCTTTTTTTTTACTTTTTACCCCAAATATACTGAAACATAAGTTGATAAATCGTAAATCCACGGAAAGGCAGCTTTAAGCTCTCGCGGATTTTCGATCGGAGGGAGTCGACTATCCTCGGGAATCCTCGGTGCAGATCTACATGTATATCGTAGAAAACTAGGGGTTGAACTAGGCGGATATTTGAAGGTTGGGGTTGCGGGTTGCGGGTTGCGGGTCGCGGCGATAGTGCAGTACTAGCTACCCGGTGGTGGGGTTGTAGGTCTAGGTTCAGGGGCGGCAATGCCAGAGGGTTGTGGGCGGACACTTTCAGTTTCAGGGCTCGTCACTCGGGGTTTATCATGGTCCAGGGTGCGCATGATCGCAAATTCTATACCACCACCACCACTACGTTACTCGGCTGCTACGGTTTTCGCGTATACGCGTCGAGAAGCTACGTCTGTTGCCTACAGGTCGGGGGTAGGTACCGACGCAGAGGTGGTGTGGTGGAGGCGCGCCGCTCTCTTTGTCTCAAGTTTGAATGAATTTTTTTTCTTCTTCAAATTTTCATTATTACACAAAATAAAATTGGGAGAAAGTAAAAAATTAACCGCGAAATATCAGATCATCGTGTTTCATGGAAATTGGAAAATTCGAAGGCTTTGAGGCAGTGCTTACGTTAGAATTGAGATAGGAATTTTGTTCCCCCCCCCCCCCCCCAGCCCTATTTTCGTAAATTATTTATCTTCATGTGAATCAACGTGAAAATAACTCTTCGGTATAATGTAATACCGCAATGTTATATTTACAGTTAATTTTAATGCAGTTTGAATTCACGTGATATACGTAGGAAGCAATTAACCTTTTCCAGATCTGATTTACAACTATAGTATTACCATAAAATAGGCCATAACCGTGCGTGCGTACGTGAATATATATATATATGTATATGGTTGCAGCAATAAGATTAAAGAGGCAGCGTTGATGCTCGAGTAGAATAGACAAGCAGTTAGAGAAATAAGAATAAGAGAAACGAAAAAAGGAAAGAGGAAAGAAAAAATGGTTATACATACCTACCGGTCCATACGCATGCTTATGTATCTATGTATGCTATACGTAGATCCATATACATACGTAACGTGCTAAGAATAAAAATTATAATAATAAGAGGTACGTACGACTGATGGAAATTTGATTTATTGTATCTGTAACATTCGCGCATTTGCATAGAAGAGAAGATAAAGAAATAGATAAATATATAGGTATGTATGCATGTACCTATAGGAAAAACAATGTACTATACTCGTAGATATGTATTTTTTGAATAACGGTATAAAGATTTTGTTCGAAAGACTCATATGTTAGAAAGATATAGAAAGAAAGAGAAAGAGAGAGAGAAAGAGCGAGAGAAAGAGCGAAAGGACGACTGACACCTGCTTTCACATTGATCAATCAAGTCAAGTCACACCTAGTTGGTCTAGGTATGCAGAAGTGGGAAGAGCTTTATACTTACCAAACCAACGCGGCCGTGACTTGCCTAGATGTAAGGTATATGAAATCGGAATAAAGATTTCCTTTTCTTCACCGGAATAACGTTTCTCATACATGTATCGAAGGGGGTTTACTCCATTCGTACTTATTTTCGTACGAATATATCGAGGCGATAGCTATGTAGGTATATATGTATAAATCGTATATGTAGATATATAAAGAGAGATACGGGTCAAAAAGTTTCGAAATCAAAATTCTAATACATGGTCTATACGTATATCTATTTACTACACATAATAATAAAAAATTTGCAAACTGCATAAGTTGAGAGATGAGAAATTTTTTTATCGTTTTATTTTATTTTTTGCAAACAGATCGCTCATACTCGGCTAGTAAATGAAAATATACCGATACCAACTATTTCGATTTTTTTTTTTTTTTTTTCTTTTAACCGATCGTTTTTCTCGTCTCAACTTATCGAGCAATGCGGTAATTCCAGTGAAAGTCTTATCGCAATGAATTATTATAATCGAACGATTTCTAAGCGATGTGTTCGAAGCCTATATTGCATCTTATATTAAAATTCGGAAAATCATATTCATATAAAATCATATGTATCAAAATTGCGGCATATACATATACCCATCATACATAATATATGAGGTAAGAATAACAATATAGACGTATAGGAATAAACGTGAATAACTGTGAATCTGTGACATATGTATATATGTATCATATATGCTCGGATAAAAAGCAGACATTTCTCTCCAGACATTCCCCGATATTATTATTTAATACAGAGTTTATGGCCAGCACATGACGTCGTAAACAGCACTTAATTCAGTTACATAACTCCCGCAGAGTTTTTTTTCTCGTTAAATAACTTGCCAATAAAACTGTTTTCTTTTTTCTTTTTTTTTTTCTTCATTTCTTTTTTTTTCTCCTCGTCTAATGATACTTCGCTAAAATTTTCGACCTTTTTTTTCTTCTTCTTATTTTGGCTGTTTTTTTTTTTCTTTCTTTGTCATCGCGGTTTACGCCAATGCGGCAATTTTCGTGCCAAATATGACTATATGTCCGTATAGCGCGTGTCTAAATTATATATACTCATTTAATTTAACACTCGATCAATTAACGTATTATCATCGTATAGTTGTAAAAAATTTATTGGTCATTAAATAATGACCAAAAAATGGTAAAATAAAAGAATAAAACTGTATAGGTACCCACACGAATTCGCTACATAATATTCCTATTGGTATACGTACTACGTACTACATAAGTGAATCGAGACATCATTAATTATAATGTGAAATCAGTCTCGCTTTGTGATCACGCGAACTGTGTATATGTATATATATAGAGAAATCTAATTGCGAAGCAATATATCAGGATCAATGTTTTATACGGACAAAAAGGGAGCGATTTTAAACCGGCTTCACTAATGTGTAGGTAGTATATATAATATGTACCTATTACGTATATGGTAGAGTTTAAACTGATCAATACAGTTCACTTGGGTAGATGATCGTTAGTGAAGGTATAAACATCTTACGAGGTGTGAAAAGAATTTTTATTCATAAATTTGCGAGCAATTTGAAGAACGTATAAAATAGATAATAAATAAATAAATAAATAAATAAATAAATAAATAAATAAACAGATTATGTAATAATTATATACCCTGTTGATTAACATTATGCCATTTAACAAACCCGTGTATATTAACAATGATATATAGCAATATGTATATATAACGTATATCGATAGAAATACATACGTCTATACTGTATATATTTATATGTGTACGGCACTTTCATACACTTGTTCAAATATGCTAAAGATCCATTCCCCGAGTTATGTAACTTTTACAACCACATACACATACGCACATATCCCGTATATGTACGTAAACTCGATGTTTACTATTCACACATGTCCTCCGTACGATCATACATTACACACATATACAGCTTATATATTCTTTTTACAGAATATTATATTACGTTGAGTAATGTAGCGAGGGATTTGGTCAGGCTATAAGTTTGTTCAAGGTATCGATCGTGCCTAAAGTCCTGAAAAATGCATTTTAGCTTCTATCATTCGGCCCAAATTCCTCCCCATTCCCATTAATCCGATTCGCGATAGTTAGGGAATCTATTTACGAACGAAAATCGCGAAAATCGCTAATTGAACAACGCTGCAAACACGTAGCGCAGTTATATCCGTCGCTACCTTCGGTAGAAAACTATTCATAGCATACCGACATGCTGCAGTTGCATAAAGCTAGTGGATTCGTTGACCTGAGTATGGTATTACGCAAGTTGCGTCTAGCACTGGCAATGACCAGCGATAAGAGCTGTGCGGCTTGCCTCTTGATAGCCGACTGACTGGCCTAGCGCAACTTAAGTCTTGATATATGTTACACATATCAGGCCTGGAATAGATACCGATCACTTGCCTTGGAGGATCAGAAAATCACAATTTTTTATCGGTTTGACAATTGGTCAATTTTTATTTCATTTCTCTCCGATTTTTTGGTCCACCGATCTTCGACAAAATGTCTATAACTTGTTTGTCCAGATATTGCGGATGGGTGAATAAGACAAGGTAAATCACATGGGTTGGACACTTGGAAAAAAGAGATAATGTATATAGAACGTTTGTAGAATGAATAGCTACCTATTATTCGGGTTACGTTCGGGTTTCGAAGGGCCGATGTTTCCATTTTCTTTGATCCCCCATATGCGTACCTATTATAGTAGGGGTTTCACGTATGCAGATATATATATGCGTATAATAGGATTCGGATTATTAATTTTCTTTTGTACAATCTGAGGCTAGCTGGATACGAAACGACTGTCAAACGATTCTGGACTGGTCTTACCTATATATGTATACGTACGAATATACAGGAGAGAAAAAAAAAAAGAAAAAAAAAAAAAACGGGAAGAGAAAGAGAGAAGGAAGGCATTGCATCAGGACCAACAAAGACCGGGTCCCTTTATATTGCAAATATCATTCGGCAAGCGAAAGAACGAAGGAGAACGACTAGCCCGCAAGATACGTGTCCAATCTAACTTCCTTTGTGACAACATCTGTGGCCAAACCTGATGTGTGTTCTATACGTACGTATGTACGTATTTTTTAGCTGTAGTAAGAGAAACGAAAGAAGGAAAAAAAAGAAATTCTGTCAAAGGACTACGGTATGTCTTGTCATTTTTGTATTCAGCTATTCGCTGCAAGTTATCATTGCAGTAGATATATGGCACGAGTTTTGAATTCGAATATCGAACCGTGTATGTGTACATACGACGGGAGCTGATCCATCGGAATATATTATATATAGGTAGGTAGGTAGACCACGTGTATGATCGAGGGACGAACTCGCTTGTCCGCATGATCGGAGATTAATTATAAGGGACTGACTAACGAACGATCAAAACTGGCGGATGAAAAAAAGAAAATTGAAAAAAGAAACAAAAAACATGGTGAAAGAAGAGAGAGAATAAAATCAATCACATGACGCTCAGCGGCCACCAATTACACACACATGTGTGCTCACGAGCGTACGAGCGAGTTATCTCCACTCTAGACTCCAGAGAGTGTCAATTAGCTTTCAGGTTCAATTCCCAAAGCGAGTGAAATGTTTTTACGCACGATGTATGGCATATATATATTATCCACATACAGGTACTACCTATGTACACGCAAGGAAAAAGTGATAGCGCTACATACACCTGTGCTGATGTATGTACCTATATTTATATACATACCTTTACATGATTTAAAATACGATGGAGGAATCTTTTGATTTTACTTTTTTCTTCTTCGATTGTGAATTAATGAAACTTTGTAAATTGAATGAATTTCTAATGAAAATTAATGAAATTCTCAAAGATTTTAGTCCGTTGATTTATCTTCTGGATTATTCGTTGACCCTCATCTCTGCAGATCGGCGATCTGTGGGACATGGTATGGGATCGTCATTCCTCGAACTGGTGGTCGTAGTTGAATCGAGCAATAAATAAGCATCGACTAGAGAGTTTGAAGTCTGCTTTTGCAGGAGTAGGTAGGTAGGTAGGTATAAGGTAGGTGGGTATAGCTCGATAAAGAAAGACAAGGATTTCTCCCTTCTAGGTAAACGCATGCCAGAATGTCTTTGACAAGCCTCGAAAGAATCCTCATTCCCGTAACTTCAATCGGAAGTAACTAGAAATGCCGACGATATATTGCACCCATCCTTATATACACATTACACATATAGGACCTATACCTATACTCGGTGATTTTATTTCTTCCGTTTTTGTCACTTTTATTCCCCCCTTTATACCTACATATGTACCTATCTAGCCATACACACGTATATACACGTGTAATTTCACAACTACACGAGTGTCATACCTAGGAAACGTCTGCGTTTTGCAATTCGCTCCGAGGTGTACAGAAATACTTTCAAAAGTCTCAAACTTGGTGATTACAAGTCCGATATAGGCGCATACGGATGGAGAAACTATTTTAAAAAATGAGTGAAATATTTCCGCGTCAAAATCCGCCTTTTAAAAATTTTTTTTTCTTTTTTGTTTCATTCACTTTTCATCGAGGGACATTTTTACGGTGAAATTTGTCTATTTGTCACGCAATTAGGTACGACCAGACCCTAGATATGTAATTTGAAAAATATACCAGGAGTAAAGGTACGGCCAGATCGAATTAAACTCTGCGCAGTTAAATTTTAAGCCTAAGAAATTCCTGAGCTAGATAATTGATTGTCAGGAAATTACCATAAGCTACCCTTCCTGCCGTAACGTACCTACTACCGTACGTGTTATAAGCTTGCTCAATTATTACCTAACTAACCAGAAACGAGGAATGTGTGTGGAGACTGGGCCCCGCGGTTTAGTATAGCTTATATATTCCACACGTAACACGTGTCTAATCGTAGGAAACGAGATTAGAAAAAAATCAAAAATGCATTTCTACGTGTCATCCCTCAGGAGAAAAAACAAAATTTCATCTAATAATCAAATTTCAATATTAATTGATTAATTAATTAATGAATTATTGTTAATGACTACAAAATCGCGATTTCCAACATTGGCATCCTACCTATGTATGGTATATTGGTATATATACCTCGTAACGAGTTTTTAATAACTTAATAAGCTCGACCAGAATCTAGGCGATAAAATATGTGAAGAATCTTGTCTTCTGATCGAGGTACTAGTACCTATCTAGGTAATCGTCACTATATGCAGTTTCTTTATCGAGTGTATAGCATAGCAGATATATAGACGAGAAATGTGCGGAATTTCAGTTTATTAGTAAAAGTGCTAAAAATTGAAATTCGAATACGACCGAAATTTCCGTATACCGTATAATAGTTTGCAACGATGATCTATTCACCGTCTGTATACGAATATAGTATATATACAGTACAGTCTGCACTTGTCGTGCTTAGAGTACAGAGTTTATTGGTAACATCGGTTACTTTGGCAATACACGTACATACACACAAATTTCTCATTTTTTATTTTTATTTTTTGTTCCCCATCTAAAACTGCAGGCTCGTGCGGTCTATCAGAATCTTTTTATAAACCGAAAGAATTTTTGCTCAGTATAATAAAACACAAAAATGAAGAAAGTAAAAAATAAACCTGACAAAGAACGTTGGTACGCATTAAACGACGAGCAATTATCGTTCATCTTCGTTTTATAATTAGCGTAGGTATAATATTTATTATTGGACAAAAATTCTCGGCATTCTGTTTTTTTTTTTTTTTTTTTTTTTTTTCCTCTACATATCTCTAACACGACTAGGTATAATTAGTAGATAGTAATAAAAATGGAAGAAAAAAAAAAGAAAGAAAAAAACGCGGTTGTAATGGCAGTGGATATTTTATTGGTAGAATTTTTTTTTTCTCTCTTTTTTTCTTTACCCACCTTTGGAAATACGTCGGACAATCTTCGCTCTTGAAAACTGCTGTAGGCCACACAAAAAGAGGCTGAGCCAAGAAATATCACGTAAAGGCAGTTCATGCAGCGGCGTACGAGGCTAATCTTATCGATCTATAGATCTTTAGATTTTAGAGAAAATAGTACATCCATGAGCTACATAGGTGAATTTTTGGCAGGAATTGTGACAGGAAGTTTTTCTTCCAAAATCGTAGAGAGCAACGATCATGAAAATAAATGATGGAGATCGTTGATTAATTTCCATGCTAGGTATAAATACGTTTGAAGGGACCGAAACTCGTAGTTTTTTTTTTTTTTTTCTTTCTTCTTCTTCTTCTTTTCTTTACTTTTTCCTTTTTACGACTCGTAAAGAATCGTTCCCAGCCAAAAATCGCTCTTTCTTCTTTCGTGGGAGCCGCAGGGCCCTTAAACGCCTTAGCAATGTGTTTTGGGTTTCGAAAAAGTGGGTCGTGAGGTCATCGTCCGTTGTTTGCCAGTTAAACTGGCCAGTTTAACTCGCAGCTCGAGCTACTCCTTTCTACGAACGACTACCGATCGCTGATCGACGATCGACCCATTCTCGTCTTTAACGCATTCGTTACGCTCTTATGACATATTATATACCCAATACTCGGACACAAAGAAGGCTTTGACTCCAGAAGGACGTGGACGTTCGAAGTTACATAAATAATTACAAATTACATACCTACGCATAAGTCCAACATAAGTTGGTCCAGAAGTGTTCCAAGCTCCGTTTTTCCGGACTCGAAATAACAGAAAGGAAATACATAATCCGTTGATGCTGGGGGTCAAGCTTCTCGTTTCAGTACCAGAAACAGTTTAAAGCTTGTTTCGACTTAATAACGATCCTGAAAGGGCGGTGATTTATGGGGCCCCAAGACCCAACGGACTCCCCAGATGCCATCGACGCCCCTTTTTTCGTCCCATATTCCCCCACGGCCACGTAACCAGATTTATAAAACGACCAGATTTCTGAAAATAAGAAACCCCACGTATAATACGTAACGCTAATACCCATTTCCGCGCTCGATCGCAGATCGCTTGATCCAGCTTTGAATAAACCGACAAACATTTACTATCATCCCTTCGGAAGCGCGTGTGCTTCTATAATTATAGCCGAGATAAAAATCGCTGTTAAACGATTCAGCGCGATTTATTATAGTGTGTCGTGTAGTTCCGCACACGCAAGGTGGGTAGATAGCTGGCAGTTAGGGGCAGCCGCGGAAACTCGTGGGTTCGTGTGTTCTATGAAACGAAACCCTTTTAGTATGCACCCTTTCTTCTGCGTTTAACCCGTGCCACGAGTTTCTATCTACGAAGGAAACAAACGTCTGGTCCTAGTATGGTTTTGCCCGAAAAACCGCCCGCGCCGTCAAAGGACACCAGATTTCCGGGACGATAAGGGTCCCGGTTTTATACCCACCTCGATTTACTCGCGACGATTTACATCGGGTATATCGCATTTATCAACCGTTTTGCAATATACCAACTACTACGGGCTGACCTAAAGAAATCATACGGCTCTTCCACCGCTCAACTTGTATGTTGTTCGAGAATAACTGCATGTGTGCAGTGCAAGCCTACGCTCGAAGCACACATATACAGATAGAGGAAAAAATTAACCGAGGACTCGGACTCGCTACAACTACTTGTTCACCTACATACGTAGACGCGCCATGAATGGACAGCAAACCCAACTGTAAGCGTCGTAATACCGATTTCAGCGAAGTTATACTACGGTGCTTTGGATTCGTCGTCGTTTTTTCGATAGGAATTCCGTTTGATCGGCATTTTTGATCACCCCTTAAAATAAACGGCCTCTTTCAAGAAAAACTAAAGAGTTTTCATTGTTTTTCTTCCATCTTCGGAGACGAGAGGAAAGCCGAAAATGGCCACTTGCCGATATTTACCAATGGGCTTGTGGATGCTGTGTACTCTTATGTCTGGCTGCCCAAAACTATCGTCAACCGGTTGTGATGTCAGAGCGAGTGGCCCTTGAAGGTGCAGGTTGAGGAGGGACCGAATTCTGGATGTAAGAGAAAGGAATGGACGAAGGCTAATGCAGCTGCGGAGATAAATATTTTTCTAACTAACTAACAACCGAGAATTATTCGTAGGTAGGTACCTATTTAGCGAAGGTATTGGCTATTCTTTCCAAGGTTTAGTGTCTGAGTAATGGCCATTAGTATTTTTAATGACGATTAATTTCATTGACGCATCACTATTGCGGACCCACTATTGTTTGGTTTGCTAATTGTAAGATATCTCAGATGAGAAGTTTTCGGAGATTATACGTGCTTGGTGTAATTATTATACACTTAATTACACTTATATTAGCTAATTGGAAGACTGCCGGAACTCTCGAATCGATTTGTCCTTGGTTCTATAGCTGTAGAAATTCGGACATTTCCCAACTCCGTAAAAGAATATTGCACATAGATTTTCGATGTATTTCGTTTTTTTTCTTTTTTTGTTCATTTTTTTCCATCTACGGTCTAAACAGGGCGAAAATATTCCCATATCGAAGATCGATGTTGATAGGTGTCTAAAAAAATCGGATCGTTCCCAAGGGATTTTAGTTCGATCTATATACAGAAAGCTGAGATCCTGCAGTTTCTCTACACCCTGCAGATGAACATTTTTCTATAGTGACTTTCGGCAAAGTGGCATATAGATGATTAATCGAATTTTTTGCCGGCAATTAGTCACTTTCAGCAATGAGTAATAACTCGCTCTCAAGATTTTTTTGTTAATTTTATTCTTTTTTCAATTCGTTTTTTCTTCTTCTGCCTTCTCTGTCTATCCCTCTTTCTTCATGCCTCCAAGATGAATAAGCAGATCCATTATCAATCACGAGAATAACTTCAAGTAGGTATTACTTTACTACCTACTGAGACACCGTTTCTTCGAAGCATTATTATAGATTCATTCGGCTCGTAGTATGTACGTATAGGATTATTATTAGCTAGGAACCAACATCTTGGGTTTGTGACTCTCCCTATTTTCTCTAGGCCTCGGGGGTCTCGGGTACCCAAAACATAATCCATACATATATTTGGGTATATATGTATATTGTACATGTATGCATTATATAACTCATATTATAGATGTAGAATATCTTTGATCTGATACGTCGCGGTATTAGAAGAGAAGAGTTAATTTAGAACTCCTTTAATCTCGATTATACATTCTGGAATACCCATAGCTTCAAATATACCTATCGCGTACTATCGATCAACGGACAACAACACGCCCATTCCACGCATTAAAGTATTAGGTAAACGATACATCCGATCAAAGACCGAAAGAGAGAAAAAGATAGAAAAATAAAATGAAAAATATTCCAAGAAGGAGAAGAATGAGGATATGAAAAACGAAACTCAAAGCTTGTGGGACAGAGTCATATCACACGAGTCCGTATATGCGGTAATACGAAATACACTAGGGGTAGCTTCGCAAGGTCTAGGAAGTCCTACGATATCGCGGAAGTTCGTCATCCAATTCGGGTAAATTTTCATCTTTTTTTTGTTTCTTTTCTTTTCCTTTTTCTTTTTCCCTACCTCTCGTCGCGTATGGCTAGATTTTTTCGCGTTTCAAATTCGACGGAGTTTTAAGATTTTGGAAAATAGCTACCGATCCCGTTTCAGTCAGCGACTGGTGAGGAGCTAATCTCTCGTATTGATTGCAACGTCCTCTGCGGAAGAAACGCAATTTTTCACTTGGCGGGACATAGTGGCGCTCCGGATTTTGCCGGTCTACATAATACGCGGTTATGTATGAGTCATTGGTACATATACATACATACATGCACATTCACATATATACGCAGGATTCATACGAGTGCAGTTGAGGGTATCCCTCTCCCTGCCTCCGGATACACACACACACACACATAAATATATATGTGCTGCATGTACGACACATGGTGTAGCTTCCCTCTTTCCCGTCTTTCTTTTCCCTTCTATTTCTTCCTTTTTTCCCCTCTCTTTATTTATTTCCCCTACATTTCTCCCACCCTATAAAAATGCACCAGGGTCAGACTCTCCCTCTCTCTCTCTCTCTCTTTCTTTCTGTATATATACGTTATCTCTCTCCTTCTTTCTCTCTTTTTCTCGCTTTTTAGATGTCGGTTTCGGATGCGCAGTACCAGTTCAACCTTCGGTTTGTCCTCTGCGATACTACGACCGCACCCACTCACATATCAAACACACATCCTCAAAGTACCTTATGTCAAAGCATGTAAATGCAACAGCCAAATCATCCAACGTGACTAGCCGTGAATGCATTCAACGCTAATCAGCTTATAAACACCGCGTAACTACCACTACTGCTGTTGCTGCTATATTGCTGCTCCTTCAGCCCCTTATGCAAATAATTTCAACTTCGGGTACGTATGTACTCGGCAATCAGGGTCCCACCTGCATTTCGACATACATCACATACATGACTTTCATACAGAACCGCCTTCACTCGCCTCCATCATCCTTACAATAATTCCTCGCTGATTTCAATCGAATCAGTCAATCCTCGCGAAAAAAAATCTTCGAGTCTCAAAATTTTTCATTCATTTCAGGTAAAATCCTCGGTGTAAAAAATTAAGAGATTTCGTTTCGGGTGATTAGCTCAATAATTGATCGAACACCGATCGATACCTACTCTTGGATATCGTATATTTATTAACTTTTTGAGAAACGCGTGTGTTGAATAATAATAATCTTCTCATATACAATCTCTAATTATATTCCGTATAAGCAAACAAATTATCGGATCTGTAGATATGTATATATCTACTGCAGTCGTAAGTAATTCAATATCTATTTTGATCTGAAATTGTTTTTCAACCTGGTGCAGGAGAGGAGTCGATGATCACTGCAGATCGAAGTTTATAAACTGTATATGGAAATATTACGTGATTATATCTGTTCAGTGAATTTTTTTTTTTTCTTTTTTTTTGTTTGGCCATTGAATCACATCGATTCATTTTTATTACCGGATCGAAATCTTACGAAGCGATATTTTTCGCCAGCATCTTCTATATATGCCTAAGGTATGATTCCAGGTATAATAATCGAACCGCAAAAATTCATTTTGCAGGTTTCAAGTTCGCTGAAAGTTTCTCGGTTATGCATTTCTTCCCATGCATAAACGTATATACAGGTATATATGTGGGAATATGTGACTGCAATCTCTACATATATGCATGATTATCCTCAGGCTGCGGGTGACTAAAAATAAGTTTTTGCACACACCGAGTTATGAGCGAATAACATACACGCGGCACATATATGGTGGGGAGTGAAATAAGTTATGTATATGAGAAAGAGAGAGAGAGAGAGAGAGAAAAAAGTTCTGTTTACAAACTAACCCGTAACTAACTTAACTAACTAATTAACTAACAACGTGCAATATACATACATGCACCTTCATACATACATACATATATGTATATATATATATATAATATATGTGTTGTTACTCATTTTTGCAGACGACACGATAAAAACCATATTATGGTAAAGGAAAAACACACGTATGGTCACATATCTATAACATATTATGCGATTAGTCACTTATAGATCTCCACACCCTGTGTGAAGTACGTAGTACCATTGTTGACCAAGAGATATACACCACCCGAAGTGATGCAACTGACATGAGACATATTACAAGTCCTATATAACGTATTTGTATTATTCGTTATACTCGATGATAATTAGCGACACGATTAATCATTCGTATATACAGTGTGAAAAATATCGATTATATATTCGAGATGGAATACACATACTACATCGACAATTTCTTTACTTTTTGTAAATTTTTTTATTTAATCAAACGCAATTGTCGCCCTTTTTTACTCCGTTTTCATTACGTAAAAAAAAGTAAGATTATACAATCATTAAATGCAATTAGGTACGATTGATGTGTGTAGTACACAATATTCGAAAAAAAAAACTACGTAATACTTATATTATATATATACACGAATTTTGCCATATATAAGGTTTACATAATAATAATCGCTTCATTACTCACGAATTTAACAACACGGTTATATATTGTGCTTTAAATATTCGCAGAGAAAAAACTGCGCAGATACTTGGGTAAGGTCAGTGCCTCTCGTTCAAAGCCTAGTGCAATACAGCCAGCTGCATCGTACAATAAAATTTCCTCGTTATTTTCCACTCGATATGATAACGAGCCTTTTATAGTTACGATCAAATATTATTTTTTCTATATAGGTAGGTACCCACTATAAATAGATATTCTATCCTTGGATTATTTATCTCGAATTTCTTCCACAGATATTTCTCTGCTGCGGTCACTCATACAGACGTATGTATGCATGTACATACTATGTGCGAAAATTCATATTCTTACGCGTCTTTGACTCTAGTTTCTTTTATCTTTTATCTTTTCTCTTTATTCTCGATAACGAAATATTATAGATAAATATTAATTAATTCGTGGAAGCGAGCCTGCAGCTCGAAGATAAAGTAGGTACGTATTTCGCGCGTTGATGCATGCGATACCAAAACTGCAGCACGTTGTTCTTCTTGTCTCTTCTGGGCGCGTTGGTACCGGCGAACCGTCCCCGTGCCGTGAATGCCAAGTGCAAATTAGTACAGGAAGCACACAATAGACGTTCCTTTTGTTTTTTTTTTTTTTTTTAATTTTTTTTTCGTTTTATATCCACTGATGCCTGTTCGTCGAGGAATACAATGGATAAATACGCATGCGATCGTGTAGGCAGGATATGTTAATAGGCGAAATAATGGAGATTGTTGCGAGTGGAATCCAATGATTTACATTTAAATTGTTAAGAGATATTGAGAACTTTTATACACGTATATACATATATACATATATATGCGACGCGATTTCTGACATAGTTATACCTATACTACTGGAATCGTATAAATTTCAATCCGATGTTCTACCTATTCGTGCATTTCAAAATCATGCAACGTTCAAATATATTTTTGAACAGCTAAATTTCCTATACCGTCAATCGTTTTCGTTTTGACGTACGAATAGCGGAGGATAAGAATGATTTCATACAAATCAAAAATTTAAAGAATATAGAATTCGACTTTTTTTTTTATCTTCTTCATTTTGATTTTTCATCACAGTTCTTTTTTTCTTTTCGTTTCTTTTGTCGATCTTACGCTATTCGTTAATCCAAATCAAAACGATCACTCGAGAGGAAATTCGTATCTTTGAAATATTTTAACATACAGAATCGGAGGTTTAACATCGAAAGTTACTACAGAGATAATAGAGACGAATCAATTGAATCAAGAACGTTTAGAAATATGATAAAATTCGCATTATACAAGCGAAAGCTCAACCCAATGCTTTTAGATCATAAAGTTATGTTGAAAGTTTCTATACGAAAATCGGTAAGGGGTATAATGTATAAAGATCGAACGACACGTAGAGAGAATATAAAAACTAGTTAAGAATTAGTAATCGTGAACTTATCTTGATCTGGTCTATGCAGTGTCTGGTGATAATCGATCTTCTACTTCTTCATTCGGCAGCGGCTGGTATATCCATATTCCTTTGGTTGAAATTCACAATAGATAATAACCAGCGCGAAAGTGAAATAATTCGATCTCGTGAATGATTCGGAAAAACCGTGAGAAAAAAACCCAGAAAAGATCGTCAATTTTACGCAAATTCGCACCGATTTTTTTCCGACGTCTAATAATAATCTACCCTTACAAAAGCGGTCTGTAAGGTGACGGGGTGAAACGTGAACCAGTTGATCGTCGGTATTCCTCCTCCTATAGAGGAAGAGGATTCGCAGATGGCCGCTCAAGTCCCACTGGCCCAGTTCTCGCCGAGTTGCATCATCCCCTGCACCCTTGCGCTGGTGCAGCGCGGGTTGCACCTTCCGTTACGTCAGCGATGCAGTCAACCACCCATCCTCAGCTTCACCCCCACCCCCACCCCCACCCCCACCCTCGCCCTCGCCCTTGCCCTCTCAGCACCCTCGCCACCCCTTAACAGCACCTCTACCTATATAACCACCCCCCACCGCGCGACTAGTTTCTACTGCACTACGCATCCTCCAACCCCCGGTGCGATTTCGCACTGCGAATTTTAAGGAATTTTATTTCGTTTCAATTTGTGGGATGAAACGGTTGTGAAATTATTAATGCGAAAATAATTTGCCAATTATAATGCATATATTATGTTATCGGTATATGAATGTAGAATACGCGCATATGAAATTATTTTTACGATCTTTAAAATTGAAACGAACGAATGAACGAATGAACGAATGAACGAACGAACGAACGGGTTCGACTTAATTCTTATACGACTTTCTTCACAACTAATTGAGGTCAATTGTTAATTATTAGGGATATTAGCGGGGAACTTGTTTTGCACTGTTTTTCTTTTTTCGTTTTTTCAAGGAAGATCGCTCGCTTCGGACTCGTCAACAAAGAATTCCTCATTTAGCTTATCGAATAAGTATACAGGATTTTTAATCCGATTCGAATGTTCTTCTGATATTTGAACAAATGAGATAAACTAAAAAAAGAAAAAACCTCTGATTTATTTTACTGCATGCTATTGATTTGCGGAATTTTTTATAAATTGAGTAAACACATACTGTTTTACTATTCTGAATGTATATAATATGTAAATAGGTACATATTATACCTACATTCTTTTAATCATTTTTCGATTCAGTTGTAATTCAAGAATCGAAACGTTCCAAAAATTTTTTTACCGTTTTTTTTAACCGATATTAAAACAGCTATTGGTTATAATATTCGATGTTTATAAGTCCGCGGATGAGTCACAGACCGTGAACGATATTATGGAGTATGTTATATATATATGTATGCTACATATATATATATGTGTATAAAATATAAAAAATATTTCTGAGCGTGATAATAAATTTGAATAATTTATTATTATTGATTTATTTAATAAGCTATCTGGTTTCAACGATATTCATGCTGCTGAATAATTAACCCATCACACTATAAGCTATCGGCGCGCTGCTGCAAGGTTCGCAAATTCTATATTTAAAACAATAATTTATTTATAATATACATATATTACATTATATACTTGAGAGAACATAATATTCAAGTAAATAGAGTCAATTTTATCACCAATGGCTCAGCTTCGATAAACACCTCAAATACATATATACGCTGCACGTACATACATACATATTGTAGCTTAGATTTTCTCCGCGACGAAGCGCCACCTCTCGATGAAAATATCTCGACTCCAAAATAGAAAAAGAAAATTGGGAGAAAAAAAGAAACAAATAAGAAAAAATTGTTCTTCAAATATTTTGCTTATGCCTTAAGCCTTGAGGCAATCGCATTATCTTCGAATTATATGCGTTTCGTGAGTTTCTATTTACCCTTACGTACGTACGTGAACGTGCTTGAATAAATTATCGTGAAAAAACAAGAAAAAGTTGACGAATTATGAAAAAAAAAAAAAAAAAATGAAAATATTCACGAATAAAAAAAATAACCGAGACATTTAAACATTTCGAAAGACTCTCCTATATGTTAACTAGCTCTCGAATCTTGTGTGTTATTAGCCAATCATTTAACTATTAAAAAATTGACCACATACCATCTTCGATAACACCTTATGCCTAATTTGGTATAATAATATAAATTTGAAGTATAATTTTATCGAAGAATAAAGAAAAATATATATTAATACGTACATTCATGTTATGTATACTATGACGTTGACGGTTTAAATGTATGCGATACATTTAAACTGAAATTAAAATAAATTATTGAATATGTGGGACAGAAGGCTGGAGCAGAACTGTATAGTACACGAGCGTAAAAGTTGCGTGTCTAATAACGGGCAGGTCTGCATCGATTAACATTTTTACCTTTATATACCCCTAACAGTATGTATAATATCGCCGAGCGAAATCTCCCGATAAATAAACAACCTAGGGAATGAGAACCGAGAGATCTTAATCTGTACCAAACCTGCTAATGCGGTGCAGGTGCAATTTACGATTAAATAACAAATTTCATACATTAGAGTGAATATTTGCTTGTGAACAAAAAAAAAAAAAAAAAAGTGAAAATTTACGTTTCTGAATTCGATATGAATTAGAGTGACTATAACAAAAAATAAATAGAGCCAGTTGGATATTCAGACGTTATTATTATATTATATAGATTAGGGTGGTCCTTAATCTGATCATTTTAGCGATAATGAGATAGGAAGTAAAAAGTAACCCCGAAGCACTAAAAATCGTGTCTTATTTAAATGGAAAAGTTCAAAGGAACCTTGGGTTTTGAGTATATTTTTTTTTCTACATATTTGGAGACGTTCTAGCCCATGGCTATGGGAGCATTGAAATTCGAATATGACCGAATCAAGGACCACCCCAATATATTTACCCCTCATCATCCTGGGATAAGAGAGGAAGGATTCTTTGTGGGAAAACAAGCAATAAAACACGATGTACAAACGCGTGTTAAAATAATCATAGCATGGTATTTTATCGGTCGTAGATCATGGTCTATATAGGTATATGAGCTTATAGTACCCGTCCTGCGAGCGACCCTCATACGTGCACATGTGCTTAGCATTGAGATCATAAAGCGTTACACACTCATATCTTCTTGAGAAAAAAAAAAGGAAAAAGAAAAAAAAATTAGGGAGATCTGAATGCGTGTTTGTGTGCGTAAACGCGTTCTATGCATGGCTACAGGTGTAGGTATATACTTTTTGTTCAAATGCGTGTGTGTGTGTGTGTGTTTTAAAGACGAAAATGATCACCGTATGTGTTCCCATATCAAACAACAATGGTTGTAGATGTAAATAAAACTGAGAAGTGCATTCTGTTAGCTCTGTGCCGGTGCAACCGGTATGTAGATATACACGTGCACGCACATACGTCTATACATGTACATACATACATAAATAAATTTCAAACGCGAGTTTCTTCAAGCGCAAAACCGGATCCGGATGCGGTTTGCGCAGATGTACGAATCTCCGTTGTGTGTTAAGAATAACCTGGATAATGGAGCTTGAAAAATTGCACACGGTGCAGCACACAAGACCCCACCGTGCCAAATTTTTTCTTCAAGGTGATGCTGTACCTACGAGTGCTTTTCCTTTCGATTACAAAATCGCATGTTATAGGGTGAGGATATTACTAAGAGCGAATCATTCTTCCGTGAATCGTTTCCAATATTGATTTTTCTTCATTTTTTTGATTGATCGTTTATCGAAAACCGGAACGATTCACGGTATGAAAATTCGTTAGGGTGATCCGACGTTATATTATACTCATGCGTGATCAATTTTTGATCTGTTTCCACTCCTTGCCTCCTCTTTGTTCACTTTTTCTTATTTTCATCGTTATCAACGCGAATTTAATTATATGCAAATTGATGGTGATGCCGAAGTTTACGAGTATAAGTGACCTGAATTTGTACATCCATATATGTTTCACCTTTCCAGGCTGCAGCAGCAGCAGCATGATGCGGTTGGTTATACCCATATATACTGCCCAATTTAATTTGAATGCCAAATTTTGTGAAATGCAGTTCCCTCCGGCAACGAGAACGGTTTTCGCCTTTGTTTGTCGATCGTATGATTATAAATAATAATAAGCAAAAAAAAAAGCTCAAGTGCTTCGGCGTTTATTACAGATCGCAGCTACATATTTGGTGAATCGTTAACTCAAATTTAGACAATTAATTAATTAGATTGATTGTTTTATTGGGTCTATATCATAGATAGAGTAGATCTTTTGTTGAAAGACTAGCCTGCAATCTCCCGCGATTTTTTACTTATAAATTTGTTAATAAATATCTCTAATTCGATCTGAAGTGAATGACCAGGATCTTAGAGCGGAGGTTGAACGGTTGAGATAATAAATAACCGAAGTAACTAAAACGGCAAAAATGAAATAAAGAAACGGGCCTATAACGCGTATCTAAGTTCCAATGATAATTACGTATCAAAGCAAAGCACCGACCCGGTCTCTTTCAACGAAACTGAAAGTTTAGAGTCTGAAAAAAGCATGGGATCGCAACCTCGGTATACTAACTATACACACATTGAGATATCTACTTAACAAATTCACGATCAACGGACAAAGAGAGACCCAAGAAATCTCCCTCGTCATATTTACGACGAAAAACTTCCGAGTTTATTGCTCAGAAATGTCAACTAGTATACCCTCCACTCCGCTCCAAGTTTGCGGCATGAAATCACTCGTCTTAATAGAATCCCGATTCGAATTTGACCTTTTTTTTTATTCGTCTCTTTTTTTTTTGCTCCGCTGTAATTAAAAAGATGACTGTTAATTACGAACGCAGATTTTCTCAGGGTCTATCGTGTAGAATTTGCGATGAAGAAATCGGGCGAAACGCGATTCGCGCGTTATTTAGGATTAGGCAAAAAACGGGTACAGTGCGAACTCCGAATAAGACCGAGTATAGGACAGAATTTTACTTCGTATGGTCTGAAACTTGGGATGTTACCAATGCGAACTTTACCCTCTCTGAATAAACAAGAAAATAAGTGTTAGAAATAGATGAATGAAATTGATTACAATCAATTGAAATTTTCATTACTATACTATTGTTCAAAGCATGAATTAAGATCGAAACGCAATTTCCACGCGCGGTCCTGTTCAGAGGTTCGCCCCCGATTCTACGATGCGCGAAGTAGTGAGGGCAACTTCCGAACGAAGATTTGGAGAGGGCTTATTCAGAGGTTGCACTGTATATGATAAATTCTGACGACTTCCGTTCCCTTCGTTTATCCGTATTGCCTCGAGCTGTTTCGCATCGTTGAATTACTTTTACCAAACTGTAAATTGTAGCCTCAAGGAATACTTGAGGGAGATCAATTTTATCGATCTTACACCGTTCATTGTCGCTGATATATTGTTCAATCTCTCGAGAATCTGCGCGCGGACCCTCGTCTTCCTTGGCTCGAGAATCTACGGATCCACAAAATCAACCCGCCCTGTTTTTTTTTTTTTTTTTTTGCAGCTTTTTCTTTTCCCACTCTTTGAATATAGAGAGCTCTTTGTTCCCTCGTCTTCACACCGTACGATGCAGATTCGTGCCGAATACGTCGTAGTAAAAAAAGCCGAGATGAATAGACGAGTAAATAATTTTTTTTCTGTTTTATTTTTTTAACAAAAAGATCGTGCAAAATTTTTGCGGATTTTTATTTCAGGAGTTCTTTCAAATTCATGTCATACTATTCCCGATAGTGATGATTCTCTCCCATATCGTAAAAAGTTTCGTGCATATAATAAACCATCTCACGGTCCATATCGAACCTCTTTGACAAAAACAGGGCGAAAAAAATGTCCTAAAAATAGTCATGGTGTAATCGGAATAATAATAACAATAAGGCTAACGTCGTTATAATATTATACAATCATTTCGACCGGATCAAATCCTCGTAAATCTTACGCTCTTCAATATACGTTTCAGCACCACTCCGAAATATATAATACATTATCCCCATACCTACCTACGTTATTCGCGAATCGTCAGATTTTCTCTAAAATCATTGAAATATTGAAAAAGGAGGAGTGAGGGGAGGATGGGGAAAAAAGTGACCAAAAATATTCTCCAAATTTTAATTTTTTTTGCATCCCATTTCGCCTGAGGTTCTATACTGCAGTTATACCTAGCGAATTCGCTAAACGCCGTTGCGCTGCAGTATACGTGCAGATGGCGAAATAATTTCTTTCTACCGAAGCTAACTCTGTAAACACGCGTGGCTTTTTTTATTCGGGCTAAAATTTCAAGGTTACGATAATTCGCACAAGGGGAACTCGGAACTTGGGTAGGTATAAGTATAGACCAGTATACCTCCACTCGGTTATAGGAGAAGCAGCTGGCCTCGGCAGAGGCATATGTGTGGCCCAGGGGCCCAAATCCTCTCTCTTCTTCGTCTTATGATTCTGCTTCAGCTTCTGCGCTGAAACCCCATTATGTAATCCTTTATACTTATACCACCTGTGTATATGCACATGGTTTAAAACCACACATACGAAGAGTTAGGAATTCGAGTAGAGCAGTTGCGAACGAGTATATGTATGCGAGAACGATCCCTTTGCAGAATACGTCTTATGTGTGCACATACACCCTTGTACCGATATGCGAATACGGGTATATATGTACATGGTATATATATATGGGTCAAACCGCTGCGCAGAAAAGGTTCGCTCTTACATAGAGGAAGGAATTATTTTTTATTTCATACTGCGTCGCTCCTTCCTTTTTTTTCTTATTTTTCGAACCTTGAACGGAGGCTACGGGTCCCAGGAAGGACCGGACACGTGTTCCTTTGCCTTTATTTTTTTACTTTTTCTCCATCCTCGAGGAACCGTAAACAATAGTTATATGTAGTTCGTGGTGAGAGGAAGAGTTGCGCGGGGTTGTTAAAAGCTCGCGAAAAAAAAATTTCGCGATTAATTATTCCTCCCATTCGTATAGGTGGACAAAAAAAATCCACTGGATGGACTAACGAATCGAATTCGAAAAGAGTTTACCTCTTTATCTCAGAAATTACGATTTTGACGAAATTTTTTCAATTTTTTTAATCTCACCGATCGAACCGTGTCCGATATATATTATGTTTTGCCATTTTTTCATCACTCTTTCCCTATAATATATATCCGTATGTGATTTTCTCTCATATGTATACCTACTCCGTTATCAAATGCCTTGCCAATGTTTTGCTTCGTATAAATAAACACGACGATATTGCTGACGGGAATTATTCACGCGTCGTACGTACGCGATAAGTACATACCTATGAGCACAATAATTATTGCACACTGCATAAAATACTCTAGCAGCCACATATGTAACGGTTTTCGCGAGATATACCAAGGTGTCGTTTTTTTCTTCCCAAAATACGATTTTGGAAATGCTTTTCACCCCGCGTCAGAAACGCTTGGATATATTCATAGATCTATCGATCTACGGTGTACAAATTTGAATCCAACGACAAGTTTCCCCGCGTTTCATGTATCACGTAGGTATATATCGTTACCTATATCGAGAAAATGATGATAGGTATATCCACGAACCCCTTGGGCGATAGAAAACGTACTACCTACACACAGCTACCTTTCTCAGGGGGTCCAATTCTGATTTAGACAAAACGTTTGATCTCGTATTTATAGACGCGGCATTAATCCCACTTTCCCTTTCCCAGATATAGTATACCCACGTATACCAACATATGTATACGTTTGCGGTTGCGTATTAATGCAACGAGCCGAGTCACCGTCAATCGATATTGGGGTGGATCGAGATGGAGGTGTTCGTTATTTTTTTTTCGCGTTTCTATCAGGCGGAAATTGCGATCTGTGACGAAGTGCATCAAGGTACCTGTAAGCTAGGTCATGCAAAACCACGTATTCCCTGCAGGACTAAGAAGGACTTCTTCTTACCGCAAACAAAGACCCTCTCAGCTCTCTCACGATCGGTATATACTAAATACACAAAAAAATTTATCGCTGGCTGAAATACCACCGAAAATAAAACGCGTGCACTATATACATCGCGCATGTATGACCGTGTATCTATGTAGGTAGATCTACTATACCAGAAACCGTACAGGTGTTACGCCATCTGGAATACCTATCTTGTTATTTTCGGACGCGCATATATTAGCTCGGCTCACCCTAATTCGGCAAACGTGCAGACGGTTTTCTACCCACTATACGTATACGCACGTATACATACGTAATGCGTACCTTGTTTCGCTTCCTGTAGTAGAGTGAGCCTTTTCCGTCGCGCCCTTCGCGTCTCCCCTTTCCCTGCAGTATACATTTGCGTGTATCTACTTCCGGTCACTTTTTAGATACACTACTAATGATAAATGTGTCCTATGTCTACACCTCTACACAGTTATGCTTTATGTTATTTTCTTATTGTCCCATAAACCACGTGGCGGGTATAAATTCGATGCAAAATATCAAAGAAATTCTGGAAATACGGAATCATAGGATTTCCATTTTTTCAACGAAATCATCCAATCAGGTGTAGACATTTTTGAAAAATACGTGTCGTGACTTACTTTATGACCCATATATCCGTATCTGCAGAGAAGGACGAATGTAGTGATCAGTTGAAGGTGTCTAGCAGCTTGTACATATACGTAGGTATACCTATAGATACTTTACGACGAGACGAGTTATATTCACCTACGCTGCGAGATTTCGCGAGGATAAGTGTAAGTGGTAATAAGTATAATACCGACCTTCAATGTGGATTTAACACATTTTATCTCATACCCTTGGACACGGTTCTTGAGTATGTCGAACGATGGGGAATAATTGTACAAGCATAGTACGAGTGTAATAAATCGCATTTAAACTCCTGTTGTAGCAATTTGTCAATCGGATGAATTCACTCATTTATATTCTAATCGCGCAACTGGTTCGTAGAATTTTTTATAAAAACGAATATCGAGTGATTATAGCTCGGTTTCGCTTCAAATTTAATTCCACCGTGTCACGATCTCGTTTTGAATAATTTTAGATAAAAACAATATCTACCCACCCACCGGTTTCACGACACACTGAATACGTACACATGTTATTGTTCTCCTTCTTATTCTCGTTGTTGTATTATCATATCCAACGATTTAGGCATCTTATAAGAGCGATGATGTCAGAGTGAGACAATCCATAGTACGATAAAGATATATATATATATACCTACCTATATACACATACGTATGCCTCAAAGCTCGGACTGACCTAACAAACTATTAAAATAGTCGTACAGATGGTGTTATCTTAATTGAAATAGTTCAGAGTTAATTTCTATATCAGTTAATTAAGAACTCGTGAACCCAGTATCTACACGTTCAATTTTTACGCTGATATCATCGTCGTAATGTCGCAGAAATGCGTAACATAGCACAGCTACACCTCTATGTATATTCAAAAAGGGCGTAGATCTGTCATTGACAGGCCTAATCAAAGCAAATGTTGAAATTCACTATCGTCGTGACTGAAGAAAAAATAAATTAAAAATAAATTAACGAACATACCTACGTTAAAAAATAAATCAATCAACTACGACGAAAGTTCTGGGTTTATGGTCACGCTGATGTGCGTGCTGTTACCTCGATGATGGTCATCGTGCAGAGCTTAGTGTGGTTTAGTTTAGGTATATAGTGCAATGGTGGCAGAAAAACTTGTGTAGTTATTTTAAACAGCTTGATATTTGGTGGACTGACCAATGTGCCTGCGTTTCCCTTCCGGGAATATTATCATGCAAATATGACGGTCGAATAATAAATAAATATGTGTGTGTGCGCGCGTGTGTGTGTAATAAACTATAATATAGCTACGAAACGTTGACTGGGCACAGTTAGTCGTTTCACTCAACAAATTTCAGTAACTTGATACGTTTATGATATGTTTGGTCAATTCTATACGTACTACGTATATACATGTGGATATATCTTGCCTTCGATATGTTTAAATACGGCGTAATTCTATACGATGTGATTAATTTTATTATTCAAAATTAAACCCCCGGTGAAAGAGAGAAGTGAGTTAAACGATATTTATTAGCTAAAAAACGTACATTTAGGGCATCTGCCCTGAACCAATTAGATACCTCGGACTTCTTATAGTACGTGATAATCACTGCAGAAGAAACTCTCGATGGACGTAAATGCCCGTTTTACTACAGCAGAGATATTGGAAGGGGTGAGTTTAATTTCGATTCTTTTTATTGCATGTGTGTGTGTGTGTGTGTGTGTGTTTCTGATATGGCGATAACACAGTAAACGACCGTAATGTATGACCGAAGGAAATTCAAATCTAGAGATTGTTTCGCGAAATCAAGAAAAATGAGACCCTCGTGAGTTCCTTGAAGAATATCAGCCTCTTTTTCCCGGTCCATATATCTATACCTCTTTCCTTCCTTCCTTCCTTTCCTTCCCTCTTTCTTTCTTTCTTTATTCTTTCCTTCCTTCCTTACTTCAATATGGTGAAACGTTGGGGGTGATGTGTTTATGGCTAAATCACTTTTGTTCCAAGATGTCGTTCTTCTCTAAGGTATATAAGTATGTGTATAGCCCCTTTCATATCCAGCCCCTCTTATATTCTCGAATCTCGCATGTATACGTCTAGGTATATATTATATAGGTATACCCACCTTATATAGTATCTAGATATTCTCTCAATTTTTCACCTTTTATTTTACCTATATTGAAAGTGAAGAAATAGATTTTTCCGTCAGTTCTTTACGCGGACGATCACTCTTGACAAAGTTTTTTTTTTTTTCAAAATAAACAACGAACTACATCGCGATATATGGTAGATGTATGTAAAATCATTCTTCTCTCGTTGAATGTATCGCGATATTTGAAAAGCTTTAGTTTTATTGCTAAAAAATGCGAAATAATGCGATATATGTGCAATTCAAGCAAATATACGAAAAGAGGGGGAGTAAAAAGAAAAAAAAACAAAAAACGCAGATGAATAATGTATAAACGTTGAATTAGATCGGCGAAATTTTAAGCTCTTAAAAACTAATGGAAGGTAGTAATTAACGAGTAGTAGTAATGGTAATTACCTGCGTCCCCGTGACGCAGAGGGGTTCCTCGTTTCCTACATCGATGAAACGCCGCGAGCCAAGAACGAACGAGGAACCCGATGGATCGAATTGTAATTTCAGCAATTGGGTGAAATTGGTTTCGTGCGGTGGAGGGAAACTCACTCGGTGTGGATTTCGGCTAAGGGAACAACCGGTGACTAACTCTTAGGTCATATACGATCGTATCTAAATCGTCCCGCAGGAGTTCGCAAATTATGAAGAAAAAAAAACCAATAAGATAAGTTGGATTGGAATCGAAAATTCGTTTAGTCTAAATAAGTCCGGCTCGTTATAATATATTCTTCATTTTTCATTTTCCATTTTTCATTTCGCGATATTTTTATTATTATTATTATTTGGTTTCAAATCTTCGCGAAGCTTCTTTACGCCGAGAAATCGCGTTTAGAACGCGTGCGGTTCGCCTGGGGCTGGTCAATCAGTCAAGATATCGAAAATGAGGGTGTGGGGGATCGGCAGAGAAAATCGAGGGTAGTATAGGAAGGAGTAGAGTTATGGAGAGGCGAACAGTTTTTTCAAAAAAAAAAATAAAAAAAAAAGACAAAAAAAAAAGAACTTGGAGGGCGTTGGATCATTATTTTCACGGAAGGCGAGCGCTCAATGGGTCGCATTCCTTGCGCGCGATCGGTAGTATTACGAATCATCCTCTGATCCGTGTTCCTTACTTCCTTCTATTACGCACACCCTCGTATCTATGAAAATTTTTCCCAAGAAATTGGCGACGAAAAAAATTCCGATCGTCGAAAGATTTCGAAATTATTTCACCGATTAGGTGTTACCCCGTTCTTATACGACGAATTTGTCATTCATAAAACAGATCTTAGATCGTGGCGGAATGTTTCTTCAAAGGATATGCAACTGCATAGACCATTGAGAGTTGCGAAACTTCGTTTGGTTTTGCTAAGAACGTTTCGCAAGAGTTCAGAGAGCAAAGTCTGGCACGATAGGAGATCGCTTCTTCTTCTTCTTCTTCTTCTCTTCTTTGGTTTTTCTTATTCTCTTTATATTTCCGTGGTAACGGTGTCCTGCGCGAATCGTTCTCCAGCTCCAGAGTCTGACAAATGTTGGGATATCAAATCGCCGAAGATCGAAGAGGTTCGTGTCGAATAGACCGGATATATGCTCGTCTATGACACATCGCTGTGCTTATCGTGAAGTATTGTTATATTCCGATTGATATGTGGCTTCTCCTTACTACAGCCTGGATCAACTCTAAGATCTACGTATCGATTCCGATTCATATATACTTATGTAAAAACCGATTATTCATCGCGTTTGAAAAGATAGAAAAAATCTAAAAGAAAATAAAATCAAAACTATTAGACCCGACTTCTTTTTACCCGAAAGAAATAAAATCGTCTCATTGATGAATTGACATTTTTTTTCCGAATCGTAATCGCTGTGACTATCAGACGCGAACTGAAACAGCTTTAGCTTCCGTTAAATGGTTGATAACTATATAAGTGGAATCGCGGGGTCATTGGCCGAGTTAATATGTCTGCCCTTTAAATTACGTCACACGAGAAAAATTAGAGAAAAAAAAAAATATGAAGAAAAAACGAAATAAGGCCAACTGTTGCAGCGATCTTGCAGCTGATTTGTTTCTTTTGGGTGATATCATAGGAGGGCATATATGTATATGCGGATGTATTTATTGCGACGATAATTTTCATCAATTTTTATAGAACTTGGATTTTATGATTTTTCAAAAATATTTTCAAACGATGTGTCTCACGGTGTAATTTCCGCGATATTTTTCATACTTTTGTATTTCCTCGGTGAAAATCATTCGTCATAGATACGCCGCGCAGCCTGCTGCACATACTTGAAAAGCAATTTTCTTCGGTGATTTAGACCTACAATTTCATTTTATGGGGTTTAGAGATAGAGCCGTTAGGTTACGTTGCGTAAAATATCGAACCGAACCGATATACGAACCACGAACAGTTACGTATTTCGGAGGATTTCCGTCCGCGAGGTAAATACATATATAAATCGTCTTACATTACGTAAAGAGTGAATTTGGTTTACTTCTATTTCTTGTTTATCGCAAAATTAAATTATTTACAAAAAAACAAAAAGAGAAGAAGAAAAAAAAACCAAACGATATTAAAAAATTTCATGCGATTTATAACGATCATGTATTATAGCTTATAGGAGAAACTTTTTCCAGCATTTATAATTATTAATTAGCTACTAATCGATTATACCTATTTAAGATCTGTTATTCGATCAGCAAAATTTAAACGATTTTGCAGCTACATATATTTATATATATATGTATAGCGATAAATCTGTCATCCATTATCGACGGTTTAATCTATGTAAATAAACGTGGCTAATCTAAACACTAATTACATAACTCGGCGATGTTATAGTCATTGATGATAGAAACCAATGCGAGCTTTCGTTCATTAGTTAGAGTTATATCGCAGCGCCTCGAATAGATCCGATAATTTTTAACGCAGACAATAATTTTTTGGCGAATGAAGAAAAATTCGTAATTAACTTAATCTGCAGGAAGAGATTCTCTTTCCGTCGTGTCAATTCAACTGTTCAATGAAATTAATTCCAAAGGAAGTAACAAAGATTTTTTTTCTTCAATTTCCTCGGGTATAATGAGCTTTGAGAAATCCGGTTAAATATAAATTCAAATTTCAACGTCATTTTAGATTACGTTATACGTATAGCAGAGGCTAAAAAATTTCTGAATGATTGCGTTAATTTGATTGCCATTTTTTTTTTTTTTTTTTTTTTTTCTGGTTGTCGTACACTAGACTTGGCACGATCGCGAAATAATAATTAAAATAGGAGAGTCAACATTTTTTAGTCCAATCAAAGCGTTGAAGTGTCCGTTGGGTATATATATCTATACATCAATATACATATATACGTGCATATGTATGTGATACTACATATACATCGATATGTTTGTGATCGATGTTCATTCAGACGAGATCCCCCATATATATATAGTATAGTATATACACATGTGTGTCGTGCTTATGTATAATATAAACTGGGTGGGGGGGACGAGGGGGGAGGGGGGTTTAAACCGTTTTAAATATTGTATAACGGTTTATGAATATAAAATTTCAACCCTTTTCTAATTATGATCAACCCTCTAAATATAATATAACTACAACACTTTCAAAACTTGGGATCTGACTTGCTGTCAGTGACAAACAAACAAACAAACAAACAAGCAAACAAACAAACACGTCCGTTTTTAGACGGACTTCCGGCGCAGCTGGATTTCGCTTCCTCGAACCTCTCTGCAGGCACGAAGAATCAAACCAAAGTAAACGAAACGAAACGAAACCAAGGCAGGCCAAGCCAAGCCAAGCGATAAGCTAAACGAAATTTCAGACCTCACCCTTTTCACAAAGAAGAAGAAGAAGAAGAAGAAATAAAAAAGGGAAGAAAAAAGGAAACGAATACCTTTCTTAACTCCTTTGTGTAACAGTTAATGATTAAGGAAATAGTTCTTTTATTCGGTTACGAAACACTTTATAATAATATAAAACGTACAGCAAGATTTTACAATCCATTAGAGAATTGACTGTACGATAAAACCTGCGAAGGGGTGGTTTTTTTTTTTTTTTTTTTTTTTGAGATTTATATAAATTACTTATCGGTTCTATTTGTATAGACGAATAAGAACACGTCGAGAAATAGAAAAGGACATGTTAATTTATGGTGAAAAAGTTTCTTGATTGTTGATCGTGAATAACGTTGTATTACGGACCTAACGCAATTAGGTCGCGCGTTCAAAAGGGGGTTAGTAAGGGTGTTTCGTGGCACAGTTTTGTTTTTTATTCGGTTTAATTTAACCCTTATGATGCCACGTGACCTAGAAACTGGTAGGTATTTGTACAGATGTTGTTTTATATTATATTATATTTTATGTGTATGTGTGTGTGCGTGTGTGTGCGAGTGTGTGCATTTCAGCCCCGTATACAAAAACCTTATTGTATATTCAACGCGCCATCTTGACTCTTATTCGAAAGTAATTGCATATAAATTGGCGTGTGTTTATACAGTTTGATATTCACCATAAAACCCAAGAGGGCCCCGCATCTGATCCTCATCCTCGACGTTTGCGCGGTTCCTTTGTCGAAAGGATATTCCAATACCTCAATAATACATATCCACATCTTTAATGACAAATTTCTCATCAATTTTTCACCCATCAATGATTAATTCACCTCAATATTATCATTTTTCCATAGTTTGTATAAATACAGAAAATTTATACTTATTTTTATACATAATTAAGTATCATATACATATCAATGGTTAATTATGGTAGAATTACATCGTAGAATATAAAACTATATCGCAAAGAAATTTTTTTTTCTTTTTTTTTCATTTTCATTTTCACTTTACGTATCCCGCAGGTGATGAATTCCTCTTGATAATAGAATAAAGGACCTCCACCCGTTCATAGGCATCTAGTTTTTTTAGTTAGGCAGGTGCCTACGGGATACTATACCTACAAACAGGTCGAAAAAGATAAAATAAAGAGACAGGCGCCAGTACCTATATGTATAACTATTCGGAAATAGCACCTCGAGGTTTTCAAATAAAACTAACAAACTTTGCTATTATTCGTTCACAATAAATATTCCAAGCTGTAAGACAAACAGGGACAAAACCGCGTTCTTTATCAGGGGAGAAGATTTTTCCTTTTTTTGCCATTTTTTTTGGGGGGATTGTTTTTTTTTCTTTTTTTTTTTCTTTTTTTTAATCGCCAAATCCGCAACTCTAAATATTACGTGGTGGTAGCTAAAGAGCTTAACGATTTGCAAAGCCGTTAACTCGAGGGTGTGCTGCCAACTCATACATACATACGTACCAGGGTGTAGCCAGGGGAAGGATTGACCTACTCCTAGTGGAGATTTTCCTACACATACGGTTTCTTCGCTCGATTTTTTTACATGCTGGGTAAACCTGATCTTCGAGACTCCACAGTTTCGATCAACGATCAATATATTTTCGTATTTGACGGAAAGCTGGACGTCGACGACGTCGAGGACGAGGCGTGAAAATTCAGAAAGAATCTGCATACAAATGGGTCTATCAGGAGAGTTAACAGCTCGACTCGATTTGGGGCTGTGATTTTTCTCTGTTCATGGCACACCTATCCTCGTAGCCATGATTGACGTGGGGTTCAACCTTCGCCCAGCTACTGCCACCCTAGAGTCCTATAGCCGCCCCCAAAAGGCCCCAGGAGTCGCCCGGGGGCTTGCAGCCTTCGCCTCGCTTTCTGCTCATACCAAGTTCGAGGGTACTCGAATGTTGCCACCCCAGTCATTATTTCGGCATTAACGCAGGGGCTGATTTCGCCCCATCATACAGATTCGCGAGTTTATTGGGTATTATTGGTCACCCGGAACAAGTATTTAGAATTTTCGTCCTCCGGGTAAAATGAATATGATAAATACCCATGATTCACGAAGACCGAGCGAATTCGAATCAATTATCGATTTTATATTACGAAATTGAAGCGATATCACGTTGAGTTTTGCGAGATGAAATCGCGACGATCTTACCCTTCAACCCCTCGTCTCGATATAATTTGTCATTCAATTAATAACGCGATACTTATATATATCTGTCGTGAAAATAATTTCTTTTATGACGGTGCAATTAATCGATTCTGCTTATCGCAAGGTGCGAGTAGAAAGTAACCGGTATTATGCTATTAATATACGGTGATATTAATACATATCACCGGTTTCGAGAATAATTGGGTTAACGTTTTCTCAAACGAAAGAAAAGAGAGGAAAAAAAAGGAGACATTTTTAGGAACAACTTCGACGTGTACTTTAATTAATAATTACAAAACTGATGGATACATTTTTTTACGGACTTGTATTATCGCCTTCTGACAAGTCTTGCCAAATTACGCCACTACTTAACTTCGTGTTTTTCGGATCAAGCAGCTGTCGCAGTTTCCGGTGAATTATGGAGCCTAATAGGGCCGTGGAGGGCCAGGCGGGCAAATTATTGCCGAATTGCACATTTCGTCCCGCTCCAGATCTTATCAAAAATAAAATACTCTTTCACCGCGTGCCATCGTTCCCACAGAATTATTTTACCGCACGTACATATAGGTACATATATCCTGCGTGCATTATACTTACTTTGGTATACATACATCCCTGTGGTGCCTAGTTTCCCTAACAAAATAAATCACCCCAGATTTTCTCGGCGTTGGTTACTCGCATAATGAGAAATATTGATGATTTTTATACCACAATAAATTATACAAAGAATAGTACCTTTCGCTTCTTTCTCGACACTGAAATATTAATAACCATCATTTCCGGACAGATTAATGGGAAATAATTGTTCAATACTTGACTGGACCCGATGCAGATATTTTCAGATTACGATAACCTGGGGTATGTACGAAGTGAAAGATCCTTTCAGACTGGCGAACCATGTTCTATGCTAGACCGATGGTGAAAGGCGGAAAATGTGTGAAAATGTCAGCACAAGTTTCCATATCAGGATTGGGTTCCTTTTTGCTAGTGGCTTGATCAGATCGGTAGCATTTCGATCTGTACGAAAAATCTTAGTCCTCATAATACATGATAGGCATACGCATTTGTTCTTATTCGATCGAATTATTAATTTCACGTTGATTATTTGTATAGACAGCTGTATGAATTCATACGAAATACTAAGGTTACAAGAAACAAAAAAATATATATCACGCGTTATACTTCGCCCTGAGATTTTTACATTTTATGTTAAAAACCCAATAAATTTCTCCGTAACTGCGGCAGTCCTTCAAGCAGATAGGTACTCGGCAACGGTTGACTGTTACGGTTTTTTGAAAACAAAATAATCTTTTTCAAACCCATAAATTTCATCTATAGGTACTACTGTATAGCTAGGAGAATAAAATTGCTCGATCTGTGTTTTTTTTTATCATTTTTTTTTTTCGTCCCTCAACGACCAATTGCAGATGACAAACTCTTGTTGCTCGTATACTCGCGGATCAATAGATCCTACATAGAATCGCGAAGATTGTGTACTACACGTGGACGTGACATATGCGGTGAAACTTCCTTCCGAATTACATCATCGTTCAAAAGCCAAACAACTTATTCGAAATTAATTCGGATTCGACCGTTTCAGAATTCTCAATTTGTCATTTTAACCCACATATTGAATTGGATCTTAGCCAGAAATTTGTTTGCTGTTCATCTCGGAGATTTAGGTACTAAACCTTCCATTATTTCTTCGGGAATAGGGCGAAGCCACTTATATCTCGGTCTCGATAAGAAATGGAACAAACAATTTTTCGGCAGAAATTCGCTAATCGATTATCCAACATTTATATAACGCACTTATTTTCTACGCTATACCTATATGTGCACAAAAATTTTCCCATAGTATATTCCAATGAAGTTTAAGTCAGTATCACGTCTCGGTCACACTGCAGCTGGTAACACGTTACAGTTTATCACGAGGGAAATCGAGCAGTTCTAATCTAATGCTGAACGGAATTTAGGTGTTTGTGTTACGTACGCGGTAGCTTGTATCTAAGATACAGGCTTTTGAACTCGAACTAGTCCAAGGCGACTACTATAGGCGCCTTGACGCGATGCATTATGCACCACCGTCCCGCTCTGCCCATGTATATGAATTTCACACTATAAGTCAGGAAAATAACTGCGGAAGATAAATTACGTAAAAATATCAGATGTTCGTATTGCCTTATAGTATGTACAGAAATAATCCGAGAACCGAAGATGCTGTGCGTTCAAAATTATAGAAAAAAAAATTAAAAATCAGCAAGTCGAAGAAATGACGAGCACAGTCATCAGTGCTGGCCGGTGATTTAGAAACCGTTCAGTTTTTACCATAGGGACGATATGATGGTGATTATTAATAGCTGTATTATAAAGTGCAATGATCATTAAATCTGCACCAACTATTCCAAGGAGAAAGACTAATGCTTTTGATAAAAGGCGTTAATGACACTTTCGAATTCTAACATAGATATGTATATCGGTTCATTTCACTCGCTTCCCCCCGATTCGGAATGTCGGATAAATCGAATATACACGCGCAGTTTAAACTGCATGCACGCAAAGATATTATTTGAGACCGTTTATCCGCAATGAGAGAATTGTCTGCAGATTGGCATATGGGTACATAGGTACATGTATGCGAACGCAGGTTAATTCATCGTGAGGTAGTACATACATAACTATAGTATATTACACGTGAAGGTGAAACTGGTAATGTTGGTAATAAACATGTCCTCCTAAGATAGAAAACGGTCATTATAATATCTAGCGGAACGAATGAGTGCAACAAGATGCAGAAAATATTGCAACACTTCGGAGCGCAGATATAATGAATATGTTATATTTTTTGACGGTCTAAATTATTATCTAGGTATCGTGATAATTTACATTTCATTATTTTCTCTCGTTACAACGCAATGTTATAATTCTATTCTCGTTCATCTGAAAACTATCGAAGAAAAAAGAACAGAAAGAAAGACGCGGTGCTTATAATCTTGCGCTTGAATGATTGATCGCAATGTCTCCTCTCAGGTGGCATCGGGATTCGTTTTACGATCGTAGTAATACATTTGCTATCAGTGAGATAGCCGTGGGAGTATGGGTATAAGTAGAGAGAAGAGATGTAAGAGGAGGATGTTAGCCTATCTCTTCAATTAATTTCCAATGGATGGTCATAAAAGATTTTACGGGCTTAGACGTAACCGGTAGCCTGTGTGGCCACCCTGCGCACATACAGACTCACTTTGTTTCTCTGCAGATGGTAAAGAGATCGATCGACTGTGTCCAAGTCACAATTTTTTTTTATTTATTTTTTCTTCCTATGGACCAGCGATATTCGATCAGATTTCAAAACGGAGCGGAAAAAATTAAAAAAATTTCGTAATTCTCTTTCAACGTTACAGGTACTTGATGTTTCATTAGTAATACGATACTATATTAGCAACTCGAATTATTTATTCGCCGAATAGGATAGGTGGGTATAGGAGTTTCGATATGGTCAATTAAACGGATCGTTTAAAGTCCGCGTGTAACCGAATACTGCTGATGCATCAATAGAAATTTACTAAGGGATGAAGATAGAGATAGAAAAATAGAGATGGAGAGATAAAAGGCCATTGGGAGTTCAGGGTCGATTTAGTATGCAAGACAGCTTTACGGTTTTCGTGTTTATGGCGGGAACGCCACCTCGTTATTCAAAGTGGATTAAAATTTCGCGCGGCCATCCCTGGTAGTAAACTCTAAACCACTTGCACTTTCGTCAGTTGCAAGCACGCGCAAATACCCGAGACCCTATGGGAGGAGACCTAGGTATAAAGAATTTCCGTTAAAACGCCTCTTTCATCAACTTAATCGCAGCTACATCCCGTAACTAAAATCCGAGCATCAATTTTGGGCGGATATTCTTATCGCATACGCAATATACGTAGTCGTTACCACACACGAGTATGAATACCCCTTTTTGATAGGCACCTATGTGTATAGCTTGAATTATTCATTGAAATAAAATCGCCTCACTTTTTCATTCCAAATCTCATATAATATATTATAAACTATAATGCAGCGATTCACCGAGATAAAATTCGAGATTCTTTGAGACCGGGAATTATTAAATGAAAGATCAAAAAAGAAGAGTCGTGAAAATTCGAACCGCGATATAGCATAGGTATATAACTCCGTTACGATGCAGTTTACGAGTATAAATATATAATATAAGAACGTTTATATTTCATTGAAAAAAAGAAGACATGCCTGCCGTTATAAAAGAAAAGATTTACGCTAAAATTTACGTCCCAATAAATGAAATATTTGGCTTTATATGTTTCATCGTCAAATGCGTGCGAGAAAGAGCTTCTTTCCTCACGTCCGTTCTCGACGCGTGAGATAATCTACCGCGCCTGAATTCTCTGCACACTGCATACTCGAAACGCGGTATGACTGCGGTTCGAAAGGCGTTTTGTTTGTCGACGAGTTCGAGATCATATTTTGTTTAACTCCGATTTTCGTAGAGATTTTTTTATCTCTCGAAGATGCTGAGAGATTTTTTTTTTTTTTCCATCGCGATTTAGATGCGAGGCGTTTTTCCTTCGTATTTTTATGTCCAGATATAAATGCAGATGCTATGATTTCGGGACTGGAGAGTCGGTTCATTATTCATACGTATGTACGTACGTATTATAGCCAGAGGGCTGCGGAGCTCAGGCTTAATTTCGATAAAATATAGGAATTTAATTGAGCTCTGTGATGGTCGTATGGGCGAGTTGGCAGAGAGTAACCAGGCAACGTGAAAGGATGCCCTTTCTATCGACAACGTTCCCCTGAGGGTCCACTTCAAAAGGTGCATTGTCTCTGGCCGGTAGCCGCTCTATTTTATCGGACCAGCACATTGAGGCACTCGACCGGAAACTTGGACCCAAATATGCTCCGAATTTCGCCTCTCCTCTCTGATAACAGTTTTGTTTGAAACGAGAGGCACCGAGCGTACGTAACGGAGAGATAATTTTACTCGCGAAAACGCTTTGAATTACGCTTTGAGCTTTTTTTTCTTCTTCTCTTTTTTTCTGCGCGTTCCGACTACTTGCTGCACGTTTGTATTCCCATGTTCTCCTTATTTTTCATCCCCTACGTCCTTAAATCGTCGGAAACTATGGAGGGAAATTAAAATCGAGTGATTCTTTTTCTCTCTTTTTTATTGGAAGAAAGAAATTATTTCGGACTGATGTTGAAGAGATTTAGGGCTGCCGAGATGGAGAACAAAAAATCGTTACCGAGGTTTTCCACCTTGAGAAATTTAAGGTGATAAAGAATGACGATAATGGGTAAAGTGAGGCGAAACACCCTTTGCAAAATAAAGAAAAAGAGGAAAATAATTATTTTTAACAAAAACGAATCCGTCTATTGTTCAAATATTTCCAACAGACCTTCTGATGAATTTGGCTGATGCTCGAACTGGTAGAACGATTATTGTACCCATTGGAAAGTTTTAATTGGAAACGAAACGAGGGTGAAAATACTTGTCAACGTTGAATCGTTTTATAGAGAGTACTTTTCTACGCTGAGTTTTCACATTTTTAAATAATAACAGGGCTGAATACGCACGTATCGTGTATATGAGCTATCGGAAGATTTCGATCTCCACAAATCGAGAATTTTTCAATTAAATTGTTAAACTTTGATGTCGATGAGGCAAGGCGTGGGGTACGATACCATATCTTATGGTTTTCGATATTCATTTCGACGAATGAAGGCATAGCATGCCACGAGCTTATATCTCATACTTACGGGTACAGCTAGATATAGATATAGTTATGGGTTCAGGAATCCTCAGATGCCACGAATGGCTCGGAGGGCAGCAGCTTGTAGAAACGATCGACACAGGGCGTAAGAATTTTCTCGTTTATTTCGTTTTTATTTCTGTTTATTTCTACAATATCCTCCAAGTGCCTACACATATTGAATATTAAGTCACCTTTCTTTGTTAGAAATTGGCATAGGTATATATAGGAGAATAACATCGATGATAGACGTAATGTTGTATGATCAATTTATTTTTGTTCCCAATATCAATTGATTTATCGACTTGAATACGAGTAAATTGGGATAATCTGAATATTAATAATTATTTAAACGTGAAGATATACTCGCGTTTCGAATCCGCGTTGTTGATCGTAAATTAAACACGTCTCGATGCACCCAGCTTAGTTTAATTCGACTTTTTGAATTCCTCAGGAGAATTCTTGTTTGATAATCTCGAGTGCCGTTAAATTCTATTAATGACAAATTGCTTTATGACGAGCCCCAGTTTTCAAAGTTATATGGTACAGGGGTGGTGAGCCAACCAAGTTATTAACCGCATCCTTAATTAATAAAGATATTCAGTCATGCGATTAATTTGCCGTTTAGGTATGGGGCTTATATTAAACTAGGTACATCCCGCACGTTATTAGACGACTTCAAAGTAATTCAATTCCGCAATTACATTAGATAAAGTCTCTTTATTGATATCCCTAAATAATTAGGGATTAAAAACAGTTTTCTTCACATTGATATTATTTAGTAAATCTTCAAATCTATGAATTCATTCTTTTAATTACGATTGCGAAATACAATGCTCTGGTTTCACGCAGAAGGTGCTGTTCTCATTAGGGAGACAGAGGCCGGGAAGACACGCGCATACAATAGGTGTGATTAGGCAGGGCTGAAAGATAGGCAAAAAAATAGAAATGAAAAGTAACTAAGATCGAAGAAGAATCATTTTTACGTTTAAAATCAAAATTCGAACGTCAATTTCAACTGCAATAAATTACCCTCAATGGACAAGGACTCGGTTTTCTGTTGCAAACTTGATTGCAGGCACAACCCGCGGCCACCATACCACGTCCGCACTTCAGACACTTCGTCTGATCTGCATCATCTGTGGCTAAATAAGAAAATAGGTACTTATTGTAAAATAGTTCACGAAATGAATGATTTGAAATAATTTGAACAATCGTAGGCATGTAATAAATTATCTAATATCTATATACTCACAAACCATTACTAGAAGCAATACTGCAACCAGCAATGAGGCTATTGACGATGCTGTCATCCTGAAATTTGCACACGAATGGTGGAACTTTTCGGTCTGATGAAAATTTTGTCGATACTTTTAAACTGGATGTTGGACTTATCGAGCCTGAGATAATACTTCCAGATAATATTTATGCAGCATAAGAGAGACCCGTCAATATTCGAATAAATAGTGCAGCTATTTTTATGCAACGATGGCTTGTTATTATTTAGTACATTTATTTTTTCTTTAAACTTTTTGCTATTTTTTTTCACAACTCTTAGAACTGTGGTGAAACATATCGAGGCTTGACAGAGGCATGTCTGCAGCTTTTGCTTGTAGAACAAACACTGAGAGAAACGGTATATATTCGAAAAACGTTTGTGGTACCTACGTGGTCGAAAAAAATAGACTCCATATTTTTCAGACAGAAAGTTTCACAAATATTTATATACAACATGTATTCTTTGGTGGCAACACCTATAAAATCAATAATTTAAAATAACTTAAAAAAGGATTGTGAATTTGTAAAAAATTGGAGACAGAGGAAATTTTTTATTTCATTAGTTATATGTAGACCTCGAACATTTTGTTTTCAAGGAATTGAGTCCAGATATGTAATCAAGAAACACAAAATTTACTAATTTATAATTAATAATGCGAATTAAACAGGACATTCCTGAGGATTGATGCAATTGCCTGCACTGTCCCGCACAAAGAACTGAAAAAAAGAAAGGGATGAAAAAAATTCAGAAGTACTTAGCTTCAAATACGTACTGAAAAATTTGAAAATTTATCATCCATATTGTTTATATTGCATGACTTTATACTAACCGTGATACACACTTCAGGATTAGGCACATCGCAGGTCTCAAATATAAAACTCCGATTTTTGATGAAAGTACACCTTCGATATTTGATTTTTTTTTTTTCAAACGCACTGTCGAAAGTTAGGAAATTTCGAAGACCAGAACCATAGTGGGCTGACAATTCTACAATATTTTATGAATTGCGGAATTGCAGAATTGCAGAATTTTCTGAATTTGAATTGTTTCGATTTTTTATCGTAGGATTCAACTCGGAATTTATATTTGCTATGGAATTATACAACCATGTACATAACGAGGATGATTCGATGATGAAACATGTCAGCTCTAAAGCGAGCCAAATCTTCTCTTATAAATACGTCTTTCAGGGAAAACAGAATTCGAGGCAGAAAATCAGCGGAAAACTTTTTTATCTCATTGACAATACAGATATTAAATATTTAATCTTCAATCAGGCTCCACGTATGGAAAAAAGAAAATATAATAAAAAATAATCAGATGTTATAAATTTGCCAATTTATTAGTTAGAGTCACAACAGTGTGATAGTCGAACGCAATGGCCTTTTTTATTCAGCACGAAACCGTCCTTACACTGGCAGCCTATCACGCATTGCTGAAAAAATGAAGAGAGAAAAGTTACGAAAGTCAAATTGCTTGTATCAATGATTGAGGATGAAAAAAAATTCACTAAGTGAACTTTGCCTATACTAACCCTGGTACAAGCTTGAGGGCCAGGCTTATCGCAGGTCTTGGGACACGCCGTACCGCATTCGGTCCATTCTTCATTTTTCCCACATTTCTTACAATCTTCTGGTCGAACGCAATGGCCTTTTTTATTCAGCAGGAAACCGGCCTTACACTGGCAGCCTACCACGCATTGCTGGAAAAAAGAAGAGAGAAGAATTACAAAAGTCAAATTGCTTGTATCGATGATTGTGGATAAAAAAAAAATTCACTAAGTGAACCTTGCCTATACTAACCAAGGTACAAGCTTGAGGCTCAGGGTTATCGCAGGTCTTAGGACACGCCGTACCGCATTCGGTCCATTCTTCATTTTTCCCACATTGCTTACATGAGGGATTTGCATCTGGAAAAAATTGTGAGATATTATAGGCGCCCCCACATGTAAAGAAAATAAAATAAACGCGATGGATATGTTGATTGCTTTGCAAACTCATAATCCTTTGCATAAGGAAAGAAACAAGCCGGTGACACAAGCCTTAATATATTAGGTATACCTATACGATTGGGTGCAATTTTTTCATCGAATAATTCAGTAAGCGTACTAATTGTAAATTTTGCATTGCGAAAAAAATATTTCAAGTTTAAATAATGGTAAGTACTTACAGACGGTGACGAGGAGTAACCCTACAACTGATACAAGTAACATGGCTTTCATCTTGAAGTTTGTGGACTTGTGGTAAAGTTTCTTTTTGCGGATGCTTTTTATGTACTTCAAATTGTCGACGGTTATTTATCTTCAAATTGGAGTCACCTCATTTCAGTAAAATACATATTATGTTAGCGATGAAATATGAATTATTTTAATTATTTGTCATACATCAGCCTTGTGATAGTTTCTCACCTGTGACATTATTTAATTATTTTGAGAAGGTGACAGGCCTCTGTATTCTAGTTATATTGAAAATATTTATTGCAGACGAAGCACTTTTGAAAAATACAACCTAAGAATCACAAGAAAATTTAGTCCTGATCCTGGATTTCGTACAATTTAATATGAAAAAAATTCATTTTTTGGTTTGTGTAACTATTTTTTACTGATCGTTTGAAATATTGTTAGAAAAGAGTGTAAATTCTAAAGCTCATCACCTACCCCGTTTCCTGTTCGACGATAACGATACAAACTTTACTCGAAGAAAAATAGACGATGAAAAAAATTTATTTTAAAAACTTGCTTAACTTACTGATAACACGAGCTAAAGTAAGGAATATCCGTTTATTATCGATTTAAAAGAGTTAATTAAACACGAAGCAGTATAGGATTTGGACAAATCAACGTTTTTTATATCGAATAATACAAGCCATTAACACTCACTAAAATTTAGGATTCTTAAACAGAAGTTAAACTATCATAATCGTTATTTTATTGTTAGCTAGAGAAACGCTATACCCATTCGAAGAACGTTTGTGGTACATACATGCTCGAAGCGATATGTCATCAGAAATTCATGCACCTGAACGCTCGAGTGTATGCTGCTTGTATGTATAATGTATATAGATCGTCTCTGGTGTATTCCGAAAAGATGAACTCCATTTTTTGAACAGAAAGTTTCACAAATGTATACAATATGTATTTTTGGTGGCAACACCTATACAATCAATAATTCAAAATAACTTAAAAAATGATTGTGAATTCGTGAAGAATTGGAGACAGAGAATTGCGAGAAATTCTTTTATTTTATTCGTTATATATATAGACCACGAACATTTCGTTTTTAAGGAATTGAGTCTAGATAATACGTAATCAGGAAAGACAAAATTTACTAATTTATAATTAATAATGCGAATGATTAGGACATTCGTCAGGATTGATGCAATTGCCTGCACTATCCAGCACTAAGCCCGAGGAACAGACGCAGCCTTCAACGCATTGCTGGAAAAAGAATGAGATGAAAAAAATTCAGAAGTACTTGATTTCAAATACTTACTGAAAAATTTGGAACTTATCATCCATATTTTTTATATACTGACCAAGGTACACGCTTCAGGATTAGGGTCATCGCAGGTCGCAGGACACGCCGTACCGCATTCGGTCCATTCTTTATTTATCCCACATTCCTTATGGTGACACGAGCTACTAGCGTCTGGAAAAATTTGTGAGATATTATAAGTGTAAATTTCGCCTGGTTTACTGCACGCATGGTCCGGACGTTCCAGACTTGAAATTATTTCTACGATGCCAATTTTTGTCCGAGATTTTTTCGATCATTTCGCGAATCCTCAACCCAGAGAAATAAAGACGAGAGTGATATTCTGCAACTCCATTAGTTTTATTGCAATGATGAAAATCATTGGTTGATAACTTACCAGCTGTGAACGTCAATGAGACGAAAAAGAGAATGGCGAGTACGGATTTCAAGTACATGTTAGCGTTGAGTAGCAAGTTCTTTGCAGAAATTATTTGACGACTCCTGCACTTTGGTGGCTGTCTTTTATACTATGTTATCCAGCTGAGAAATAGATTGCTTATCACCACCGAACGGAAACATAAATGTTTATTACCTATCATTGCGATGTTGAAACAATAATAATATTACTTGGTTTATTTGAAAGGATTTGTTTCTGCATGTACCGTACATAATAATGTTTGAAACTATCTCTAGGTAGTCGTGTTGTTATAGTAAATATGATATTACTGCGGAGAAGCCGGACCTCGTTATCGCAAGACCGTAAAAAACATCAACACCTTTGAAATTGTTGTAAGACACGAACAAGCAGAATTTATCAACCGTAAGAATTTGTGCATCTAATTCCAATGGACGTGCTCTTTCTGCACACAGTTTCGACTTTTCATCACAGGATTGAACTCGGAATTTATATTCGCTATGGAATAATACAACCGTGTATAACGAGGATGATTCAATGATGAAACATGTTGGCTCTGAAGCGAGCCAAATTTTCTCTTATAAATAATATGTCTTTGATGGGGAAAAAAGAATTGGAGGCAGAAAATGAGCAGAATACTTTTTTATCTCATTGACAATACAGATATTAAACATTTAATCTTCAATTGAGCTCCACGTATCGAAAAAAGAAAATATTATAAAAAATAATAAGATGTTATAAATTTGTCCATTCATTTCGGCGAGACGAAACAGTGTGATGGTTGAACGCAATGGCCGTTTTCATTCAGCAGGAAACCGGCTTTACACTGGCAGCCCATTACGCATTGCTGAAAAAAAGAAGAGAAAAAAATTACGAAAGTTAAATTGCTTGCATCTATGATTGGGGATGAAAACGAATTCACTAAGTGAACTTTGCCTATACTAACCAAGGTACACAAATCAGGATTAGGCTTAATGCAGGTCCTAGGACACGCCGTACCGCATTGGGGCCATTCTTCATTTACCCCACATTGCTCACTATTCGCATCTGTAAAAATTTGTGAGATATTATAGGCACCCACATATGCAAAGAAAGTTGCGAAAAAAGAAAATATAAACGCGATGGATATGTTCATCACTTTGCAGACTCCACCATTCCATAAGGAATGGAACAAGCTGTTGACACAAGCCCTGATAGTGTCAGCTATCTCCTTCAGCCCAATGCACACAGCAAATACGTTCAGGTGCAAATTTTTTATCAAATAATTCAATAAACGTACTAATTGTAAGTTTTGCATTGCGAAAAAATATTTCAAGTTTAAATAATGGTATAGGTACTTACGGATGGTGACGAGGAGTAACCCTACAATTGATGCAAGTAACATGGTTCTCATCTTGAAGTTCGTGGACTTGTGGTTAAGTTCTTTTTGCAGATGCTCTTTATATACAGTCCAACCTCTCAATCAGAACGCAAAAGCCCCCAAGGACCAGAGTATTTTCAAAAATTCGGGTACCCCCACCGCATGCGTGCATTTTTTGCTCACTCACTCTCTCTGTCTCTCTCTCTCTCCAAGACCTTCAAAATTATCGGATAATTTCCGATTGTTTTGCTGCATAGCATCGATAGCATCGAAAGGAACCCGTTCGTTGCTACGCAGGATCAAAACATGAGGGAAATAACCGATTCATTTCGAAGGTTGAGTGGATTCGACGGGTTATTTTTCGCATTCGGATCTGGCCAAGCATATTGGGTTGCAAAAACAATCGAAAAGCTAAAGTGGAATCAGCAAAAGCTAGGATGCATTTGTCAGTATAATAGCGGACTGGGATGTCCTCACGTCATCAAAAACCGCGTTTTGATTGGCCAGAATCCGAGTGCTCAAAATAATCAATAATCATAAATTCGAAATTATCGGATATTTATCGATTGTTTTGCTGCGTAGCATCGAGAGAACGGAGCCCGTTCGTTGCTTGACAGGATCAAAACATGAGGGAATTAACCGATTCATTTCGAAGGTCGAGTGGTATTCGCGACGGATTATTTTCCGCATTCGGATCAGGCCAAGCAGATCGCGGGAGGTATAGGTATATTAGGTATAATCGATACAATGAATGAATCATTCAAGAAAATTTTGACAGATATTGGGTTAACAAGGAACAATCGAAAAGCTAGGGTGGAATAATTATAGTCTATTACTCCACAGTTTTTGCACCTAGGGGGTCGTGTCACCTCTCAAAATGTTCCAAATTTAGTCAGGAATAAGCTCATATGCATAACTCCAATAGTGCCAAAGTGGGCCCTTTTCATGCGGAGGTCCACATACAATGTGCGACATGAAATGTTCGATTTGAACTGTACTTTTCAGCAAAATTTATATTGCATTTTTTGCGTCAACGGATTTGCAGTGATTGAAAAAATAAATATAAAATTCCGATTTTCGCTAAAAGTAGGTACTGCACCTTCGAAATTTGTTTTTTTTTTTTTCAAACGCACTGTTGAAAGTTAGGAAATTTCGAAGACCAGAATCATAGTGGGCTGACAATTCTGCAATATTTTGAGAATTGCAGAATTGCAGAATTACAGAATTTTTTGAATTTGAATCGTTTCGATTTTTCATCATAGAATTGAACTCGGAATTTATATTCGCTATGGAATTATACAACCATGTACATAACGAGGATGATTCGATGATGGAACATGTCAGCTCTAAAGCGAGCGAAATTTTCTCTTATAAATACGTCTTTCAGGGAAAAAAGAATTGGAGGCAGAAGATCAGCAGAAAACTTTTTTATCTCATTGACAATACAGATATTAAATATTTAATCTTCAATCAGGCTCCACGTATGGAAGAAAGAAAATATAATAAAAAATAATCAGATGTTATAAATTTGCCAATTTATTAGTTAGAGTCACAACAGTGTGATGGTCGAACGCAACGGCCTTTTTTATTCAGCACGAAACCGTCTTTACACTGGCAGCCTATCACGCATTGCTGAAAAGAAGAAGAGAGAAAAGTTACGAAAGTCAAATTGCTTGTATCGATGATTGAGGATAGAAAAAAAATTCACTACGTGAACTTTGCCTATACTAACCTTGGTACAAGCTTGAGGCTCAGGCTTATCGCAGGTCTTGGGACACGCCGTACCGCATTCGGTCCATTCTTCATTTTTCCCACATTTCTTACAATCTTCTGGTCGAACGCAATGGCCTTTTTTATTCAGCAGGAAACCGGCCTTACACTGGCAGCCTACCACGCATTGCTGAAAAAAAGAAGAGAGAAAAGTTACGAAAGTCAAATTGCTTGTATCGATGATTGTGGATAAAAAAAAAATTCACTAAGTGAACTTTGCCTATACTAACCAAGGTACAAATTTGAGGCTCAGGGTTATCGCAGGTCTTAGGACACGCCGTACCGCATTCGGTCCATTCTTCATTTTTCCCACATTCCTTACATGAGGGATTTGCATCTGGAAAAAATTGTGAGATATTATAGGCGCCCCCACATGTAAAGAAAATAAAATAAACGCGATGGATATGTTGATTGCTTTGCAAACTCATAATCCTTTGCATAAGGAAAGAAACAAGCCGGTGACATAAGCCTTAATATATTAGGTATACCTATAAGTTTGGGTGCAATTTTTTTTTCGAATAATTCAATAAGCGTACTAATTGTAAATTTTGCATTGCGAAAAAAATATTTCAAATTTAAATAATGGTAAGTACTTACAGACGGTGACGAGGAGTAACCCTACAACTGATACAAGTAACATGGCTTTCATCTTGAAGTTTGTGGACTTGTGGTAAAGTTTCTTTTTGCGAATGCTCTTTATATACTTCAGGTTGTCAACGGTTATTTATCGTCAAATTCGAGTCACCTCATTTCAGTAAAATACATATTATGTCAGCGATGAAATATGAATTATTTTAATTATTTGTCATACGTCAGCCTTGTGATAGTTTCTCACCTGTGACATTATTTAATTATTTTGAGAAGGTGACAGGCCTCTGTATTCTAGTTATATTGAAAATATTTATTGGAGACGAAGCACTTTTGAAAAATACAACCTAAGAATCACAAGGAAATTATTTCGGACTAGAAAATTTAGTCCTGATCCTGGATTTCGTACAATTTGATATGGAAAAAATTCATTTTATGGTTAGTGTAACTATTTTTTTACCGATCGTTTGAAATATTGTCGGGAAAGACTGTAAATTCCAAAGCTTATCACCTACCGTGTTTCCTGGTCGACGATAACGACACAAACTATACACGAAGAAAAATGGACGATAGAAAAAAAATTAAAATAAAACTTGCTTAACTTACTGATAACACGAGTTAAAGTAAGGAATACCTGTTTATTATCGATTCAAAAGAGTTATACACGAAGCAGTATAGAATTTGGGCAAATTGACGTTTTTTATATCGAATATTACATGCCATTAGCACTCACTAAAATTTAGGATTCTTAAACAGAAGTTAAACTATCATAATCGTTATTTTATTGCAATGGTCGGTATAAATCGGTAGATCCTGCGTTGTATAAAAATCTGGTCTATTGATATGAACATTGACGAGGTCTGACACACATCCTTGTGCGTTCGTCCCGTATGAAACCATTTCTACAGAAACATCCCTCAACGCAGACCTAGAACAGAAATGTAACAGAATTGAAATGGCTGACTAAAAATTAAGACGAGTATTTCAATTCAACATTTGCAATACTAACAGCTATGCAAGCTCCTGGAGGGTTATTGCGGTTACGACAAGTCGGAGGACACGCTGATCCACAGACGTTGTAAACTTCGTTATGGCCACATCTGCCCTCCTGGGCAACTAAAAACAGTCCAATTAATAAAAATTAATTTTCCATTCTCGATTTATTGCCATCTAACACTTTGGACCAGGTGCTCACCGCAGACTGTATAAGTCAATGCAAATACGAGGAGTGTTACAACGATTCCAGACATGTTGCTGATGTATTTTCTTGGCTGTACTATAACTGCATAAATCCGCAAGTGGCCTTTTATACAAAATTTCCTGATTGCCGCAACAAGGTCTGATAATTTATCATGAAATATGAATTATTTTACACCGTCATGTCACATTTGAATACCTATCTCTGTCCCAGGAAGACAGGTGGATGAGTCAATTATATGCAGCGGTTCATTATCCACCCTCGACGATTTGCAGTATGCATATTGTTGGAGTTATTTATCAGAACGAGTGTTAAAAATGATAGATTAGCAGCTGAGGATTGAGGACAGTCGTCTGTGAAGTAAATATCATGCGACCATGACAAAATGCCTCTGACAGATCAAAATGCGAGATATGTACAGGCATTTGTGTCCTGGAAAGGCACGGGCTGGAACTAATGAAATTATGAGCATTAATTGACGGTGAAGAGCCTGGCCGAAGTACGTAAGCCAATTATCTTGCGAAATCCTAGCAAAGTCCAGGGCTCAGTAGAGACAAAGGTTGCAGCTAGTAAGAAAGTCGCGTCCACTTTGTCAACGTAAGCCCAGTGATCAATTCGGACTGTTTCCGAATCCGCGTTTGCTTTTAGCCTAAATGCTATTTGGTCGTCGTCGCAAGTATCGCGGTAGTGAATCAGTCTTTTCTTGGTCCTCCTCGGTCCCGCAGGCTCCAACTTTTAGTGGTCAGTCTGACACAAATATCGCCATAGACCAAAAGCCTCCCAAAAGCTGTTTGTCGAAATTGAGTTTCCTCCGGTCAAACGCAATATATTATTGGTCACTTAGCGAAACGGGGACGCAGACCGACATCTACCCACCCTTATCCACGCTCCTACTTTCCTTCAACCGTTCAAATTAACTAATCAATTCAGTTCCGTCGACGGAAATGATATCCTCAACGTATTCTGAAATTATCTATAAAAACTCAACTTTCGAAGATAACAATTATAATATAATTCACCGAATGCGCATATTATGCAATTATTGTCATCCGGTTTCCCAGACTTCGTATACAATAACCATGCAGTCTTATCTATCGAGGAAAAGATACTAGCACAGAACTCCACGTTTTACCCTGTTAATACGATGGAAGTTTCAAATTTTCAACGATCCACTTCAATTTCGGAATAACATCTCGGGGTATAAGTATTGTTGATCGAAACCCCCATGGCCTCCATAATATTCTATCTCTTTCATGTAATTTGATTTTGACTGGGGAGCCCTTGATCGAGGCTAACGATCGCTTAATCCAATGTACTCTTGATTACAATTTTCAGGTCAGCGGGTTAATCGGAATTGGCGATGGGTCTAACCCTGTTACTGACCTTCTTAAAATTCTTTAAACAATGTTAGAAAATGTTCGGACTTGTAAAAAAAAAAAAAAAATAGTAAAAATTCCGGATATCCCTCTCGTTTTTCATTCCTTCTATTGTTGCATTCGAGATTTTTGACGTTTCTTCAACATGCCAAATGAAACAATGCTCGGGTACTACCTACGAGCATACGTCATCCCTGTGGCATTACTCCCGAAAATAAAGCTTTACAATAATACAACGGGGATATATACAGAGATGCTGCGGCTTAATTACTCGGAAAACTCGGCATGCAATCTCGACGTTCCCCATTGTCTCGCGTCCTATTCAGCGCCTCGTCTCCTCCCTCAGGAGATCCGTCTCCTAAAATTCCCCTCAGCTATCCCCCTTCGAGGTTGGAGCTTCCCGACAGGCTCGTCGCCGCCGTCGTCGTCGTCGTCAGTCGGTGACAACGGAAAACTCAATTGGCGAACTAGCTGGTGGGTCGAAAGCTCGCTTAGCTTCGTATTCGTCCGAGTTTGCTTCAGCCCTTCGTATCGTGGCTGTTGCACCCCCTTTTGTTGTCGAGAATGACGAGCAGCGGAAAGCTCGCTGGCCCACTGACCCGCTCTGACGTCCAATCACCAGCCACCCTGCAGAGAAAGAGCGGAATAAAAAAAAGAGGGAAAAAAAGTTCGCCGCGTCTTAAGCGCGGCGAAAAGTCGAAGACGCGAAATTGGCTGTTAGCGACTTTTAATGCGATAGTTAGCAGCAAAGTTTGCCCCGTTAAGCCCGGCGTTTAAGTGACGAATTTCGTTGTTTACGCGTTCGTCTTGCCCACCGGTATTTCAACCCAAAGGATTTTTATCGCTTATCGCACTTCGGAATTCCAACGGCCTCGCCATCTGCAGCGAAAATCGTATGTGGCGAAATGGAATAACTCCGGGAAAGTTATCAATTAGAGAACCGTGAAATATGTAATACGTTTACGACATATTCCCGCACGGAATTTTGCTTCGAAAGTATACGAAATTCCGGAAACAACTTATCCCGCTCCATTCCGCTCGTCGCAAATTTCGATCAATTTGTGACATTTAATGACGCTGCAGCAATTTCGTAAACTAAAATCAGTATTTAGGTACCCGTGTTACCTACCTCGTTATCTGTCTATTAACGACCTATTATATCCACAAAAGTTTAATCAATGTGTAATTACTACTGCGTCTCGTACCGTCTCGAGTTCTCCTCCCATGGGGCGACAAGATTACACCGTCACCCTGCAGATTCGGCAGAGACCTTAAGCTGCGAACCAAGGGGGGCTTGGATTTCCCACCAATAAAGCTTTCCGAAATATACGGACAACAAATAGCCCACTGCATAATCAAGACACGAAATAAAATATCAGGGTTTATTTTATTGGACAAAAATGGTTATTGACATTTTTCGGTTACTTTTTTCACTCCCAATTATAGAATTTATTTCTTTAATCCGTTCGCTAATTCGTGAAGATAATCAAACCGCGTTGGGGTTTTCAGTAACATCGCGGGCTGCTTGGAATTAAACCGTTTCACCGCAGAGGGTAAATCTCAAACTTTTGTCGAGCTATAAGATCGAAATATATTTGTCAATTACTTTTCCTTGAAGATATTGTGGTTTTCGGACTTTAATCCAGTGGATTTGAATTTTGATTCTTCTCCGGATTTATGGGGGTCTACATTATTCGTTTGTTTGTCTACTTCATTATTCATCGGCTTTATCTTAATCCTGATTATTCAGCTAGTATACTATCCCCGATTTTCTTACCAAAATTTTCCTGTTCCAATACCGTGTAGAATGGGCGAGAGAAAATTAGATAAAGAGAGATAGAGGGCGGTTTTCGCGTACCCCCGAAGTCAATCACGGAGATAATCAGAGACTTTGTCTCAGCTGCAGAGTTTCGCTGGATAAAGTTAGTACCCGCGAAGGGAGACGAATGAAGGTGACAGAATTTCTAATTATTCTTGAAATAGGCGCAAATACGATCTCGCGGAAATTCGAATTCCCAGTTTCACCACAGACGGAATTAACTACTCTGCTCCATAACAGAATTACCGATTTTCCATCTTCCGACAAGCGTAGGCATCGGTCTGTTGTTTCGTAAAAACAAAAATCAGGACTTTGATTTAATCCGGGGGGCTCATCTTAACGATTAAACCGTTATATGGGGCATTCTGCCATCGTCAGTCGAGTACGCGTGGCCCTTCACTGCCCTTTTTACTCCAACGACAAGAGCGCTCTTCGTCGTTGTTCAGACAATGTCCAGCTCGGTAATGATTAGTCATTCAAATTGGAAAGCCTCTTTTTCAGAATAAAGCGTTCTAACAATAATCTGCAAGTGTCTCCATCAGTGGATCCAACCGATCCCGAAAATACCTGTATATTATCGATTTAAGAGAATTAATAAGAACACGAATGTGTATAGGATTTAGGCAAATTAACGTTTTTTATTTCGAATATTACAAGCCATTAACACTCACTAAAATTTAGGAACATTGAACAGAAGTTAAACTATCATAATCGTTATTTTATTGTAATGGTCGGTATAAATCGGTAGATCCTGCGGTATAAAAATCTGGTCTATTGACGTGAACATTGACGAGGTCTGACACACCTTCTGCGCCGTTCGTCTCGTACGAAACCATCTCTGCAGAAACATCCCGTAACGCAGACCTGGGACAGAAATGCAACAGAAATTAAATGACTGACTTAAAATTGAGACGAGTATTTCAATCAATTCAACATTTGCAATACTAACGGCGGCGCAATCCCCTGGGGGGTTCTGGAAGTTACGACAAGTCAGAGGACAGAATGTTCCACAGGTTTGGTGAACTTCGTTGCGGCCACATGGCTGTTGTTGTTGGGCAACTAAAAACAGTCCAATTAATAAAATCTAATTCACCAATTTCGATTTATCGTCATCTAACATTTTGGGCTAGGTGCTCACCGCAGACTGTATAAGTCAATGCAAATACGAGGAGTGTTACAACGATTCCAGACATGTTGCTGATGTATTCTCTTGGTTGTACTATAACTGCATAAATCCGCAAGTGGCCTTTTATACAAAATTTCTTCATTACCGCAACATGGCCTGGAAATTCATCATGAAACATGAATTATTTCACACCGTTATGTCACATTTGAATACCTATCTCTGTCCCAGGAAGACAGGTGGATGACTCAATCATATGCGGTTTATTATTCACCCTCGACGATTTGCAGTATGCATATTGTTAAAGTTATTTATCAGAACGAGTGTTAAAAGTAATAGATTAGCAGATGAGGATCGAGGACAGTCTCTGTCAAGTAAATATCATGCGGTGACCATGACAAAATGAAATAGGCGCAAATACGATCTCTCGGCAATTCGAACTCCCTGCAGTTTCACCACAGACGGAATTAACCACACCGCTCCATAACAGAATTACTGATTTCTTATCTTCCGACAAGCGAAGACATCGGTCTGTTGTTTCGTAAAACCAAAAATAAGGGCTTTGATTCATTTCGGGAGGCTGATCTTAACGATTATACAATTATATGGGGCATTCTGCCATCGTCAGTCGAGTACGTGTGGCCCTTCACTGCCCTTTTTGCTTCAACGACAAGAGCGCTCTTCGTCGTTGCTCAGACAATGTCCAGCTCGGTAATGATTAGTCATTCAAATTGGAAAGCCTCTCTTTCAGGATAAAGCGTTCTAACAATAAACTGCAAGTGTCTGCATCAGTGGATCCAACCGATCTCGAGCATCTCTGATTTCGACTAAAAAATCGTTGCCATTGAACGTCACGTTTCATCCGCCGTAAAAGCTCCTCGATAATTATTTCATAATTATTTTTCTGTTAGAGAAAAAATGCGGCTAAACTCGTCGCCCATTTTCCACGTGAATGGACTTCGATACGGTGATTATGGCGATACGCCCTTCGAGAATTTCTCGTTAAACTAAACGAAAACTTTTATCAAGTCCATCCGAACTCCCCCGATGCTAATATACCTCGAGTTACTTTTGTATAATACATAGGTTGCTTTTGCAGAGGACTGACCACCATCGAGTTACCGTTCATCGTTTCGCCCTGGGCTTTCCGGAGGATTGGTAGCCCCATTGAGTGAATAGATGCTGTGCTGACGTTAGTCTGAAATCGCAATCGTAAACGAATTTGGCATGGCGGGTCCAGCGTTCAGATAATTCGCCGAGGTATGAGATGCGTCGAAACAATTGTTAAGTCAAACAGCTTGACCCGGATGAGGAAGCGAGTGAGAGAGTGCTGGTCAAACATTTGATCAAGGTAATACAATCCGCCTGCAGATAGTCACGTGAAGAGGCATCGGACGGTGTTTACAGAGCTGGGAGTAGGTACTCGTGCATAAAAAAAAGAATTAATCTTGCTTTGGAAATGAGAGGATATCTTGATGGGAAAATAAATCTGGTAACACGGTTTACAATCAGTTTCGATTATATAATTAAAAATTTATTGTATAAATGTCGGTCAAACATAACTGAGCAGATCTATCCTACTTTTTCGAAGTACAAGGTTTGTTTGGCTTCGGACACCTCTTTGTCCTAATGCAAAATTCGCTGTTTGCTTCAGGTAGGGAGAAGCCTTCTTTGCATACGCAACCTATGAATTCTGTAGAACAGAACTGAAAGAGTAACACAACCGATTAATGGTGAGAAAGTAGGTTCGAAATTATTCTGTTAAAAATGGTGTGAAATTAAGAATCTGAAAATTCTAGTACAATTTCATTCATCAAGAATTATTTAAGTTATATCATAATTACCAATGCACATGACCTAGGGGGTCCGTTGCAGATTGGGCTGCATGGAGCACACTTTGTAGGGATCATGTTGCATCCACATTTTATCGTTGGTGGACGATTAGTAGCGGGTGGTAACACAATGGGTGGTACGGGCTCTATGCCACCAACTGGAATTGGAAACCATTTTGATATGATTTACGAGATTTCGATGTGATCTCTATAAGTTCTGCCTTTCGTCATATTCAGAAGATGAATATAAGCGAATGAGTTTTGCGTGAGTACATGAGAGAGTAGTTTTAGGGTGAATGTATTTACTTACAAACGGTAACAATTAGAACCGAGCCCAAGACATAAGTGAGTAAAGCTTTCATGTTCAATTTTAGAAATTGACTCCGGAGTTCCTTAGTGCCGGAGCCTTTTATACAGTTTTTCCAGACACCTGAGGTGACACGTTTCAAAGATATGAGTATTTATGCAGCGGTTATCGTTCGGTATATAGAGAGATCGTAAATATTTGCATTCTATTAGCCTTGTCACAGTATATTCCATTTAGTGTTATTTTATCATTTGAAGAACCTTCAGAAATATTATTCGCACGAAGAAAATATAGCTACGCGTTTAGGCTTAGAAACTGTTATGTGAAAACGAGAATCGCAGGTCTATCAAGTAGCCCGGAAAAAAATCCTGAAGTGAAATTTAAAAACGTTGATAAAAACATGGGGTATTCAAAGGGGTGGAAAAATGGTCTGAAATTAATAATCAACGGAAGTCAGGGTTCGTACTGTGCTTAAGGAAACGTGAAATCGAAAAGCCACCTCTTCGCACAGACAATGCGCAAACAAGGGAGGCGTGTATGAAGCTGGCAAGTATTTCATTCAATTAGACGTTCCAGTCGTGTGTGAAAAAATTATGAATTCAAACAGCATTGTGTGTAGCAAAAATATACACACATCGATGATCGTGAGAGGTTTAAGGAAAGAGGGAATGGGGAAGAGGGAAGAGGGATGAGGGATGAGGGATGGGACGGGATGGAATATGGACCCTGACTGACTGACGAACGGCAAATGTAACATATAACAGAGTCAGAATAACCGATCGCACACTGCAGTAACCTACCATGCGACACGTGTGCCACCAATGCCAACGACGCCGACGTCGACGCCCGCGCCGCATCATCCCCTTTGCCAAAACTGAGCGAGGGGTTCTCGAGCCTCGAGTGTGCCCGGCATTTGTTTAATTGGGAACCAACATGGCCGATGGGGAAGACCCCTCGTGAGTGCTTGCAAACATGCATCACGTACGTCAGGTCTGTCCCGTGGTCAACGGATCGGTTAAATTCAGTTTTAAGCTAACTATGTATGCTGCAGCTGAAAGTTGCCGCTTAGATAATAGTATATCGTTTGACTGTATTTGATTAAGAAGGGAAAGGAACCCCTGAGTATCGATAGAAGCAATATGTGATGTAGGTACGCGACGGCACACACATATGTGGGTAATTTATATTCCATATCAGAGTGGTCCTTATAATTCGGTCATATTCGAATTTCAATGCTCCCATGGGCCACGTTTCCATTTGGAAAAATATATACAAAAAAATGTTGTCAAAACCCCAGGTTCCCATCTCGATTCCAAGTACTGCCCAGCCTTTGAACTTTCCCATTTAAGTAACACACGATTTTTAGTACTTCGTGGTGATTTTCTACTTCATATCGCATTATCGCTTCGACTAATCTGAAACTTCGCACACTTCTTACCAATAGTATTAGGTTTAGATAGGAACCTGGGATTCGGCTGCATCTTTTTGTGTATATTAGAAGACGTCCAGATCCATGGGAGCATTGAAATTCGAAAATGATGAAATTAAGGAGCACCCTTACGTCTATAGTATTCACATATATGTTTATACCTTTGCTTATAATATATGCGATGTAGATTTTCGGTATCCTGCAGTAACTGTAATTGTTACCACACCGTAAAGTTTTATGTTTGTATTCTTGGCCGGTGAATCGAGATACCTACCTAATTCTACGCCCCAATCTGCGGCTGTACCTCTACTCCTAAAATCATACATATATGCGGTTTATGAAAACGCGGGCGAAACGGGCAAACATTGCATTAAGTAGGCAGAGATAGTACCCTAAACTCGACTAACATATACGTTACTTCTGCATACATATATCTGTCTTATACCCACCACGCTATAAGCACGCTTCACTCGGCTCGCTCTTCTCGCATCGTGGGGCAATCCTAACAGATTTAACAACCTCAAGTATAAGTTCTACCGCCCCCGACCGCAAACACCGCTTCGCGGAAGGCTGATATGATAATTTACTAAAATGTAAATATACTCGTGTAGCGTATGAATATTCAATTAACAGGAATAGGTACCCCGGAGGAAGAGCAAAAATATATCTGCTCGAAAAAAGGCCAACTTTTTACCCAAAAAATAATTAAACACACCATTTTCTCCCTCTCTCTGGCGATGTACCTTATGGTGTATGTTGATTAAATCTGACATGAGAAGATGAGAAAAATAGAAGGTTCTACATAGGGATGAATCTTTCTTTCAGTGGACTACCGCCTCGGACCTCTGACCTCGTGCGCCTATTCGGTATTCATACCGAATCCCTATTGAAGTAGGTTGGAACTCGCAAAAGGATGCGGCTCAAAAGGGCAACCCGCGAAGTAAAGGGAGGTAGTGGTTACTGGTAGAAAATTTATTTCAAGGTAAAGCAAAGCCTGTTTTAATCCTTCGACATCTGCGCAGCTGGTGGGTTTTATTCATTCATTCGAGGCACTCGCCTGCCGAAAATCAAAAGATCCTCGAATCCCTGCAGGTCCTGGGCATCGCATCCACGAGGGTTTGCATAGCATTGCGGAGGGAAGATCATTCGGTTCGGATCTTTTTTTCGTTTTTTTATTTCTTTTTCCTTTTCTTTTTCTTTTTTTCTTGTATTTTCGAGGGTACTTTGGCACCGGTAACAAAACTCAAGTAGGATTGTACGAAAATGATCATTATTTATGCCTTTCAGAGTGTCGGACCCCCTTTGTGTAACTCGAGTGGTTTCTCTCCCCGCGCTTACGCCGGGATATGAGAAAAAGAAAAGAGAAGAATTTATTCGGGACAATTTCCCCCGTATAATAAAATTTCGAATTCACTCTGGCTCGACTTCCTCGATGAGTACCTTATTAGTGCCCATACTTACCGAAGCCTTTTTTCATACCTCTTTGCCCTTATGAGTGGTGTTGCCTTCGAGTGATTCCTCACCGATGCGTTTACCAATCGTTTCAACTCATTCGTAAAAACTATTCAACTGTTTAACCATTTATTATTCGGAGGCAATACGCTGTGATGTGCAGGCATAACCACTCGATGATATACGCACGGATTAAGAAAGTAACAAGCACGGGGATAAACATGCAGCAATCGGGTTATGCGCGAATCTAAATAGACGGAAACAAGGTACCTTGATTTCATATAGAAAAAGAAGCGTAAACGTGCGTAAAAATAACGTCGAACGTCAAAGGGAAGGTTGAAAAGAGATTTTGCAACGCTGATTTTCAGCAAATGAATTCAGGAAGGGATATCGCGAACGTATATACATATAGATATACATATACATGTGGGCTGCAGGAATCGGTAGCAGCTACATCTGGCTGCCTATAGGGCTTTGGGATGTAATAATAACACATGATCATCGTTTCAGCTAACGTCGAACCCTCCAGCCACGTGCGGGACGGAGATCCTGTCGAAAATATCGTCTGATTTGAATACTACGTGATTATTATTCATATTCTAATCCCTGGTGGTCAGTGCCTGTATATGCTCTCTATACATACGTTATTTCATTCCAGTTATTTTTCGTTTTCATTTTTCATTTTTGTATTCATTACCTTTCTCGGTACATCGATCGACGACGATTTCGCCTTTTGAACAGTCTAATGCAGTATACGCAAAACACACACGTGTGTGTATAAGCATACGTCAAAGCCTTGTCTCGATGGAATATAGATCGCGTAGAAGTTGGAGCAGAACCCGAGCTATCTTCGCCTATTCCATTGTGTAAGTTTGCTAACTCTACAACGGCACGTGCTATGCTCAATATCCCGGCTTACGGAGTCAAGGAGTACGAGATACTCCGTACAGCAATTGCGGTTCGTAATCGATAAGTGTTTTGATCAAATTGCTATAATTATTAACGCTGAGTTGAATCCTGTTGATTTTCATATTATAAGCTTTTCGCGAGAGATTGACGATCATTTTTGTTTTTTTTTTTCTGCGTGCGATACAAGATTGCAGTAATTTGTAGTTTAGAGCTTTCTCGTAAGGACGATCGCCCGCAGATATAAAGGTGGGTAACCAGTGCGGGTATACGTCACGTTGTATATTAAAACTCGTGTTGCGTTTACTGTAGATTATACACAAAGGAATTGAGCCAGGAATAGAGGAGTATGAAGTGTAAGCCGGGTATTGTCTCGTCGCGCGATACCCGAATGAGGATTATCCGTGCATTCACAGGAGGAGGTAGGCAGGCCCGCCGGGACGCGATAACACCGAATTCAAAGCTCAAAGGGTTATGAGTTCCCATGACAGTTTTCAATAGGCGATAGAAGAAATTCTAAATTGCCACTCTCGCCTCCATCCATCCACCCAATCCTGATCTCGATACAAAGAATTATACCCACTTTATGAGAAAAAGCTATTCCTCTCACGAGCCACTATAGCAATAATAGTTCTCCATCCGTATATTATGCACATACTAGTACACCTAGTAGGAACGAAAATATTTACCGATCAAAAAAGTATTTCAATTACGGTATGGCCAAGGAGATTAAACTGGGCCATCTCACTACACCGCATCTGAGCATATATACATATGAACAAACACAGTCATCTCGCGTATACCGCTCGATGTGAGCCTGATTCAATGTGGCATTATTATTTCTTTTCAACGTTCTGATACAACGGATGACTATACCTACTCAGTCCGTGTCTCACCCCGTCGTCATCTTGTTTCTTTAGGGATGAATAAGATATGGGACGTAAAAGGGGAGAAAAGAGGGAGCCGCGCGTACCTGCTGGACCAAAATCTTTTACTTTCTCATTTTTTGCTAGATTAAAGTTGGGGTCGACCTTTTGAGACCACAGACGTAATCGTAACAATGACATCGCCCTTCGACAGGACCGTTTATCCTTTCTCAGTCGCGAGGCTAGCTAGCCATCTAGTTCAACAACCCATTTAAACAGGGTACAGAGGAGAGGAGAGAATAATAACCATTTTCCAATTACGTATGACACATGTGCATAGATATCTACCGTTCGAGCGGAACGAGACAGAGACGAGAGTAGAGGAGGACCGGTAACCATGCAAATCGTCTTTTACCCCTGTCTGCATCGTTCACAATGTGGTCAACCAGGCGGCATCGCACCTTATCCATTGTACCCCAAATTGGTAGCGATTGTTGCATTTTAACTGTCCGAAAGTTCGACACAATGGGATGAATCTCGCGTTACCCGGACCAGTTGACAGTGTGAAGACCAGTTATCTACCGTTTTATAGCCCATCATTGTTTCCTACATTATTTTGGTTTCATAAAAACGAAACTCTTTCGTCCACTGTATAATAGCCATATAGAGGTGAATGATCGGAAATATAGATTGCGAGTGTTATTAATTAATATAGGATCGACTGAGATCGTAAATCGCTTGGAAAATAGATTGAGTATTCGTCACGTTGCAGCGGGATGTGCTCGGCTTGCAGATACTGTTTATGGAGGCAATATCAACGTTTTAATAAATCACGTTCGTACGTAATCATGTTAGAGGCAACGCCTCGTCGAAAGAATGAATGCCCTGAGCCGAGGGAAAACGAAGGGGTAACCCGAAAGGTAAATATTAGTTTATAATATTTTCTCTGCGAATTTAACTCAAAGGGGTAAACGAATCTGATCAATTTTTACTGCACTGCGTTACGAGGGATAAATATTGATAAGATGTAGTTAACGATATGAATAGTATTATATATAGGTATATGCCTCACCGATGACATATAGCTATGAAATAAATTCGCTGGTTCTTGCGTATATATATTTTTTATTTTATTTTTTTTATCATTTTTACATGTCGATGGATTCAAATTATTTTTAATGGCTCTCTCAGCCGCGTTCGATCTGGACCGTATATATTATACCTATGAAATATACCTACCCGATCCAATTACTCCTGACCAAAAATCTTCGGAGTCCATATAGTTTCTCATAGATTAAATGAACCGCGTTAAAGTAGGGTTCGCAATACGAACAAGGCAACAGGTTTTCAAAGTTCGAAGGGTGGCCGGTACACGTAGGGAGCTTACCTCGTAAAATTAAGATACGTCTTGAATTTCAATGTTCAGATCTTTGTGAGAACGTTGAAGATACCCAGACACAGTATTCCGTGCGCAAAATTCTCTTCCTTATTCATTAAATGATGGAATAAATATAATTTTCGAATTACTGATGGGTTGATAAATAAAATTTACATTCAAGCTGATGAAACAATTTTTCATTTTTATTTTCTCTCTTCGGAAATCGGATCCCAAATTTCACATATGCATAGTGTTTATACATAACGGGTATACATATAGTACAAAGGTATTCTAATCTGTAAAAAGCTTTTTTAAAACGTTGAATCGGCTCGGTATGATCCTGACGAGTTTTTACCTTCTCTCTCTCTCTTTGTACATCTCTCTCATTCTCTCTCTTTATCTCTTCGTGGTATATAGGATATACACAAAGAGCGATTGGGCGGTATGCCACAAAAGCTTGCCGCAGGTATACACATCGTGAAATAATTAGGTGTCACCAAACATCGAAACATTCTCTTTATTGGCGTATTCGCAGTCGTGTTTGTGGACAGGAATGATAGTCAAACCCGCAGCATCCAACAACTGTCCAGTAACCAAACAATACATGTACATACATATACATATACATATACATATCTATATACCTACATATAATATATATATATATATATATATATAGCTACGATTCCCATCTGTCCGTGGGTTAAACCCGCGGTCTAATTATTGTCCAAATTTTAATTAGACTCATCCAGTTAATTAGGTCTATAGTTTTACCGTCTCTACGGAGACAAAGCACACAATCAGTGTCCCGTGTTTGGCAAGGCTATATAGGTATCAAATATCTCGTTCACGATGGACCACGCGATGGACCGCGCCTCGTCCGTTGGGAATAACAAAAAATATGATGCTGGTCTAGATTGGACGTGTTAGGGGTGAAATTTAGTAGACTTTCCTCACCGAATCGAGTCTCAATTTGTTTACGGTTTTTTATTTCACCCTACTATATACGCTGCTTTACGACACGCGTTATTAATATCTTTGTGATTTTACGTATGCCTACACACACCACTATGCGTGTGTGTGTGTGTGTCATTTTTCTTCTCTTCTTTTCCTCTTTTTTTTTTTTTTCTTTACTTCGTTACCCCTTTCTCATCCCTTCTCTCCGTCCCACGATTATTCTTTTTTACCTTTTCTGTCACCTTTCGGAATTCAACGAGCTTAGGGTACAAGGGGTGAAAATTTTTGCGATCAAAGTATGGTCTAAACTCTAACCGCTGCTAACTAGCTATCCGCGTCGTGGTATTATACTACACAGTTACAGAGATCCTTCGCTACTATAACTAACAAGTAATCAAGTAAGCAGTTAGTCAAGCAATCCAGTTAGGCCGACTTAGGCTTCGTATCGGTGAGGCGTCACTGATTGGTTTACAGATCTGCTGAGTTGAGCGAGTAATATTCAAAGGCCTCTAGTTAGCCAAGTCATCCCCTGCTCTGCTTTACTCTGCTCTCCTCTTCTCTGCTTCGACGATGCCTGGCGTCTCCTTGCTACGACGTTAAAGTCTCACCCCCCTTAAGCATCTCCTTTTCTTCCCCCTTACGCGACTGCTTAATTAATTTCCAGTAATTCGGTACTAAGATGATTGTATTTGGCGTTTACGCGGATATCTCATTATAACTAATACCTACTTGAATACATACTATATATATGCCTATATACGCCTATATACATCGATGAAAATAAAATTATGGAAAAAAAAAGCAACCGATTAAAACTTTCCTGCGTTAGTCGCGTGAGACACCTCAGTTTACTTGTTCGTTCTTATAGGAAAAAACGAGAAAAGGAAACGTTGCGAGGACAGAAATTTTGGTCCTTAATTATCAAGGGGGAGGGAATTATGGGGACCCGGTTCCAATTAAAAAGGATAATTCCCTCTGACAATAAAACAAGGTGGTTAGCACCACAGGGTGATGGCAGGAGACTGATGGCCGTTGAAAGTTTTACTTTGGTTTAATTGAAACAGAATTAGGTCTTGTGCAGCAGGAGAGACCGTGTCAGATCAGTGGTTCCCAGGGGGTAACTGCAGAGCAGCGAGGATCTTTGAATATCATGTCTTTCCATCTTTTGCGCAATTCTTAAATAGCCAAGCCCGGAATATCAGCCACGCCACATCTCACCCTCCGAGGTTTCCTCCGCTTCTACTCCTAATCTAATATAACTATGAGGATATCCTCGCGGCTAACGAGTCTGCAGCGAATCGTAAGCCTCGCTAGCAGAACCGGATGTACTTCAAAGGATCATCTTATGCCGAAGTTTTACCGTCGCCTATTTCTCGGTTAGGGCGTTGTCTCCTGGACCGTATCGCAGGTTGACAACCTAGCGTGTGTGTGTCTGGGTTCGAGTTCTGTCGTTGACGTTAACTGCTGGGCAGTCATCCAACTGGGCTGGGGTTGCTGGGTCTAGTCAGAGCAGGAGGATGGGGTAATTACTCGGCCACGCGGGGACCTTCGCATCACTTCTTCTTCTCCTGGTCCTTCTTCGTCTTCGTCCCCTTATTCTTCTTCTTGTTTTTCTTCTGACCGAAAAATTTAACCCCGACAAAAAAAAAAAAAAAGGTCCTCATAAAATACTCGCAGACAATGAACGACCCGGCATTGTCACTCGCGAGTACTTTGAACCCTACCTTATCCATTACGGGGTAGTTTTTGCCCGGGTTTATCGCACCGAGTAATTAGCTTATCGTTTATTTACAACTAGATAGGTATAGCTGTGCAAATTCAAATTTCGCTCTTTATCGACTTTCAAGGATTCTCAAGAACCCTATTCACCGATCATTATCGAGTTAATCGACGTATCCTGATTGATACAGACACCGATAAAATCACCACCTGCTTAGATACAGGGACTGGGTCGATTTCGAGACAAGGGAATATCGCAGTTTGAGGACCTCGACGACGAGTTAAAGCTATACCCCTTGTGGCTTAGTCGAGGCTCAAATCTGTAACGAATCTATATACATATATTATATACAGAGGGTAGTGTGTGTATTCGAAACGTGCTAACTATAGCCGCCTCCCTTCCCTCTATTTTTGATTGAAAGAAAAAAAAAATGGCAAAACCAGACGTTCCTTAAGGATTTTTTTTGCTTTTAAATTACGCAGACGGAACGGTGGATCTGGCGTTCAGCCACGGCTATATACTGCAGTGAGAATGAGCTTGACACGTTTATTCTACTTGGTCCCTGATCTTAAGTAGGGCACATCGGAGAAAAAAAAACGTAGCCGAATATATTTTTGCCAATGATTAGTCTCGCACTTCCAGATACAGAAATAGGCGCGTATCGCGGAGAAGACTGCATGCAGTCATGCGGATTTGATCGTCGAAATATCGAATAACTGCAGAGATTTCAATTCTTTTATGTAATACAGGGAGCTTGTTTCTATACACAGGATAGAGCAAGAGTAAGAGGACGATTCGCGATATTTGACGATATTTGGTATATGGTACGTGTTATATCCTCTACGGGCAGTATTTATGCCGTAATCCCAGATCCCCTGTCCGTTATGGGGCTTATTGGGCCCCCCTGAGTATTTATCTTATGTGATCCCCTGAAAACATCATAACGCTTCTATTAGGTGGTGAGATATTATGCCAACATTTCTCGCTTATATATAAGAAACCTGGGTAAGATCAGGCTTATGTCTGTGGCCGACAAGATCTGACGATAAAACTTTCGTATCATCGTTTTTCACGATGATTTGGAAGGCTTGGGGATCGGCAAATATCGCGTTATTTCATAGGCATCATATATCTGACGCCGAATGAACAGTGAAAATTCTGTAAAAATGATCGGGTCCTGTCTTGCGGGAAGAAAAAAAAAAAATATTAAATAAAAATAGTAACAAATGTTGGGATTTGATGATGTGTATAGTAGGTATATCTATAAAGAGAAAAACTTGGTATACGCGCAGATATAACTGAGAATTTCCCCCCATTGAAAAATGTCAACGTTGAATAAAAGGATCAAATTAACAAGGCGTTGGGGGATGAAAAAATAAAATAAAAAAAATAAAAATATGCTCGTGCGAGCGACAGCTCTCTACGGTTACTCTCTGAATGTATATAGTGATTGGAGTTTTGACGAAAATGTGATTTCCGTAAGCTGACGCGACGAGGTACAATCACGGGAGCGTATAATACACACCGTTATAAAGGGTGTCGAATTTTTCGTCCAAAACATATATACGCTAATTGTTACTCTCGTGAAATATCATTTTTGCAAAGAAAATAGGAAAAAGAAGGCAGAAAAAAAATTCTGTAAATTCATGTAAATTCAATTGCCAATCAATCGATTCAATCGCAGAGTATTTCTGTGTAAAAAATGCAATAGCTATTAGTATAAACACGTAATGATAAATTGTAAAGGAATATTTTTATCACTCATTGTCTCGAATGGGGTATTGTATTTTATTCATCTCTCAGGAAAGAAGTAGAGAACGTATACACATAATGAATTGTTTCGTCGATCAAGCTGCAGTGGTTATAAATATAATAAAGCGTAATCTGCATCGTAAAATATATGTTTGATGATAAATTTTAATTAATTTATTTAAAAGGAACTAATGAAACGTGTGATTGTTCGCTTTTGTATTAGAGGGTGGTTTAAACAGATTTACCTTTCATTAGCACGTGTAATCGATTCACGTTGTACTAGTGCCTACCTCCCATACCACGCACGGTGTACGGGATTAAATACGCGTGAAGGTAACCGTGCGTGAATAGAGGCAAATACATGCATGTAAATGCATGCCTACACGTGTATACGTATGCGTACGTAACCCGCAGTGCAAAATAGACGAGATTTCTTTCTTGCTTTGTTTCGAGCTACAGGGAACCCGGAATTTGATATGCGAATCGAGTTTTACTCCCGTAGAAGAAAAAGGGGGTAAAAAAATAAAAAAAAACATAAAAAAAACATGAAAAAAAGGAAGAGAAAGGGATAAAAAACGACACCCAGTCTGTATAAGCGTAGGTATATATATTCCCAATAGATGTGGTGTCGAGTTTTCGTGTCCTCGAAACACCCGTTCCGCTCAGGAATCCGCAAATTTGTCAGTATTTCACGCGCCCAGTATCTCTTGACAAACCTCATAGGGTGTTGAGCAAACGCATAGGAATGCCTCGGCAACGTGGTTATAAGCTCCATCTCTTTCCGCCTCTCTGTCTCTCTGTCTCTCTCTCTAGGTACACAGGGAAAATATAAATAACGAAAAGCACGTTTCGGTGTGCAGTTCGTATCTAAATCCACTCCCCGTATATTTTACGGCTTTTAAAGGGTCCAGGGCGCAGTTGTAATGGACACAAAAAGGGTTTGTCGCGGTTCTGTATTAGCAGGGATACCGAGCTACTGTCGAACATGATGAGAAGTAATGGATGACATTAATAATACACTGGCGATATACAATGATCGAGTTACGGGGTGAAAAAACTGTACAAAACTACCCCTGCGCTCCAGCTACCCTTCAGAAGCATTATGAAATTTGAATTTTCCCGATCTATTCGACGATTTTAATAAAGTGACATTTTTTTCGCTACCTACTTTTCGTTGCGATCTAAAGCGCTGAAAAAATTCAACGCCGTCGACAAACAAACGACGAAAGAGATCTCTGTCCCATATACTACCTATATAGGTACATGTATATGTAGGTTTTCCACCCTCGTACCATTTCATTATTTCTGCAGTCGAACGAAACCCCCTTGACTTGACCCTCTTAAATTTAATTCCCTGTTTCACTCGCACGTCAGCTATTTAATATAAGGACGTTAGCATGACGGACAGCCGGGTGGTCCTTTAAAAATGATTAACCTACGCGTAGGCTGCAACGATGAAAAATGAACCCTTTTTCGAACAAAGGCGACGTTTAATATCGCCCAGAATCCACCCGCGTCCGCATATATACATATATATATATACACTTCTACAGATTATAGTCTACGATTTACGTACCAAACTCTCATACTTTAAAACGACGTGATCAGTTTATGCCAGGGATTAACAAAAAAAGAAAAAAGAAAAAAAAAAAAAAACCACTTGAAAAATATCGAGAATTTAAAACCGCTACGTAGCTAATCTGATATCAGATATGTAATAACGTGACGTTAGTGGGCGAAATGGATCGGATAATACCGTCAACGTCTCTCTGCTCTCACGTCTTGCATATTAATTATCTAGCTCGTAGTAACGCTTAACAGAGATACAATAAGACAATAGTATAACATGAGCAAATACCAAAGTACGTCTGAACCCTGTTATTCAAATATCAATCAGCTGTCTAGGTTGACATTGTCTTTCCAGGCGTTAGCATGTCTCTCCGTCTCATTTCCCATCATCATTTGATCGTAGAAGAGACCTAGGAGCGAAGAGACGTTCAAATAAAAGACAGTTACACTTTAATGAGATTAAATATTTAAGTAAACAGCGATTTTTTTTTCATTTTCTTCTTTTATCTTTCAACCCTGTGAAAATCGTATTATCAGATTTATCATATTTAGTAGAAATACGAAAATCTTTTTTGAATACCAAGTGTTCCGCGTCAGCAGCTCGGCAAAAGCCAGATAGAGGCACGGTGTTAGCACAGCTTCAGCGACAGGACGGTGACACGTCGAGTTGACACGCGATTTGTCATGCTAACGACCTTCTATTAATAATCGCGAATGCATATACATACCATACCTATATAGGAGGATTTTCCACCGAGTAGTACACCGGGTATGGGAAAGAGCTTTTATTAAAAGAGATATTTGTCAGAAGTTTAATATTGTTCACTTACACAGAGTCAATTGCATAGCTGGGTACGCTAGTATGGGTAATCTTATTATACCTAGAAACAACGTGATCATATTAATCGAGAGAATAAAGTCTCGTATAACGGAAATTATCTGTCTTATAATAATTCATTATTAAACTTTATATTAGATATTGCAGAATGCAGATACGCTCATAACTCTATAAGAAATATATCGAGCGAATCTTTCCTGTACGATCAGACCACGTCATAGTCACGATCTTTATACGTCAGAAAAAAAAAAAGAAATAATAGGATGTCTAATTTCATTATGCAAATGATATCCTCTGTCAGGGGATATTCTAGCGTGAATTGATATCCACTAATTAGGCATTGAAATTTTCACGTATTCGAACCGAATGTTCTTTCTGAAACCGATATCAAACCCCATCATTTTTGACTGACAGATGAATGATTGATATTTGATACGTGCTGTTTAGCCGGCTAATGAAAACTTTAGATTACGATGATACGCACAATAGAACAATCTCTGGTATAAACAGGCCCTATATATACTACGAACTTCTGTGCTGATTCATTCACAGTTTCACCCACCCCATACATTCAGCTGTGTGAGTGACGCACGTAGATTTTCATCAGGCACTCAGATTCGGATAAAAGTCTTCGGTTTAATCAAACGGAATAGAAACTCCTAAGAACGTAGCTTATACTCGCTTTTTTTAAGATTACAACGTCGAGTTCCACTTATTTTTATTCATTTATTTTTGGTTCAAAACTGGATTACTTTTTTTCTATTCATATCGTGGGTATGAATTATTCATCCCGTGATGTTTAGTGCAAAATATGAAGAATAAATAAATAAATAAATGAATAAAAAGAACAAGAAATGGAATATAATTTGTCAATTTTTAAAAGACTGCTAGAAACATCGAATAGGTACATATATTTACCTTCGAGATAAAAGCTTTCCGCATTGTGGACTGATATCAAAATTGCATCATGTTAGCGAAAGAAATTAGATTTTCTTCCTATATCCTGGGTAGGTAGGTAGGTAGGTATATCCCAACTTGTAAAAGGAACAATTTAAAAATAAAACAGAATGGGATTCTATAAAATATGTAAAAGTTATTAGCTCTTAGCTCGCAAGGAAAATGTTTGTTCTTTCTTGTATAAGAATTCAACTTTTCAGAGAGGCTTTATGTTTTTTTTCTCTTTCTTTTTTTTCTTTCTTTCTCCTATAGTGGTTCTCTTACAGCGGAGGGTTGCACGAGGGAGTAATCGATGTTTGAAAAACCTTAGCCAACAATGAGCCATTGTACCAACACTTTTAATATACCATTTTTTCATCTCATTTAATCCATAATATTTTTCTCGAAAAATCTTTACACACGTATTTTACATATAATACCTGTATTATAAATATGTACAATAATCTTGGCCTATGTTTGCAACAGGAGCGCAACACCAGCCAAAGTCCATTTCGCCGGCTTGTCCTTCGTCTTTAAATTGAATGTCCAAACGTAGGTGGGACCTCGAGTTCTCGTTTTGTAAACTGGGCACTCGTACATGTTCCTTAGATCCTGTTTGTCCTGTGTAATAGCGCGTATGTTTATCACTGGCATTGGTGGAAAAAGTTCCTTAGATCTCGAGTCGACGATGATACCAGTTTGAACGTCCCATCGTGCACCCTCCATAAATATTCCGTGCACATGAGCTCCTTCTCGCGGTGCAGAACTGCGGTGAAAAATTTCGAGTCTTACGAACTGGGCCACTTAGGCGATAAATAATAACTGACGAGAGGAGTTATTACGGTAGTTTTCCTTAATTACACCGTATTACGTTCCGCAAAGGGTCAAGGGTCGTCCGTGACTCCATTTAGGATTACGAGTATTCGTCACGGCTCGAGCATATAACCACTAAGCAGATTTGTCGCACAGGTATACATCAAAGTATTGCGGACTAATGGATTAACGAAAATCGCCCCATTATATGAACAGACATGAAGTGAATATCGAATCAGCATCACATTGACCAATTCTTTTTAATTACTCACGTAAATTCCTCCTTGTTCTTTTTAGTCACGTCACACTGCAGGCACATTTTGTCCAACGGCAACTCGTACCGTCTGGCTGTAGACTGCATAATCGCTGTCAGCAGGGATTGAGGATTGAAAAAGCCAGCCAACCAGACCGAAGAAGGTAACTAAAATGAGTCTGAATTAATTTGAAACTTTGAAATAATTGCTAATCAAACATTTACACGTCTATGGAAGCTTTTATAAGCGCGCGAAAACTCACTACAAAGTCTGTAGACCATGTTTCGAGTTCTCTCAATCTCAGCAGCAGGTCTACAAACCAAGCTGTTAGGCCCAGCAAAGAGGGATAAGCCCTTTGAGCCCATATAGGTGGCACTTGGTCAAAGAAGAGGGCAGTTTCTAGGACTTCCATGTCCGAAGTTATGGTCAGTTCGCCTTTCAGGCCTAGGTCCAGCTCTCGTAAGGAACGCTTCATCTCTCCAGTCAGGTAATTCATTCTTTCACACTCTTGGAAAGCCACTATCACATACGGGGTTCGTTCTTCGACTTTGCCCATTATTTCCACCATGTTGAATTCTTCTGGTAATTTTTCCATTATTTCATCCAATATTTGCTTCACCTGAAAAATCGCGCGGAGGAACACGAAGGTCCAAGGGCTCGTTTATATTCGTTATAATTATTGTTTTCTCACCTTGTCTTCTCTGGTCACCGTTTGGCCACCCGAACTGCCGGCGTCTCTGGGCTGCATCTCGAAGACGGTTCGGAAAAGATTTTCGGATGTAGTTGTAAGAAAACCGATCTCTGCATTGGGATGAAGACCGTATAAGTATGGGGACTCGGGTGGCATCGCTTCGTCGATGTACGCGTGATAACCGACCAAGTCTGTGTTAGGAGGTGCTGCGAATCCTGCACACCAAATGAATCAGCGATCATAATATATTAATGATTAAATTCATGACGGATGAGTCATCTTTCGTGAATGGTACCTGGGGCTAGCTGAAGTTCCCCGTCGACTAAGTCAGGTTGCATTAATTCTTCTAGATAGGAAACGCAAAGTCTGCGATCCCAGTCGTCAGTTATGTGCCCACCGTACATAATCTCTCCAAACAAGTACCGCAGATCTTCCCAAGGAACTTTCGGACTAGCTTCCAAGTAGTTGTAAAGTACGCTGACACTGATGTTTAAATCGCCTACGTTGAACGGATAAATTTTGTTCCATCCCTGAGGGCCAAATTTACGCCTCTCTGCTACGACCGCGTGGAAATAGCAGAGGGAAAATAGTATCGCCTTGAATTCAGCCTCCTTTCCACACATCTCGAGCGTTTCTTGGCTGAAATTCTCCAAAGCTTTGTGCAAATTCGCTTGCATTCCGGTCGGTGGTTCGTTGGTTATTTTAATAGATGATTCCAGGATGCCCTAGCGATGATTGAACAGAAAAACTGCATCTTAGAAGCTGGCAAAATTTCGGGAGGAGCAGTCCTCGTCTGATAGCAGATACTAACTTGTGGTATTATGTGACCAGCTGGGGTACTGGCTGGTTCAGCGCTCATGAAAACTCTGTAACTTGGATGAGATCCCTCGGCAGCAATTTCCAACTTTTTTTCTAATAATGGAAGCCATTTTTTGACGAGATGAATATTCTGTAGCACGACCCAATGCCCGTTTTTTGCTGCCTCGTCCATTGCTTGTTCGGCGACTATCTCCTGCCCCTGGCCGAGGGATACGTTGTGAAAGTTTTGGCCATCGAAGGTAAACCCTAATCTACGACCCAGGTCTTCGACGTCCTGTGTTGAAAAAAGTAAATATGTGTATAGAGAAGGATTTTGAATCCTACAAGTTACATAGAATGAAGATTTCGATATCACCTTCAGTGGATTGACGCCTGGTGACAGTATGAAGAATATCGGTGTTGACGGGCTCGTTTCTTCGAAAGATTTCGCGAATTCTACGGTCCTACCTTCGACGTATCGAGACCCAAGTTTTTCTTCGATGAAAGTGGAAATTGCGTACGTCATTCGGTCGGGGCGAAGTGCTCTGAGCATGCAAAGTCGCTGAAGAGCGGTTTTATTCTTCCATTCCTGAGGGAATTTCTCACGTTCCGGACACTCGCATTCGACTAATTTTTTCCAACGTTTAGAAGAGCTCTCTATATCTCGGTCGAGATTTCTTAAACGAATAAGAAAACGACCTTATACGTTCAAGTTTATCAACCTTTATCTAACCAGGTTGCAAGTCGTTAAGCTTAAGCACTTGTAGCTTAACTCTAACGCGGGCTTACCGGAAGTCGTCTCTTGTGGCCAAGCTTCTTATTCCGCCCCAGCTGGTGTTAGATAGAAATTCTACCGGTGATGTAACGTGCGGTGTAATTGGAAACCTCAACAAGAAGTCCAAGTCGGTGGCCAAGATTTCCCCGTTAGTTAATAGAATCTGAAACGCCATCTGAGACACAAAAATCAGCTTATCGCACTCGAACAGTCCTCGAGTTGTGTACATGAATACAGAATACGTTATGCACTCGATGAGGTTTTTAACTCTCCCAGTTACGTCGGGCGCCGGATCCGCCTTCAGTATAGCCATTTGAAAAACGACGCTGAAAGCCTTGAGGGAAAACTGGTAAATCGGATTTATGGTGTTCAAATCATTCAGAATAAAGTACAGCAAAGAAGCGCGTGCTGCTGCCGGTCGATAAAGTTCTCGCGCAGCGTCTATCTCCTTACTCGTACCCCTGGCCTCTGTAACCTTGCATTCTACCTCTGCAGCAGTCCGTTTTGTAGTCTCCAAATTTTCAACCAGCGCCGTATCGCCCAGGACGTTACTGCCGGCCGAAGACAGTCTGCGAAAAACGAAATTCCATGCAACAAAAATCTCAAAGGTTCACAGCCCGAGATTAAAACGGCGATATTCACCTTGAAAGAAGAGAGTCTTCCAGTCCGTTCAATGTGATTTTGAAATCGTTTTGCTGCCTGGTTAGTTCAGCCTTTAACTCCTCGAGGTCTGGCCTCTCGGCTTTTACCACTTCAGCTAGCAGTTGGTCTTCCAGACCGTCTCTGGTCACTGTGAAATTGATCAGCGTCGTTTGGGCCTGCATTTCTGGCTTGTAATGAGGGTTGGCAAGTTTCGTGTGAAGAAGTAGTCGGAAATTTGGATTATACTCGACTTCCTTGTCGCCGATTTTTATCGCCCGACCTTTTTTTATCAGATTTCTACCCAGGAGTGGATCGAGTACGGGGTCTACCGTCTCGCCGATATTTTCCACCAGCACTGTAGCTCCACTGGCTAAAGATTCCTCTATGACGTCCAGGTAGCCGCGTTGTCCAAGACGAATTATTCGCAGATCATCTCCGTACTTTTGTTTTATCCATTTTATTCCCTGCAACTGCCCAAGAGAGAGAGAGAAACGTTGATTAATGTACCTGTCTGATCTTTTTGCGAAAGAATTTACCTGCGGATCTATCATCAACGGCCATCTATCAGAGTTTGTTAAAATAGTCGCGTTTTCCGTAGACATTCGATCGTTTGGCAAACTCTCGTTGTTCCATTTAGCAATTTGCGTGTCGTTTGTTAGGAGGGACAGCGGGTCCAGACCTTCGGTTATAGGCACAGCCGGTTCCAGGGTTCGCAGAAAAGGAAACCAGTGTTTATTCTGAAGATCCAAACGAAATTGCTTAGTAAAACATCCCACGTAGGAGATGAACGCTGTGACAAGGAGCACATCACCTGGCAGAGTCGTCGCCTGCTGCATGAAGCTGGAGGGTAAAAATAATTACTCAACATTTATTTAATCACACACGTACCGTCATTAATCATCACAATTTGCATCACGGGAGTTTATGGTCTTACTTTGCTACCGAATCAGCCCAACGAACGTTCTCCGAAGCTAAACCACCTACTAATCTGTTCGCCAGTTGAATGGTGGCGTTTGTCGCATCCGCCTCTTGTTGGCATTTCAATTTTTCTGCAACTGCTTGTTCGAAATCGGCAGTCAATTTAGCCAGCTGTTCTTCAAGTGACTGAAATTGTGTATTTCACAGAAACTGTAGGCAATGTCCGTTTTATGAGATAGACGACTCATTTTTTACGCGAGAATTGTAAACCTGACAAAAATTTTAGGACATTTTGTATCTCACTCACAGCCACTTTTCGTTTGATAACGCCAAGCTTGTCCTGTGCCGCAGCTAATTCAGCGTTCGCTTGAGCCAAGGCTTTCCGCTTTGGTTCAACGTCGCAAAATACTTCGTAGAATTTAATAATGTTGATAACCCAGGCGCAAAGACCTGCAGCAGCTGCTGATTTGGATCTTACAAATTCAGGCTCAAATTCAGAATCTTTCAAGTAAGGTTGTATGGACTTTATTACTTCTGGATGGATATTCTCTTTGTCGTAGTTGATCAGCGCGTCAAGAAACGTGTCGACCTTTGCCATGACGATCTGTAGCGAGAAAATAAAAGAAAATGAAAATAGTAATAAATAACAGCGTATTGTACGAGATAATAAATTTCCCATTTACTTCTGCAATAGTCGTATACCTTAGCTGCTTTCCAGCTTCGATCTTTGGCTACTTTGCCACCGGGTGCCAAAAGCACCATTACTGCGGCTGTAACATTGGTTACCGCGCCGGGCGGTGATCCGAAGGATTTCAACTCCGTCAGATTTGCTTTATTCAGAGTATTCAGAGCTTCTTGGGCCGCCAAGAGAGCCGGCTCAGCTTTTAGGAGGTCTAGCTCACAGTCCTTTTGTTTTTTCGATACTTCTTGGGCTATTATGGCTACCTTGCACTCCTCCTCGTCAGCTGATGGATATTAGTATGTGACAGTGAGTTAAAAATTGATGAAATAACTGCGACTCAACAACAACAACAACAAAATTACACGAATTCCTACCCAGAGCTTTTTCCGTTTGAACTTTATCAGTTTCGATACCAACGATAGCGATAAGTGCATCAGCTGCGTCGTTCTTCTGCTGAAGTTCAATTTCTTGTACAGCTAATTTCTCCTTTAATTCGTCTACCTGTGCCGCCGTAGATCTGAGCTTCGCTAAGCCGTTTTCAAGCCTTTCAACCCGCCCTTGAAGCTCCTTGGATTTTGCTCCAAGTAACTTAGTGTAGAGACTGATTTGTTCGAGGAAAGATTTCGGCGTTGTGTAATTATAGCGGCGTTCGCTTGCCAGATACATGCGACTAGCAGCATTCACACTCGTATGAGCATGGGCCATAAATTTTGCGGCTGATTCTCTGAAATATGAGAAAATCGCCGACTGGAGTGCAGAATACTAATCGAGATAGATGGACACTGTGTCTTCGTACCTATAAATTTCTGGGAGTTCGATGAGTTCTTGCAAAAACCTATTGGACACTGACATCAGGGCTTCCTGGGGCCATTCGTGGAACCAGTTTATTGCTGTACAGTTTATAATGGCTGGGAATTTCCTCGATCTTACACGGAGGGTGGATCCCACTGGAGAAAAACACAACACAACTCTCAGCTGTCGTCTAACGCGATCGATGAAGAATTTCCAGCAATTCTCACGAGTGTCCAATATTCCGGCGCCCTTGACTTCATTGCGGACGCCTGAAACCTCGAATGTGAGTAAATGGAACTCATTTCTTTACTTTGTGCTTACTGTTAGAAAAAAAATTGCAAATATTACCGGCTATGATATTCTCAACCTCGTCTTCGGGAAACAAGTCAGGGATTTCCCCTGAAGCTAACATGTCGTTGATGAGAACTAAGAACTGTTCATTCGGGACTTGGGCGTCGGTCATTAGGAACATCATCCCAACGTTTTTCAATCCAGACTTTGTATACAGCCCAGCCAATTCAGTTCGCAAATCTGTGACACCGTAGCCTTTTCTTAGTTGTATTTGCGCGACTTCAAGAGCGCTTATAAAAGCTGCTAGTCGAGACAGACTTTGCTTTCCCGAACCTCCGACACCTACGAGTAAAGCGCTACCTCTTGGCGACTCCAATATCCGATTTATACGACACACGTGCATCATAGCGTCCTCGAAAAGCACTAAATTCATCGCCGCTACGAGGTCGTTGTAGCTGACCAATGCTTCTGTTAAAAGACGATGTAAAACCGCCCAATCCATTACTGGCATGTATTTCGGATCGCCGATTCCTCCTGAGAAATTGATGTGATATTTTATCGGGTAGAAATTAATTTTCTACTCCTCAGAAATACCGTGATTCATGGTATTTTTAAAGTAGATGAATACATCACCTGCAAAGTGACAATAGATGTTCGGCTTCTCGAGTACCGCGCTCTCGTCGACCTCTTCGACGTTTTTTTTCAAAATATCCAACTGCAGTTTTGCGAAAGACTCGATGTCTTTTTCGTCTGTTAATTTATCGCCATAAACGCGCTGGGTTTCGTGCATCCAGAGTCTTATGACGTCGACAGAACCTTGCAGGCAGTCGTTTCCACTGAACAACAAGCCTTGGAAACAGTTGGATAGATCCCGAAGATTGAATATGTAGTGGAACTTTACAGCTGTTGGCAAAAATACTTGAGAACATCTGTGATGCAGCTGAAGAGAAGCTTGAACAATCGGATTGCACAGTTCTGTCACTGAAATTGGGAACCTGAAAATACCAAGGCTCATTGATGACCACGGAAAATCAATGAATGAAGGAACTGGTGAATTATTCGTACCTGTGTTCTATGTTCGCAAAATGTTGAGAGAGTATAGATGCGTAGATCATTGTCAAGGATTCTGTGTTCGGAAAGCTGACCGCAAAAACAGCAAAGTGCCTCTGAAGTCTTGGATTTATGGTGAAAGATCCTGCCGTTGGATTCATGCAGCTCACGTACTGACAATTGTGGATATCCTTTAAGGATAACTTTGTCCTGTCGTACCAGTGACCGTAATCTAAATGTTGGCGGATAAGAGTGTGCGGTTGGACAGTACCGTACGTGTCTACTTCCGGCATATTCATGTCATCGATGAAGTATACCAGCGTCTTATTTCCGGGAGGGCCGTAATTTCGTCCGGCTTTTTTCTCAAGTGGTTTTTCGAGGATCTTTTGCAGCATTTCAGAAGACGTGTAGAAATTAAAGGGGACATTAGCGACTGCGTAGTTCTCCGACAGTTGTAATAATTTTTCTGATACCAATACCGTCTTGCCACTTCCCGCCGTGCCTACTAACATCACAGGATGTTTTTCTAACATTAACAAATCCAGGAAGTACCTAATCCTGATTGATTCCGCAGTGTATACTAAAACGGCTTGCAACGGTATGTCCGGATCCAATTCGAATCTTGGAAGGCGATCCGTCCACGGCACGAAAGCCTTTGTCTCGTAATCGATAAAGTAGTCGAAGACGGTACCTTGGGTTGGGAATTTTACCTGTTTAAATTCGTTGACCCACCATTTGGTGAATTCTACACGATAGTCGACGGTCTGATCTTGGAACATCGAGGAGCCGAAGGCCCAGACAGCAGCGAATGCGAAATAGAGTTCGTAGTGTTCTTTGCTGAAATCAGTAGCCGTTAAGTCTGGCTGTAGAAGACAGTTAAGTAAATGACAGAGCATTTCAACGTGCGCCATGTCAGCGATCGGAGTTATCTTCTTGAACCTTGATCTCAGCGTTTCTAAACAAGGTGGAATATACTTGTCAAAAAGTATAACTAAGTTCGACTTCTCAGCTGGAAGCGTTCTAGTCTCTATCCAGCTAGTCACGTATGGATTCCACCCCAAATCCTGTGGATTAATGTACAGAATACCGGCGCGAGACACAGTAGCTGGTGTCGCTGTTCTCAGATTTGATATTTCGAAGAGCAATCTCATCGCTGGAGTCAAGGCTATTCTCTCATTACTAGCCAGCGTCAGAACTTTGTTATCGTCCATTACGGTATTGAGCGATTCTATCCACATTGGGTCTATATCGCCGTCGAGTACAATCCACTTTGGATGATCACCGCCGAGGTTTGCCTGCTCTCTCATGATTACAGAAAACAAACCGTCTTTCCATTCTCTAGTGGCCGGATTTATGATGCCGAATAATTCATCGTTCGTTACCGCTTTCGGGTTCAAGTCATTGTATATTGGCTTTCGTTTTATGTTTTGGTAAGTCCTGAACAGAGATTTCCAAACCTGAGTTTTACCGGAGCCAGCTATGCCAACCACAAAAACGGAGTGTCTTACTTCGAGTAATTCCTCAAGTTGTACCACTTTCAAAATGAACCCGTCTTCGGGCTGGAGGGACAAATCGGTGGCCGCCTGCTTCACGGTCTTTTCAAATTCCAGGTCACGTTTTCTGGGCACGTCCAGGGCAGGGAACAAGTCTGCAATTAGTCCCATAAAGACTGGAAAATCATCTGATACTACTTTTGGAATGTTGAAGTCCCGCAATGCTCGCATCAGAACTTCCTCTTCGGGTCTACCTGGATCACCGCGTTTCAAACTACCGGCTACTACCAAAACTGACTTTATGGCTCTGAGTCCCCAGTCGTAATGATCCTGCTTCGACAAAAGCTCCTTGCAAAGAGTATACAGAGTTATGAATTTCCTCGCCAGTATTCTCGCTTCTTGGAAGCCTTCGGCGACCAACATAATTTCGCAAATTAGCTCAAAATCTGGAACTACCATCGCGCAGGGGCGGAACAGAGCCTTCAAATTTTCTGGCAATTCTGTTCGTCCTGCGTATCCGGGATTCATCGTGATGAATATTCCCACCGATGAAACCATAGCGATTATTTCGCCCATGAAATTGAATTTCTCTTTCTTGTCCCTGATAGCGTCTTGCACGGATTTAACCTGGACAGCTACTACGGATAACACCTCAACCGAAATTCTGTTGAACTCATCGAAACAACCCCAAGCACCGGTCTGAGCTAACCCTTTGTAAATATTCCCACATGACTTGTAATCCATCTGTTCCGAGCAGTTGAAAACATAGACCATTATTCCAAGTGCTCTGCCCAAGTCCTTCGTCGTTTCGGTCTTCCCCGTACCCGCAGGACCCGCAGGACCTCCACCCATTACCAGATGCAGTGACTGGGTCAAAGTTATGTAACATCTGTCCGTTAGAGGTGTGATGACCAGCCTATGAGTCAAATAACCGAGTGAAAGTAAAGTGAAGGACTTTGCGAATTCGGTGCAACTTTTTTCTGCTTAAGCATAAACTTACCTGGGAGTGTTCCCTAAATATTCATGAGAGTATCTAAACTGGGCGTCGCAGATGTTGGCATAACAGTCCTTCTCTTTTTCGTCCCATCTATGTCGCAATTGACTCTGCCATTGAAAAGCCTGCGCAGTTTCAACCTTGGCTTGAACCAGCTTTGCAACTACATCTCTCGAGTGAACATCGATCGTACAAATTGTCATGACTTTCTGACGGTTCTGCTTAGACAGCTCTCCGAGTAATAGGGTGATTAGAGTGCTCAATTGGGAGATCTGTTTCTTCAAATAATCCTTTATGGCATTGTCGTATCCTTCCTCGAGCCTTGAGAACGCCAGGTTCACCTCAGTCGTCCACCAAATTTGGGTACCGCAAAGGGACACCTGAGCTGGATAATCGAAAAGCCACTGCTCGCGTGGCTTTTCTTCGTATGTGACAACCGCTTCGCCGAAATAGAAGCGGATAGTTGCTCTCATCGCGTTTTGCAGACGGTTTAACCAGACCTCGACTGGTCCAGCACAGACCATGTCGCAGTTTGTGAATTCCACGTACTCACCGTCTTTGGCATGCATTCCTGACCAGGGATTGATTGTTATTAACACCTGGCTTTATATTAATAAATTGTGAAGTTAGATGTCGGCGTGCTTTTTCTACTCACCAGAAACGCGTATTGGCGCGCCTTCTTCGACATTAACAAATTTCAGCTGGGCCATAGAGTCGAATAATTTGATCAAGTGTCTTGCGACTATAACTGGCTGATTACCGTTCGATAGAACGTCGAGTAGGTCACTGGAAGAGACGAAATAAAATCTTGGAAAAGCCAATCTTTTAGTTTCCAGATATTCTGCTAGAGCTTTTTCACACAGAACTAGCTCTCTCTGTAGCTCGTCTAAAGCTGAGAGCAAACCGTCTCTGTTTGTCGCCTCGACTACATTGGGTGTCTTCGCCATGTCGTGCATCATTTGTTTAAATTCTCCGTCAATACGATCGAACCGATCCGAGTCCACCGGTAATTGGCGACGAATGTCTTCTGAAGACATGAAGATGCTCTCGAGGTGCATCCACGTCCGTTGAACCTCGAACCATACCGTTGTGACTTGATCAGCTATGCTAAGTTTCTTCTGCCACGTCGAAACTTCTTCGAGAAAATGAGCGATGAATTTAGAAGTGATCAGATTTTGCAGTTGCACCTAAATTGCGAAAATAATGAGGAAATTCACGAGCCTGATCATGGTTTGCATAAGGTTGTCTGATCTTGATACTCGACCTGATTTTCCTCTAAAGTTTCGATCAACTCTTCACTAGCTCTCAACAAACTTGCACCAGTCCTCTGATGAATTTCTTTTTCGAATTCCATACCGGACCAAGTAGCGTTTAATTCGCGAAGATATTTCTCCATCGACATTTCCTTTACAGCTTTGTCGACGATGTTTTTCACCTCATCCTCACAATCGTGTAAACTCAACTCAAGGAGATCAGCCAACGTCGTGGATGCATCCATCACAAATCGGACCTAACCGGTATAAATTTACTTATAGGGGAAGAATGCGGATTCTGATTCGTATATCTATTCTATTTCATCTATCAATCGTATTACGTATAGTAATTAAACTAAAAAAGTGGTTTGAATCATGCATCATATTATGCAGATCGATTATGAACGTGCTCAAAATGAGTAAATGTATAAATGGGTACGAGGATGACGATAATTAAGCGAGGCTCATGTGTCCATATTCATTTATTAATGAAGCTTGATTAAGCACAGAGTACAATGGTTACAGCGATGATGATGATGGTGATTCGATTCAGGAGTGTTGAACAGAACAGCGAGTAAATACAAATTATAAAAATACACATACATACGCATACCTGTTACATACATTCGAAAATGATTTACGTTAGCTACCTAACATTCTTACTGCATAAAAAATAACGGCAATTATATACTGGCTGTGAATTGAATAGATGGAGTATGATTATCACAAATATGGACAAGTGTCTTAATATAGTATATGCACATATGATCAAAAGCCTCTGGACAATGCCCTAATGGCTTACCAGTGTTTTCAAATCAATTAGATAGTGAGAATGTATCAAATATCAATAGTATATAACTATATAGTATTGTGCACTTATGTACAGTGGACTTACGGTCATTTCTGGAGTCATGTTGCCCAATTTCTGTAACACCGATAGCGTATATACAGCGGTGCGACTAGATCTATCGTGTGACTATTGTTATATATAGAATTTAATTTGAAATCTTGTTCTTTTCTCACTTGAATGAGAATTTCCATTTTTTTGTTTTTTTTTTTGTTTTCATACCCGAAGAAAATAGAATATAATTAAAAATTAGATAGTAAATTCGATTCCTTCGCGTTCATTATACATTGGCAACATGTTTTTTCTGATAATTATATCTCTCTGTACATTTGTTAGAATTTTTTTTTTTTCAACCTGATTCTGTTCACATATAATGTGGAAACTTTATATTTCAATAGTCTTACACTCACGTATCGGACAGCCTAGCGATACCTTAGTACTATTCATCAGCTGACGCCAATGTCGTTCGCGAATAGCTGGATTCTGCAATTCTCCTACAGCTCGTAAAGACGTCAACATATTTTTGACCGTTGCTTCTAACGAGATGTAAGTGTCCCACGGTCTCATTTCCTTATCCAGTGCTGTAATTATCGTCAAAATGATCGATAAAGAAATTAGGGTGCAAAATTCTATGAAATCCGAAATCTCCAGCAATTCGAAATAGAGTTTACTTCACTGTTTTACCTCGTATTTCTTTGGCGAACTTTTTGCACTCAATATCCATATTTTCAACGTCTATTTTCCTCCACGGCGTGGTCTTCCACCCTTCAATACTGCTCTGCACAATGTGCACGTAATCCCATAGCTGCTTCAACATTTTCAGTTCTTTTCTGCACTGTCTCAATTGCTTAAAGTCGGGCACTGTCACTTCGAAGAGGGATGCAGACTCTTGTATATCCATCATCTGCCGTTCCAGCATCAGAATTTCTTTGTCAGCCTCGTCGAGCTGCTTGTAAGGATCTTCGCAGCTATATTTGAAGAAACCGTAACGTCTAAACGCCTCGCGATAGTGACCAATCGTTGTATCGAACGCTGATATGCGACCACGAATTCTAGACACTTCACCTATAGAAAGATTATTTCGTAAAAAAATGTCAAAAATCAACACATCAGAAATAAGTGCCGAAATCACTTGCCGGCTTGGAGCGGTGCAACCTGTTGTTTCACCATCAACGCCAATTTCTTCGTGTTCGCCCATTGTTCAGGAAGTTCCTGCAGCAGAACATTTACTTCTTCTGGTATATCCTGGTCATAGAATTTCAATAGTTCAACAGTTTCTTGGAGAGGTTGAAACATCTCGTCTGTCGTTGGTTGTCGTTCTTTAACTTTCATTAAGAATCCCATTACGCTGACGAGGCCAATGTAATCTCCAGGATGAATTTGCTGCAACAGACCTTCGTCCGCGAGTCTGAAAAATTCTGAAGTCAGAATTGATGACAAGAGGCTGGAGAACGAAGCGAGAAACTTTGCGCATTCACCTGATGAAAGACCCTAAGTCAGACAAACTGCTAGTAACACGTTCGACGAGATGTCGTTTGAACATGCTCGACCACTTGCACACGGTATTCAACAAGGACTGTCTGAACGGTCTAATGTCGACTCTGAACCATCCACAAAAAACTTTCGAAGTATTCATCTCCTCGATTTCAAGATACAGACCCTCATAGAGATCGATCTGTTCACGGAACTGTTCCATTCGCGGAGCCGATCGCTTCGGGGCCTTAGGATCTATGGCTGCGATCATTTCCATCTCGTCCATTGTTAGTTGCCGACTATATTCAAGAAACTGTTGCATCACCGATTCCCGATCTTCGAGCCAGAGATAAGCGTATCCTAAAGTCACCGATCAATCATGAGTGCCGAACCGTTGAAAGAAAAAAATCAAATTTGAACGAACCTTCAAATATCCCACAAAATTCCGTTGCGTCTTCAACCGCTTTGGCCACCCCAGTCAGTATTTCCGACTTCATGGCTCTGATGTCGTCGTCATTTTCCATCTCAGCACCATACCCTTCCGCATTACTCCTCAGTCTAGGTACCAGTGCAGCCATTCCAATCATATCGTTCAAGAGACCAGCTATCAATTGATCCAAACCATCAGGGTCTTCAGGTTCTAGCGATGGGACGTAAAAGAGATCCGGCTCTCTCAGCTCGAGTTTTGCTTCTAGTAAGGGTTCCTTTTGTCCTGAAGGGTCCATGTTGTCTGCTAAATATCCTAGACAACATCCCACAGCTCTTCGTAAAGATTCAGCCACAATACCGTCAACATAGTTGACGTATATTTCCCAGCTCTCGTTCTCGTTTTCGGTGGCTTCGAAGAGCGTCTTATTTTCGGTTAAAAGCGCGTGAATTCCTTCGGCTGCTTTCTGTATATCCGCGTAACGTTTCGATACTTTCTCCTGCCGTTCGTCGAGCGAAAGTAAAGCGTCCTTTCTACGGTCCTTGCGTTCGATCAATGGCGTCTTGGTCCAATGTTCCAATATCGATTTTATCTTCTCGACGTTACTCTGCGTCGCTTTTAATCGCGTCCATAGACCGTGGACGAGTGTGTCCAGTTCGGTTATGTATTCTAGCAAGCCTTCGGATTTCCAACACAATTCATTCTCTCCGCGAGATATCAATGCGTCAACAGTCGCCACTTCGAGTTCGATCAAATTGAACTCAACCTTTCGGGAAGTTCTTCTTATGTTGTTATACGCGTCCACTGTACTGCCCAAAAGAGTCCGAAATTTTCTGAACGTTTCTGACCTCTCAGATACCTGAAATTTTAGGAATGCTTCGAATACTTGAAGGGTCTGAGACTGGGATATTCTGAACTGATTCTGGGATAATTTTCACCTCTACAGCATCGTTGGGTATATCTGTGTGCGAGATCAGTCTCAGATAGTTAACTTCCTTCAGAACTGCGAGCAGTTCTTGGTCAAAGTTTAAAGCTAGAGAAGAATCTGAGGATCTAATTAACAGGGATCTATTGAGACCGTTGGCTACAGATTTTGGAACGATTTTAGCCCAATCAGTGAACAATGATTCCTCTCTAGAGGTGAGAATTTCAATAAGCCTTTCGTATCGTTTTATTATATTTTTTCCATCCCTGGTTTCGATGATCCTAGAGAAAAATGAAAGGAGGGGTTTTCTTTTTTCTTTTGCACGTGTGGATAAATGGCGAGTATTTCTTTGTGAGTGAAATGTAAACTCGTGTTGTAAAAAAAATAAAAATCTAATGACGGTTTATTTCCTCGCACGTTTACGGTTCAATTGAAACTTACGAATGTTGTAGAGCTTTAAAGCACTGTACGGGTAAATCGATTCTCTGCCTCAGCATGCTTGTAAATCGCAAGGCAGCTGCTAGCGGCGGAAGGCTGCTCATGGCACCGCGAGTCCCCCGGTTGAACAGAACCTCTACCATCGTCAACTCGGTATTTAACAATTCGAGGACCCTCGAATACCGGTCCGTAAATTGTTTGCGAATTACCGGACGATCCAGAACCGTCCCTGCTATGTTTATCAGCTGAAATAAACAGGGGCTTTATACCTTTCCCATTTCGATTGAAAATTTAAAAGTCGGAAAATTGACTCCTTCCGTAGAGAATTATTTGAGCCAATCAATTCGGAGGGTAAAATGTTGTTAGAAAGAAGATTACACTCCGAAATAACGAGCAAACAGCATTTTCGCGTTTATTATCGCTGAGCACTTATTACCTTGAATGTGCTTTCGAGATTTCCACAATCGTCAAAAGCTTGGCATAAAATAGCTGCGAGTTTACTATCCAAATCGGTTATGGCGTCATTAAATCTTTTGCAATCAATGGCGAAGGTTTCGTCGTCGGGTTCAAGCACGTCACTAGCCCTTGCAGAAAATGATGCAAATAGTTGTTGGAACTCTTTGAATACGCCAACGACTCTGGTGCTCAACGACCTACCCAATATACCACCAATTTCGATTTTTTCCAATTTCGAAAACTCGAGAACTGTGTGAAAGAGCCACTCGATATCAGCAAGGCGTTTCAAAAAGGCGTCCAAACGATGGAAAACTGCTATTGGATTAAACGTCCATGGCGGAGCTTCTGGCTTCATGCCAGGCACATTTCTTCGACGCTCGAATTGGCACTTGAATTCCTCTAGAACTCCTAAGAGGAAACGATGCTTAATGTTGCTCGTACCGAAGCAAAATTTCGTCGTAACAGCTAACGTTATAACGCTTCAGCAATGCCCCCCGAACTGCGTTCAATACTTACGACTGAACTTTTTTTCCCCCTCGCACAAATCCTCTCTCGTTCAATTTCTGCCTATCCGCATTCACATAAAATAGCTCCACCATATATATATATATTTATGGTCTTATTTTCTAGTGAACAATCCCCGTTTATTTCCCTCCGGTGATGTTCTTTCATACACAACTTATTTGAAAACCATTAAGCTGCAGGAATAGAACGTCATTATAATTACCTACCTCTTGAAATTTGTACACGCTGTAAAGCCTCGTCGACATCGCTTTGGAATATGGAAGAGGGATCGAGAAATCTTCTGGCCTCTTGAATCAGCAGATTGCAAATTTGTCGCAGTAGTATTATCAGCTTCGACGAACTTTGGTAATATTTTGACTTGCTCCATGCCAACCCTACCGTATGTATCAACGGACCCATCACCGTTTTCGCCTCAGCAAAATCGGTTTCTTCAATCATTCGGAAGTTCCTCATCAACGGCGAAAGGTACAACGATATTTCCCGTGCTTCGGCAAGTGACGAAACAACGTTCCCAAAAAGGGTGCGAAAACAAGGGTAATAAGCGCTGTCTGTTTTCTCGAGGATAATTGCCATCTTTTTTACACGCTCTTCGCGAAGCTGTTCAAATATGTATCTGTAACGAGTTGTATTACGATCACGCGATATCAAATTTCGGGATAATAATAGAAACAACTTTGATCTACGAACGGGCAATTTCAAAGGTACCTCAAATTCGCCAATCTCGTTGACCAGTATTCCAATTCCACGTTTGGACACGGGTTTTGTCTGTTGTCAAAGGCAGAACTCGACTCGTGGGTCACAACATCGTTCACCAAATATGCCCACTTAATAACAACTCCTTCTATCGCGCTCTTCAGATACAGATCAACAGCTTCTGGTCCTGTCGTAGATACTAATCTTTCGACCTCACCCACCTTTTCGAGACCCGCTGGCATCGGTAGAACGGTCCTTCCGTTGACCTGACCTTTGACCTAAGAAAAAGAAAAAAAAAATTGATATTTTTGCTTTAAAAAATCCACATTTATCATCCATTTTCTTTCCACAACTAATGAATACCTGGTACAACGTTCCTCGCAAAGAATGTACATGCTTAGCTAAATCTTGTACAGCTATCTCTGGAAGCTCTTTATGGTTGTCTGGGTTACTTAATAAAGGAGCAAATATTTCGTCAACGAGGGTAGCTAGTTCGTCTACGACTCTTGATGCTAAATCACCTAATATTAACGTTCTGATACATCCAGTTTTGTCCTTTGGTACAGGTATGAGCTTTACTTTAACGGCGAAAGTTCCTGGATTAAAATTTCATTCGGTCTTTGAGTATTTGAATAAATAAGGGATCTGCGTATATAGTTAATGAGGGTTCTGTAATATATATATATCACCTTTGGTCCTTTGACAGGGAATTGGAAATCCTGACGAAGCTACGAGCTGCGCGTTTGGTGTCAGGACGACAAACAGTGCCGGGGGCCTGGGATTGTCCAGAAAATCTATAACAGTGTTACGGTAATCCTCGGTCAAAAGCAGACGACCCCACTTTTCTGGTTTCAATTTCAATGACTTCTGCACGAAGGATCCAATGTACTCCAAACGAAAATCCGCTGGAGCATCCGGCCCAGACATGCCTGGAATGGTTTACATCATACCCTCGATAATACGGGACTTTTACACCCCACTTTGGACACACACTTTCAGAAAATTGATATGCAATTGATGATTGGTGTAGAAATAGTTGCAAAAAATCTGCTTCTTTACCGTTTCTTTCTAGCCCTTTCGGAAGCGTCTAAAAAATCTTCATTCTTTTATACTCCCGGCTGATTTGATCGTTCCGGAAATAAAATAGAATAAGGGACGTTCTCGCAGCCGTGCACGAATTGGAACACTGATTCGATATCAACCCTCCTCTGAATTCGAATCGCAATATATTATTATATTCAATACATAGTTACGGGTTCTCCCTGTTTCTAGATTCCTAGATTCCTTATCGAGTTAGATAAAAAGTCCCCACGACCAGGCACAGCCAGTACCGAATCTAAACTAAACCGAACATGATGTAACTAACCACATACTTCCGTTCGTTGTCTAGCTCGATATCTATGACCGTATTACGTTCAGTAGAACATTAAGACCATGACTTTAAGACAGCACATTGTCTGTCTCCTCCTGTTTAATTGGCATCGAAAATTTGCTGGAATCCTCCACACAATTGTGACGGTACATTGGTGCACGCGATCCGTCCGTCAAAGAGACACAGATCAACCCTTGCCGGGTATGCCCTTTATTCGGACAATTATTGGCCAGTCTGATCTTTGGGAAAAGTTCAGGATGTAATCCGCGCGAATTACACCATCAAAGATTGACGCTGCAATCAGAGAGAGCGAGACACATTTGTTGCAGGTTTAAGAAAACTGATATTTAATTGCGAAGTGGAAATTGAGCTGTACTGTCGACTCAAACCGTACCTGGAAACGTTTCGCTCAGAGGAACACATCGCAGCAAACTGGTAAGCCTAGCTAACAAAGTTTTAGCAAGACACTAGCTCAGGTCGAACTGTCACCCCGTGCCGTGCACTACCGGCCTATTTGCCTCAGTTGGGGGGTAGAATTACGTCACGAGATAATAGATCCACGGTACTTTTATAAGTTCCGTAATGTCCCTGAGCCCTGAGGGGATCGATGAAATGCGCAAGATTTATTATAATACATACTCGATTATACCTCGTAGCAATAAAACTGCGGGGACACCTGTTTTCTGTGAAATATTGTCTTCATTGTTTCGTTTTTTCATAAGACAAAAATTGATTCAAGTATAGAAATTGTGGGGTTGATTGAATATCGTTGAACGGTGACAGATGGGATGAAGTGATTTTCTCACCCTGTTAAATTTGAAATCGTTACACGTCAGTGAACAAAGGAAATTTTTTCAATTTTCTTTTTTTTTCCACTTTATCCAATGGCACTGAACAACGAGAGTTAACAACAAGTCGAAGTAGGGAACTGTGCGGACCACCCGCGTGAGCCAATTCAATCTTTCCAAAGAGTAAATAATATTTGAAGTAGTCCGTGGTGCAGCTTCATTGGTCAATATTTGAGATGATATTCCCAGATGGTCCTGCAGAGAATCGCAGGGAATGGATTGCTTTCATCACCCTAATGTCCCATTGAGCTTCACGTCTACAAAAGCTGAAACATATTTTTCATTTCCCAAAGTTTTCCTAACCCCCTTCCCTTCGCTTCCCGTCCCTTACCTTCACCCCTTACCCTCACGATGAGATGGATTAGTAAAGGGTATATACCAAATTATATAACAATCTGATAATCGAAAGTTTCTTAGAGATTCTGTAGCTAATCGAATTTCAAGTTCATTTACGCCGTAAGCAACGTAATAAGGCACTAAAATAGCAATTTGTAAATGTTGAAAAAAGGGATGAGAATAGAAAAGCGACTCTTTATTTTTTTTTTTTCACTTTTTCTAGTAAATGAAATTCCATCGGGGTGTAGGTATATTATAACGTAGATACATCCGTTTAAACACGCAGTTACTTGTGCAATTTTTTATTTTTTTATTTTTCACCAGTATAAAGTAAACTTTTAATAAGGCGAGTTTTGTGCGGTTTTTACTCAACAAAGAATTGCTACTCCCGCAGATAAAAATTATCAGGTATTTCCTGGCGTATATAAACTTATAACGAAGGGTGGAAATATTTCTAAGGATTACGAACGAGGTGTATTATATGGCGTTCGCCTGCGGCATTTAAAAGAATGCCTTTCGCTGAGAATGGTTCTTTAAAACGAGGGTATACAAACACACCCCACCATCCCTTAAAAAATATATATATATGTATGTTGCGGTATAAATTAAAAGGATTTCTTTTTTTTTTCATCATTATTATTATTATCATTAAGTTTGTGGAAAACTGCCTTAGAAATTGCAATCTCTCAACGACAATTTTATTTTATTTTTTTTTTTACTTTTTTTCTATTTCTCGCTCATATATAATTAAGTATGAACTTCTGTTTCGTATATATATATAGTATATGAACTTTGTACACTGTTCCATTGAACAAAGGATCTAGCGTGGGGCAAAAAAAAAAACTGGACAGCAGCGTGGGGTTTGAAAGACATGTCATTTTCAGGATTCTTGCCAAGCCGTCGCTCCCGTATCCGTTCGGAAGTAGGTTTTTTTTTTTTTTTCCTATGTCCACCGTAAGTTTAGTTCGTCCCTATGTCAGGAAAAGTTTTTCTAATCTGATCAGCGTCATGATTTTATTCCACAAATTCGTTGTTTCTTTATAAACGTATTTTATGCCTATCTCCTACAAAATGCGAACGAAAGTGGTAACCATTTTCCGAGGGGAAGAAAAAACTCTGATAATAAAGTTCGACGGACTGCAGAAGCGGGTACCTATGCAGCAAAAAATGAAACGATGTTCTTTTTTGGTTTTTTTCTCCCCCTTTTCATTTTTGCTTTCGATATTTATGGCTCGTCCATAATTTCTGATCGGTAATTTAACGGGACATATATAAAAGTTAGGAATAGTTTCTAGATGCTTGGGTCATGCAGGCATTTTACCACCATAACTTGAACGTCTCGAAAGCTCACGATCAGCTCAGCCCAGGAATCGAAGCCACTAATCGAATTCCTGGGATAATCCAAAGTGCCGCGTGCCACACACTCCGCATGATTCTCACGGCCTTTTTCTGATCCACGAACGGATAGATGTACGAAGTCATTTTCTAAGACGGTCAGGACTATCTATCTTCTCCGCCCACGCTTTATAGAGTACAACGATTTATCGGTGCAATTATCACTCGAAACCATTCGTCAGATTGTGGAATCGCAAAAATCAAACTGAACGGTGATATTTTTTAGGAAAGTTTCCTTCTTCGGTGATCCTTGATCCTGATATAACGTAAATGACGTGTGTGAACGCTGCAGTGGGGATGATGAACACGAACCTTTGTGAATCCGGAGGTGTATATTTGTGTAAATTCCTTTTATGCATATGGTATATATTTTGCGAACTATACTCGTGGAAATTGATGACTGGGCTTGTGCAGGGCTCTGGGGATATTTCACTTTAGAGTTTGGAGAGTGAATAATGTGCCCCCACACTCAAGAGCGATTTCTTATTTAGAGGGTTTCGAACTTGACGTCATTTTTCACACTACCTTACACTACCTTACCCCCCAATAGTTATCCAGTCATCGCCTTTGAAAGTTTGAATAAAATTTGGTAACAGGTATTTTGCAGAGGCGGTGATCATTCAGTAACATATAAATAATCGCTTCAGAAAGAGAAGAGCAAAGAAAAAGAAAAGAAAATGAATCGGTATAGGATCTACCTATTCCTTGCCACCAACAGCTGGATTTATTAAAATGTAAAGAAGAAAGTATTTTATCAGACATCAGCGAAGGCGTTTGCGGAATCTCTGGCTCGTAAGAAACTTGAATCTCTTAGAGACGGGGAAAACTAGCTGGTTTATGTGACGAAGGGTATTATGGTAATCTTAAATCGCATATTGCAGCCCGTAAGACTTCTCACAGTCAAGGGGAAGAATTCGTTTAGAAAAGCGAGATGGCTCAGCAGGTTGATACGACAAAGACTTCCGACAGGTAATTCCAAACTATTCCCATTTCTTTATCTCCAATCGATTAGTAAATCTTAATCCGTATTCAATTCGTCCTAAATATTGAAAATTATTTAAAAAATAATTCGAAACTTGCGCTACTCCCTAACGTATCATCGTATGAAATTTTTAATGAGATTCAGCTGGGTGCAGGTCCAGGGTAATCTATACATCTATATGTACATTGTACATACACACGTGTCTCTATATCTATATCTATGTATTTACGTTCGTAGGGTGATCCCGCAGCACATATGGCCGAGTACTAATTTACAATAGCATTCTCTACGGCGAAGTTATGCCACAATACATAAAATAGTGGTTGTAAATTAGTTTAAAATGTCGCCTACCATGGGAAAATTTATTATTTTAATTATGGCGCTAGTATTAGTATATATATCGCGGTACCTGAACCCAACCCCTATACCCAGTTCCACCCATTTATACACCATGGACTGTTACATACTGAATTGTATGTTACGTATAAGGTAGGTAGGTAGGTAGTGGCGCCAAATGCGTACCACTAAAGCTAAACAGTCGCTACGGTGTGGTTTCCGGGCATTTTATGAGTTTAATTTAGATCCTGCAGGCAGGACCCGCCGACGACCCATGCCTCTGAATATTCTAGTTTTGAATCTACGTGCAATTTAGAAAACGTTTAGACCTCCTCAACTCATGGCGACAGCTGGTTTATTGTGTTTAGAAAATTTGCATCAGATTCATGAAATATGAATGAAATTGTTCATCAGATGAAACGGTGCAATCATTATTATCATTATTTTTTTTTCTTCATTCTATCATCGGAAGCCCGACGATAAAATTCAAGATTTTCTGCCCTTGCATTGGTGAGATTTTTTTTATTATTTTCTTATATTTTCTGAATGTGAAAGAATAAAAGTCACGAGTTCCCCCAGCTTTATGGAATGACTTGAACAGGATCCAGACCCCCCGCAAAGTCGTGCGGGTAGATTAGTAAAACCGAACAAGTGCTAATGATTTCTACCGCGAGGACGTCAACTCCCTTAGACTTATATGTACCTAAGCTAATTCCCTAGCGGATTAACTTTATTAGGCGGATAAAAAGAGAAAAAGAAAAAAAAATATATATATTCCCGACAATATTCAGCTGGCACTCTGCCCTTACGAGGATGGTCCTCGATTTTCCGCGCCCCGACGGTCACGGCTAAAGAGAATAATTATAACAGTAATTGGCATACTCAAACTTTCGGGGTTCTATAAGGTGGCGGTTGAAGCGTCGCGTAAGAGTATAAAAGGACGAAAAGAATCCTGTGAAACGAACCGAGTTGTAGTAGGAGGTACCCTAACGTAAACTGTGAAATTTTAATGCAGGTATATACATGTGCTTATAGGTACCTACTATACATGTATTTACGTTCGTTCATTACATCGGAGCCTTTGGAGAGGAAGAGATTTCTTTAGTAAAATTTTGAAAACCCTCACGGTTCGCGGGTCACCGCGAAGCAAACAAGGGTGCTAATTGGGAGTTTGGATTAAAATGAAAATCCTCTAACAACACATATAAGTATATATTATTCGTCTTTCCTCACAAATAAATTCTCCCCTTGTATACCTAAGTCATAGTACCTACGTTGGATGGAAAATATAAATACTAATCTCGCGGTTGACTCTATGCATATACTTTGATAAAAAAAATTAAATTTCATGAAGATCTTTAAAATTCGCATGTACATCCTCGTCTCGAAATTCCCATTAATTTTGGTCTCCGTCTAGGGCCGCGGCTGCAATGAAAATATCGATGTATGCAGTATGTATGTATTCATGTCTGTATATGTATGCGTAGCTTTTTGCCACTTGAGAAGCTCTCAACAGGTTACCTGGGATTCCCTACGGGGATGTAGGTACCTACGTATACGTACATACGGTCAGTAATCCTTTTTTACGTGCTGTGGGTGCGTTTAGCGGCTTTAGCAGTCCTTCGGTCTCTCGAGTCCCTCCGGTTTCGCGACTCGCCGACTCTTCGCCCCCGTAAAACCTCCCCCCCTAAGCCGCCCCCCTGACAACTCGTGGCAGTGAAAAACTCCGATAATTGCCGCAGCAGTACGTAGCCTCCAAAAACCACCCCCGAACCCCGGACCCCGAACCCCGAACCCCGAATGACTTTGGTACTTGATAAACCCTCGTAAAATATTACAGCCCTGCGCAGTTAAAACTTTCACCGTTATACATCAAATGCGAGGACGTGCAGAGAAATTGTTTAAATATTTAGTCACTTTCCGATGGCTTTGATATAACTACGGCGACGATTAACCGCGTAAAAGTATAGTAGGTATATGAGAAATAGCGATTAGTAAATTAAAAATTAAACCTTAAATCTGTACCGCGCGAAATCTTGTGTGAGATTTATTAAGTTCAGTGCGAAATGTAAGAAGATGAAGAAGGAGAAAGTTTTTCAAAACTAGTATGTACCTTTCTTCTTAGATTCAGTTCCGTTCTCGTCATCGTCAGGAGACGGACATCGTGACTCCATTATCGCCTCCAAGAGCTTTTCAAACTCTGCCAGCTTGTCGTCCAGCGGAGTTTTAGACGCGATTGAAAGTTCGGTTTCCTCATCTTCGTCGCTGCCATTCTTTCCAAGTTCCAAACTGTTGCATTCCGAATCCGACATCTTTTCCACATACCTGCAGGAAAAAGGGTGAAATAAAATAAAAAGAAAATTATATGTTTCGTGGTGTTTGTGTAAAATCTTCCTCCTGTGTGGAGAAATGAAAGAAAAAAAGAATTTGAGAATGAGGAACGCATGTTTCATGAAAATCCTCTACGAGCTTATAGTTCTGATTGTCTTATGGTTACAGCGTTGAAGCGGGCTTAGCGAGCTTCCGAAATTGAGCCATCCGCATTCATATCAGCGTGGTTTACGAGCGCGACAGTCCTCGCCCAGTGTCTCAATATTCGGATATTATTCGGCTCGATCCCCGTCCCGGTGGATTTGGCTTCTATACTTTTTTCTTCTGCTTCTACTTCTTCGTCCTCTCGAATTCGCGATCCGCGATCTGCTGACTCCGCGGAGTAAACGGGGGGGAGGCTGGGAACGTCAAGTGGTACTTGGCGGTACCACGGCATGGCTCCTCTTGCACCACCTTGTGAATTTTCCCTTTTCTAGCGAGGTGGTGTAGGTAGATATATGCGCTGCAGGGAACGCCGGCAGAATTGAAAGAGGGAAAGAGGGAAAGAGGGAAAATGTCACGTCTGTCTAGTGTCACGTCCGCATCTTTGTGTTGCCTGAAGGCGAGGCGCGTTCAGCCGACACTTAAGTAGAACCAGAATTCATATAATTTAAGATTACGGATCGAGGAGAGAGGAGAGAGATACTTCTTACTGCTCGTCAAATTTTTAATGTAAAATACCGCGTAGGAGGTTTGAATTTTGAATAGCTAAAACGAACGGTACATCGGAAATTTTCAAGAATTCATAATAGAGCGGAAAGAGATTTTCTTCTGCAAAGCAGTGATCTGGCAATTTGATGAAAACCGATTTTCCCTCAGACGTAATCTTGCCACTGATGGGTATAGGTATAATTCCTCTTTCTCTCTCTCTCTCTCTCTAAAAGGTCGTAACTGTGAAGAGCGAAGTGCCCGGATTCTTATTTGATGAACGAGGGTGAGGCCAAGTATCGAAGGCATTTGATTGGCTTTTAAAAAAGGAAGAGTCAATAAAGTTAAGGTTTTCGTCAAGTGTCATTGTACTCGAGCACCAGCTCTGGGACAATAGGGATAAGAGAAAATTGATCCTTTGTCGTTACGCTTTTTTCAGAATTACATTAAGAACGGGGCTAAAAAATAGGGACGAGACAGAAATAAAAGTAAAAAAATAAAACGGGGACAAAAAACATACGAAAAGCAATGAATATGCGATTTGCAAAATGTCGCAGACAACGAATTAGAACGTGATACATTTTCGATACAATCAATTCCACGTATACACATCACATAACGGGTTTATACTATAAAATCATCCCCTGTAGTGCGGGTGGAAAAAAATTGAAAAAAAAATTTTTTTCGTCTTCCAATTTCAATTCAATTCTACGCTTCGGCATAAACTGGCAGCAGAACATGAAGATGAAAAAGTTGGAATGAAAATGAAGGGACGTTCAATTGAATTCTGTTAAAAAAAAAAAAAAAAAACTTGGATTCGAATATACTACTTGGAAAAGAATTTTTCGACGAGTGACAAAAATCGATCCTAGGCATTCTGGTCGCGATTTAATTACACAGTTTCTTCGAGATCACTTATGGTTAGCGAGTTTAAGTGCTTTATCCCAGATTGGTCACTCGAGGTATACGTATAGACTCTCGGAGTTTCATCCCTGATCTCTTGGTTCTTCGCATTCCCTTAACCCTCGAAAGTTCGAAACAAGCTCCCTCCACCTTGAACGAGGGGTCTTTCGATGCTCTGATTTCTCCTCTCAAATAAGAGCTCGTAACACGAGGATAACTTGGTCCTATTACAGATAATAATTGAGCGTAAGAGTATCGGGTTTTCCATAGCAACTCTTCATAGCGTTTACAATTCTTTATTCCCGATCGATATCCTCGGGATCAGGACTCCTACCAATTTCCTTTTTCCGAGTAGGAATACGTATATACTGTATGTGTACCTATTCACGGTTATATTGGCTCGTTATATGAATATATCTCCGTGTTTTTACCGGGCCATGAATATCTCGAGCATTACCTCAGCCGCGGAGAAGGACCAATTATAGAAATATTGTGGAAATACGTCGAAATATTTGTATAGGGAAAAATAAACTGGGATATACACAAAGCATATATGTAAAATCGTCGAGGGATATAATATAAGTATTACATGTTATTTTACGTGGATGTTAGTGATCGTACTTTACGTAGTATAGATAAATGCCATCTTAGGTATGGATAACGGGGGTGGTTTCTCGTCTACGAAAAATAAAATTCTCTGTGTGTCTCTGAAAAGGCAATGTAATAGAAAATATCTGTCGCCGTTATCGATGAAAGAAAAAAAAAAAATGAAAAAAAAGGAAAAAAAGAAAATTTGCAAGTCAAACCAATGTATTAGTATACCGCATATAAACGTGCGATTTGGTACACGCCGGATTACAAGGTGAACGCACCACCATGTCTACGTGTCCCGTTTGCTATTGACGTAGCTAGTTTAGAAGGGTGTGAGAACCTCCTTGTAGTTTATAGACTTGACGGGTGCGCCTAACGCCTACGAAACATCGAGGAACACGCCAAACACCACCTAGCAACCGTCTCGTTTGCGCAGGGGTGTTCAAACCGGTGTAATTTCTATATCGATTTATTAACAGGCTAGAACAATGCGAAATTAACACCGTCTAGTCGGAAAAGCAAATTTATCAGAATCGATTAACCGTGCAATTAATTTTTTTATTTGTTCTTGTTTTTGTTAATTACAACACCGAGGTGACGTTCCTGCGAAATTCGGTTCGCATGTTTATCAAACGAACGAAATTTTGTGCCAAGCGAACAGACGGCAATAAATTCCTGATTTCTGTGATTTCTACTATTCTATTGAATGATTAAGGTGCTTCGAAATTCTATTCTATTAATCCCAGGTACTTACCCTGCCGGCGTTTTAACGCTGATAAATTTTTACCGGTTAAAAAAATTTCCAAAATTTTACAGACACCTGACCTGCATGTGTTCACAGGTGCCGGAGCTGATTGACGCTCTGCAGGCATCGCGGCGCCGCGATTACTACGCCGTCTTTTCTAACAGGGAACTGAAACACCAAACAGAACAGAGCTCTGCTACCCTATACTAAAATAGAAATTTTTATGCGTGCGCGGATTCGCTATAGAGAACTTAGCTCGAAAAATTTAATCTTCCTTACATTTTTCATCCACCTAAAATAACGCAAAACCAAAAACACGTAGTTTCTGCACTTGTACAATATAAATTTAATTCAATTTAATTTAATTTAGATTTCCTGAAATGATCGGTATAGCAAGATCTTATTCGTTCTGCATCGGTGTATTAATTCCTTCGTATTTCATCCTTGTGTAGATATTTCGGTCCAATTTCCTGTATCCCTTACCAGTGTCCTCGCTACCCCACGTAGTCATGATTCGATGTTACGGTGAGTAACTTCTAGCTCGAGAAAATCGCGTTATCAGCAAAACAGGTCTGGGCATTATGGGAGTCTGGGCTCAAACATAGTATATAATGGATAATAATTTTACTACACTGGCGTAAAGACTTCGCGGCGATTAATTGCGGGGGGAGTTAATTCATACTCAATGTCCTCTAGACGGTATAATAGATTATTAAGATTAAAGGGTTTTCGAGAAATGGGGAATTGGATTTTCGACAATCCATATGGGCTTCGTATACAATTGAGATATAACTATAGTAGGTACGGGCCAAACAATACAGTCGAATAATTATTTCGGTATGTTCAGGGAGTTTTACTCGTTTTTTCAGTCGCTGCTGCTGCTGATGTTTGTCTGATTGTCAAAGAGAAAAAAAAATAATCTACGAGTACTGCAGACGGACCTTCGAATATTTTATGAAGCCAAAATCGCAGCGACTAATTCATTACCTACTATTTGCTTACACAAGCGCGGTTGTTTGAATTCACTCTTGAACGAGAGCTCTGCTGCTACCCAGCCACTCAAATTCGAATGTTTATACAAACTCTTCGGAAAACACAAATACGAATGCCATTAATTTCCCATCGTTATCACATAGTTTAAAGTTCACTCGTCGAACAAATTATTTCTTAATTAAATCACCCGATCATTTTATGTGAAATAAACCGCCCCGGTTTTTCCCTCATTTTATAGTTTAAATTAAAATCATTGAAGTTTGTCAAATCGGAGGATTCCCGGCTTAGTACTTCGCCGTTTAACGAGCTAAGCTTTTACCGCTATGATTTCGGGGCTTTCAAGTTCTGGCAAACCCTTCGCGAAACTTAAGCTTCGTTGTCTCGCCTCAATACGACTACGAAACTAGATAATTAACACGCCCTATAGTCAAGCGGAATCGTACTTTCGCAAAACTTTTTCAATTATTCATTCGATCCACGATCCAAATATCAAACGAAATTTCTCACATATAAAGTAATGCAAAGTAAAACATATTTTTGAATGAATTTTTTTCAAACATTTCGGAGTCGGCACAGCAGCAACAGGAATATGAATATGAATATGAATATGCAGGAGAGACATCTGTTGCCCTGTAACGCTATATTAGATTGCGTCTACGGGGTGTCGCTTCAAAAATTTATTTCCATTTTCGTTTCTTTTTTTTCACATTGTTCCAATTTTCAAATTTCTTTTATCTATATTGGCTTATTGGTTCGCGATAATTATTGAAGATCCATTGTGGAACGAAAAGCTCGGATAAAAAATGAAGTGCATGAGAAAAATTAGCGGATAATAAAGAGGAATTCAACTCCAACTCCGTGATCTAATCAACGAGGAGCAGATGCTCCCGGTAAAGTATAAGGATTTAAAATTGAGTGCTTGGTAGATGTATAATAATTTGTAGAAAGGGCGAGAGATTTGTAAGGGTTGAAGACTGGGAGTGCAGTGCCTACGATGATTCTAAGCACAAGGATTTTTCGATTGGCCGCCCACCCTTGATGGCATTGAGTTATTTAACTGCTTCACACTTTTGATAATCCCGTTACGGGAATTATTGTCTTAAACAACGGGTTGACTCTTCAGTGCGGAGGCAAGACGCGTAAAGTGCGTAAAATTCGAATAAAGGACTGAGCCCGTGAGTGCCAACCCTTTTGCCAAGAAATTAAGGATTTTAAGCCAGGCGTAATTACTTTTTGGACAAGAGGTGTCAGTCGGTACGGTACGAGTCGGAAGGAGTTGTGAATTTCATTGTTATGCCCAAAATTTATCTGCACCTCGAAAATTCTTGATAATCGCGTAGGGATATAAGAGGGTGATTTTCGAGGAGTTCAAGCAGAGATGTATGTATGTATGTATGTTGCATACCCGTATTTTCTCTCTCTTTCGCTCTCTTAATAATTTTCATTTCGTACGATTTCAGAGGGTACGCATAATTTTATCTTAAAACGAGTAAAACTATAATTCGGATCACCCTGTATATTGGCAAATAATTCCACAGGTATCTTAGGGGACGTAATAAAGACGCACAATAGCTCCAATCATGCAAAATCCGGTATTCAGCCTCCTAAACAACCCCAATTTCATACATTCTCCGAAGAAAATATAGCTCGATAAACTTAATAATCTTTTTTCATATTACATCCCTCATCCTATACTTTTCTTCCCTTATTTCATGAAGCACATCAAATAAACCAGGAATGCATTGCTTTGTTGGCAGCTGCTGCTCCGTGTAAAAATCAACCTGAAAACTTGGATGCCGGAAAATTTCCGGGGCCGTACAAGTATAGAAATGGAAAATCATATCATTCGTGTCTCTTAATCCATGAATAGAAGGGAAAATCAAATCTCTGTCGGCATAATATCTGATTATTTGTTCTTTACTTTTTCAGGGACTTTGAACAGTCATGATTTACAGAGTATGCAAAATGATCATCCAAAATGAATTTTGAAATGATACCTAATGTTATAAGAAACTAGATTCCCAGACAGTTCGATTGTAGTTTTGTCTTTACCGAAGAAGATCAAGTTAACGAGTTTCTAATTTACTTAGTCTGTATCAAATTCTGAAATAATTTCATTTAAATGAGATCTGGAGATTCAATTGAATACGCTCGCGCTGGTAGGCTGATTGTTCTAGGTAAATTTCAAACCTTATACAATCAACTCTGTATTTCTAAAGTTTACCAAACATAGTAAATCCAGGGTATTATGACATCACGAGTGTAAGTACTTAACAAATCTTTTATCAGACCGTGTGCTTTGGATTCTGTAAGGTAAACCTGGTAGGTACGGGGAATAAATTAAACAAAAACTTTCCAATTCGATTTAGCATCGTTTTAACCAGGCAAATACTTGAGGATAGGCTCTCTCGGTTGTCTCGCAGCGTAGTTAGTTAATTAAAACCCCAATGGACGGAACGAAATGGGGTGACGGAAAGGTCCAAGGGAGAGAGAGAGAATGCAGAATGATCGGGCTTCCAGCCTGACCTAAACTAACCAGACCTTGCCTTATCCAACCCTTAACTTTCCTCGTACCCTTTTCTCCCCCCCAGACACAAGATTGGGTCTAATGATCTAAACTCCGTAAATTTTTCAGATCCGAAATCGTGCGGATGAAAAAAAGTCGAAAAATTATTCGAACGCAGGCAAGGCAGATCGATCGATTGATTGATCGACGCGGTATGTTTGTGCGACAAGGTGTAATCCTTAATGCAAATATAGAGCTTAGTATGGAATTGGTTTTTATTTCCAATTCCTCGGGAAGGTATATATTTCATCTGCGTCGAAACGGAACTTTAAAGTATGTTAAATAATTCGTCGAGTCGAATTTGCGAAGCGAGAAGAGCCCTCGGTTATTTCTCACCCTGAAGCGAGGCGGCAAAGAAAGGAAAAAGGTAAAGAGAACCATTTAACCGTGTGCTTCCGTAAGCACCCCGTAGGTAATAATATTACCTATTCCGTTTCGCTTCTTTACATTTCCCGAAATTTTTCTTTTTTTTTTTTTTTTTCTTCTCAAAGACGACCGTCGCGTCGCCGAGGATCGACTACGCTCTCTCTGCTATATAATATATTCCGGAAGATAACAAAGCCGCATTAACATTTTTATTTGCGAGAAGCGCCAATCATAAGTCACCAATACGTCGGAAATTTCTATATACCTACCCACGTTATGTATACCCCGGTGAGTATAATACATACAACGTCTACACTATATAGTATACCTACCTAACGTAGCTGGGTATACATAAAACGAAAGAAAAAAAGGAAAAAAAAAAGAGCCAGGGAATTGAACTTTCCCTAAAATTCCTTATGAGGGGTGCATCATTTCAATTGACGATATCTAACAGCTATGAAAGTTGAACGAAAATTTTGAGGGAACGAAAAATCGTTCGATATTTTTCACTTCGCCGGATGCAATTCGCTTTGTTTTATCTTATAACGAGGAATATAATGATCGCAATTATAAGATCGAGGATAAATTTGCACAGAGATAGGCGCAGCAAGTTAAATGTATAATATGAACGTATCATAGGTCCCTTCTGTAGGCTTTTGAATTGAAGATATACCAACATAGAATCCATTTAGTCTAATAGGACATTTAACCTGGTTATCCAATTCATATTTTAGAAGCATAGGGAGGGACTGATCTAATGTAGGATAATTGTAGGTTTAAAGTTCAAACTCTAACGCACGGTGTATGATTCATACGCGCAATATTCATCCTCGTAATTGACGAGTCTTAGATTACAAGAACGCCCCAACGATACGCATATAGATATCCTATAATTAGCCTAATTTATTGTGTACGCTATTAGCCTGGCCGAAAGTTTTTCATACAATAGAACAGCTTGCAAGTATCTTTTCCAACGTGAAGATAGAGCAAAAAAAAATGCATACCACTTCATCGACAAAAGAGGTAATGTGCCTAGTTTTGGATCGTCAGTCGAACTAGATGAAAGTGCTTAACTGAATTTTGATGGATAATGAAAATGAAGGGATGGTTCTTCATGTTGCTTGAAAATCCCGTAGTTGTATATATGTATAGGACTGAAAATTAGAATTGAAAACCTGTCGCCGAGTCAATCCTGACTCCTATACATGGGGAAAAGGCTCGTTGAAAGTTGACGTTTTCGGAATAGTAAGTCCGAAAGTTTATCCTCATCTCTCTGTAACTTTTGATTTCTATAATTTTAGTAGAGACTGAAATACGTGAACGAAATGTATAAAATAAAGAGAATTTCTGTGTCCCCCTATCTCGTATACAGTATACGCTAGTTCGTTCGTTCATTCGTTTGGGGATTCATGATAAATACGAAGAAAGATTTCAATGCTATTCGTTTCGTATTAACCCAGTAGCCTGGTTGATAAGTCATTCCGAATGTCTCGCGATGGGGTTGTGCGGAGAATGAGAGGGCTGGGAGTCGGAGGGAGCCGAGGGCTGAAAGTCGAGGGTTAAAAATCAAGGGTCTCCTCTTTTCCTACGTTGCCAGAATACGTTATGAATGTGCAGGAAATCGCGCAGTATATCATTTTATTTCGTATAATTCAGCAGTAACTGCTATGGTAACTATTTATTTATTATTTCGACTACACATTAATAGAGCAAAAGGCCTAAGCCGGAGCAGGAAGTATCCTAAAAAAGGGGCAAATTATGAAGGAGAATTTGAAGTAGGTAATAAAACCATTGGGAAATATTAACGTTGAATAAAGGAAATAAAAATCCGGACAAAAAAAAAACTGACTTTTACTTCAGATCTCACAGCGATAAAAAAGACAGAAACGTACTGAGAATAACTTGCGAGGGTATTTATCCCTCGTCCTTCTATCCGTCCCTATCAAGATTCCGTTTTCCCTGAATCTGGAGAATTCTGCAGGATTAACGCGTTACTTATCTACGAACTGGCTATAGGATAACGGACGCAACCTCAACGTGCCATCCATCCCAATACACGAAATTCAATGGAGTTTCGATACCGGTTCAATCGCGATACAATAGGATAGTTATCTGCGAAAGGATTCCGAATAGAAAGCTGATCGTGCACCCCCGCGGAATTTTCCTCTTCTTTCACTATTTCAATTAACGAAATGTCTGACGATGTGCAGTACCCTGGCAGCGATCACCAGCACGAGAAAAAAAGCTTATGATGAGCCAGCAGCGTGTATAATACTTTGGTAATAGCAAAAGCACGTCGCATTTAATTCATTAGATAATTTTTAATTAACAATGGAATTTGTGTTGCACATGGACCTGCATTGCTACTTCGAAATACCCAGCGTTGGAATGCATCAATGAGTCGCAACTATGTCCTAAAAGTTCCTAACAGTCAACAATAATTCATGTGCAGAAACAGGTATCAAATTCGATAATACATGGATTAGCGAGTTTAAACTCGCTCGGGAAAAAATAATTCATCAAATAGCCATCGAGACAGCTTGGGCGCAACCTCCTGGGTTACATTGTGGCGTCCTCCGATTTAGCAAACGGTTCACCTCTGAACTTTCGCCTTATTAAATGCAACACAAATGCCATCTGATAAACAGTCCGCCTAAGTATATGCGACCTGCAGGCCATTTTGCGCTCTTTCTAGTTCCTCAGTTTCTCGCACGAATAAAGGCCACCGCACACCATTGCCGCTCGGCACAGCGCGGAGCGGCACGGCACAGCCGCCGCTCAGCCGGGCGCCGCACGTCGCCGCCCGGCGCGGTACTTCTGCAGTATCGCGGGACTGCATGCAATTAGGCGCAAAATAATATGGACCATTCGGCTTGAAATCTCAAAAGTATGTGTATATTAAGGAGGAACATCAGCTTCGCGCGTAAGGGGAAATTAATAGGGAGGGTTGGTAGTGTTGAGCTACAACCCCTCCTGAAATCTCTCAGCTGTCCGTGGCTGTACGCCAATCAAAACGACTCGCGAGAGAAAAAAAACACTGTACACGGCAACGGGTGTACCACGATTGCCTTGCTTTAGCGTGAAAAACGACAAAATATCGCATTTTTCGGAGAATTTCTGATAATTATAGGAAAATGGCAGAATGAAAACACCTCTAACTTTGCATATAGGTTCTTGAGTGTTTGAGCTGTTCAGAGGTAGTTTTTTTCTGACCTATCACCATTTTTTATTTTACTATGAATATTTCAAGACGTGGCTGACGAGTTATTCGCTATGATCATGTATAAAATGTTCAAAGTTTGCAAATTATTTATTAAAAAATGGCTGAATGAAACCGTTTAAAAATTTGAGAGGCCATCGAATGTATATTCAAGAATATATTCTGAAAATTTCATTTAGTTATCACCATTTTGATGAAGCTGATGTTCCTCCTTAAATTAATAGAATGACAGTTTCATTTTGTCATCAGTAATTTCGGCATCATTTATAACTGAAACGTTTATGATGTCCTGAAATTGCTGCTGGCGTTGGTTTCGCCGTTCAGGTCCTCCAGGTTATCCTTCTCGTCATCCAGATCGTCCGCTTCGTAGTTGTCGTAGTCTAGGGCGTTCGCAACGTGGATTTCATCATCCAGGTCGTGCGCTTCGTAGTTTTCGCTGTCCCGGTCGTGAGCTTCATAGTTTGCCTCGTCCTTCGTAGCGTTCGTTATCCAGGTCGCCAGGCTCGTGATTTCCGTACTCCAGGACTTTTGCCCCGTAGTTGACGTTATCCAGGTAATCAAACTAATGATTTACATTCCCCAGGTCTTTCGCTCCGTAGTTTTCACTCTCATTGTCATCGGGTTGTTGATTTTCATGCTCCAGGACCTTTGCCCCGTAGTTTACGTTGTCCAGGTGGTCAAACTGATGATTCACATTCCTCAAGTCTTTTGCTTCGTAGTTTTCACTCTCATTGTCATCGGGTTGTTGATTCTCATGCTCCAGGACCTTCGCCCCGTAGTTTACGTTCTCCAGGTGGTCAAACTGATGACTTACGTTACTCGGGTCATCCGCTTCGTAGTTTTCACTCTTTGTTGTCATCGAGTTGTTGATTTCCGTCCCGATGACAACGATAGTTAATAATTCTAAACAGCTGTTGAAACGAATAAAATTATAGCTCTGTAGAGGTAAATGGGAGGGAATAGCTGGGGTATGGTAAGTGTACATAAATTTACTCTGATTACATAATTATATGAGTTACGAAATCGTAGCATCTCAATTTTCAATTTTTATAAAATTATAATTTATTGCGCCGTAGTGTACGCAACCTGCAGATCATTATACGTATAGGTATGGAGAGTCGATAAGGTTACTTGAAATCTTTCGTATCACCCGAGCGGTAAGAGTAGATTTCATACTAACTATGCAACCTGCAGATCATTTTACGTATAGGTATGGAGAGTCGATAAGGTTACTTGAAATCTTTCGTATCACCCGAGCGGTAAGAGAAGATTTCATACTAACCTTATCGGCTTGCTTAATAACAATAATAATAAAATGATCAGCGAGTTGTGTGAAATGAGGCGCATCGTCTACTTCTCCACGTGTTTGACAATATTTCAGCAATTGATTGGCTATCAATGATATTAAATAACACAAAAGTAGTTTGAAAGCTTATTTTATTGCCGAATAATCTGGATCCATCACGTCGAGAACCACACCAGGTATTTCTAGCTCAGAACGCTCTACGTTCTCCACAATACCATAGAGGCAGTCCCATAAAACGTGAATGCCAGTATATTAAGAGCTGTGCTAATCTTAATATTTAATTATTCCAATTTTTAATCATCATTACTAAACATACAATCTATCTCTTATAGTATAATATGGTTTGTACAATAACACACCTTATAAATTCAGGAATGAAAAATTGATTTTCATATCTATATTTATATCTAGTCTGCTTTTGATGAGTTTCTCAGGAACTAATAATGATTTAACTAATCATTGCTCTTTATCATCTTCATCATTATCATCATATATTTATAGATATTCATGTAGTACTACAATACACCTATAATATAATTTCACTATTCTGTGTGATACATTATTGATTATTATTCGTTCTAAAAATAACTAAGACATTGATTATAAACAGACAGAATGGTATCGTTATTTTAAAAGTATTCATAACTCTATTGCATGATGCTTAAAAATAATATAAATCTCACACAATTCATTATTAAGAATGTAATGGCCATGCTGAAATGTTCGCACATTCAGAGATCAGCCACATATCTGGTACTTTGACTTCGCAGGGACGTCACTGAGACTTCAAAGTACCAGATATGTCTGCTGATCTCTGAATGTACGGAAATTTCAGCATAGCCGTTACAGCCTTGTTACATTACCTCCGTAATTTTTACCCGCGGTATGAATAATAAACTAGAAATTATTTTTACCTTGTTCGGATTTAGTAGACTTACCTGGTAGTAGAGAAATATTCGATTAACTAGTATCTTAATTTAAAGGCTTGGAAATAAATACAAGTGTAGATCACTAAAGAATTAATTAGGAATCACATTTATTTTTCATACATCGAACACAATTGCATTTTGATGATAAATTACTAGTTAATGATATTATATAGATGATATCGTAGTAAGCGTGGCCCAACTTTAGCGATATATTTTCTGTTCTTGGACAATTGCAAAATAGAATAGACTTAAATTGAATAGGAAGAGAAAGAGATGGAGATTGGAATAAGAATAAAAAGTAAAGCATGAGAATATCTTTAAAAATAATAATAACGAAAAAAAAGGGGAAAAGAAATAGTATTTTGTGTGCATAGATGTATTGTAACTTAGATAAATCTGTAATAGATTGATGTTTGGTAAGGTGAAGAACTATTGAAAATCGTACAGCTTGGTTTAATTCAGAATTCTTTATTTCTCGTAATATGTCGATTATAAAATTTCAACTCATGTTCTTGAAACTATAAGTCGAGTAAAAATTATATTTATTCATGATAAAGTAATGGTGAGTTTATATTATGATAAAATATGTTGTTTTGCAATATTGTACAAGGGAATACGCGAATAATAACGCAGATATAAATTGTGAATTTATTTCTGGTGTAGTAACTGGGCGTTTAAAAGTATAATACATTTTTTTGTCAGAATTTATTGAATGTTTCTATATAATAATTATACCTACTATTGATGATCCGTAAAACAAACAAAGGGAAAGAGAATATTATATTATATTATATTATATTACATCATATAAAAGAAAAACACAAAGAAAAGAAATGTGTATAAGTCTATTTATATTTAAATGTCTATAATATGTATTATAGTTTTATTGACCCAGTGGCATCATAACATTCGTTTATTAATTATTATTATAATCTATTCGATAATCTATCGAAGGTTTTCCAATCCTTGGGATTCATTCGCATTCCGTTTAATTAATTGATTAATTAATTAATTATTGCTAGAATAAGGTGAACCGGTTGAATCTAAGGGTAAACGGTGCGCCTTGTTACCTGTAGAACCTTTTATTATCACGCTCTTCTTAGTTCTATATTTTTCCACCTAGTGGCGCCACTAGCGTGAACTGACCTACGACAACGGCGTCCCCGCCACTCTCGCTGCACCCCCCACTGCTCAAGGCCGTTCAAGGCCGTCAAGGGAGGGGTGCAGACGCAAACCGGTCTAACCGGTTTCAGTAAATTTTCAGTGTCCCTCGTGGCGTCAACGGGAGAACACGAGAAAGACTTGTGCGGCAAATTAAATTGACATTTCGAAGCGTTATTAATTATTTAATTGGGACCTCAGCTTCGCTGAAATACCTGCGGAAAAAAAAAATAAAAATTAATTATTTAAGTGTTTTCGCGGTGAAATTACGTTGTTGAAGTATTGTTTTTAACGAAAATCATGATAAAGGCAATTGTATTCTTTATTCGTATCGCGGTGGGATAAATAAGATAAATAGCTCATAGAATATGTATATGTATTACCGCGGAAAAGATTAGTTGGAAGTTTAATCATAGTTTTAGTCTAGCCTAGTTATAAATTTCCTCTACTATAAGAATGGAATTATCATCCTTGCCGTATCCCATCCGAAAAATATCGGATAATAATTTCAATTCATAGCAATAATTTCAAACCAGGCGTTCGCATAATTTATTAGAGAAAATTGCTGTACAGATGAAGAAACGTAAAAAAAAGGGTGTAGGTATTCGAACATAGTAACGTTTTTTTCAGTAGACTAATAAATTAGCGAACCCCCGTATGTTTCATTAGTTTTATCGATTGTTTATATCTTTATAAATTTGAAGAACAAATACAGCGTGGCATTGTGATGCAATAGATTATTATTACATATCATTTGTAGAAACTATAAGTAGTAATAGATGAACTCTCCGCAGTATAGCAAGCTATGCTTGATTAGTTCATACGGTAATATTATAGTCGCACAAGGAAAAGACTTGTGATATTACAGAATAGATGAGAATTCGGGATGATACATTATTAACAATGATATGTTCTTTCGCATATATTATGTTGTATTCAGCCTCTGGGTACTGACCTGGTCTTAATGTTCTTTATTAGTTTGAACTCGTTGTATAATAGAAAACTAGTAGAGATTGGAATAGATGCGGATTACCCACTACCGTATGAAATATTCGCCATATCTATGCAGGTAACGGCGCCTAATACATACATATACGATATACGTTCGTGAAGTATACTTCACTTCATTGTAAAATTGTCCCTAATGAATGAGTTGCAGTTAATTTGCAGACCCAAGAATTAAAGAGTCTCTTTAATATCGTTTGGAAAAAAAATATGTAGATTCATGAACTACCTTATTGTTCTCGCGGCGAAATTACGTTATTGAAGTATTATTGTTAACGAAAACCGTGATGAAAATAATGACTCTGTTCTATTCGTAAGACGGTCTGAAAAATAAAAATAAACAGCTCGCTGTTCTTGACTAGACCAATATAGAAATGACATGCTTCAAACGTTGCACTTGACATTCTGTAAAATATACCCCCGTATGTATATCACGATTAGTTTGAAGTATGATAATAGTTTTACTAAAGCCTAATTATAGTTTTAACTAATCTCCGAACTTGAAAAGTGTCAAGTATGTAGTTTTCAGTGATATACGTAATATATTATACGTATTCACGATCGCATCTACAATTTTCCAATCAAATATTCAGTGTTATAAAAATTGTAAGTCAATTTTTTTTCAAGTGGAGTTTATTACTTTTAAATAACTATTTTATGATTAGTTGAAATAGCTTCACTTTATAATTAGTTTTAATATCTTTACTTTATAATTCATTTTTATAGCTTTACTTTATAATTAGTTTTAATAGCTTTACTTTATAATTAGTTGAAATAACTTTACTTTATAATTCGTTTTAATAGGTTCACTTTATAATTCGTTTTAATAGCTTCACTTTATAATTCGTTTTAATAGCTTCACTTTATAATTCGTTTCAATAGCTTCACTTTATAATTCGTTTCAATAGCTTCGCTTTATAATTCGTTTCAATAGCTTCACTTTACAATTCATCTCAATAGCTTCACTTTATAATTCGTTTCAATAGCTTCACTTTATAATTCGTTTCAATAGCTTCGCTTTATAATTCGTTTCAATAGCTTCACTTTACAATTCATCTCAATAGCTTCACTTTATAATTCGTTTCAATAGCTTCACTTTATAATTAGTTTTGATGGCTTTACTTTATAATTATTTTTAATAGCTTGACTTTATAATTAGGTTTAATAACTCTACTTCATAATTAGATTCAATAGCTTGACTTTATAATCACTTTCAATAACTTCATTTTATAATTAGTTCCAATAGCTTTACTTTATAATTAGTTTTAATAACTTTACTTTATAATTACTTCAAATAACTTTGCTTTATACTTACTTTAAATAACTCTGCTTCATAATTACGTTGAACAACTTTACTTTATAATTACTTTTACTAATTGAATCGAGTTTAATTACACATTACCAAAGTAATGGGTAATTAAATAAGTAATTTCATTACAAACAGACGTCGTAAATACAGATCTTCCATCCCATTCTAGACATTTCCCTTTAGCAAATTATAACGACTCTAGGTATTATTGCATAATTCAGCCAACTTAATTAATTCCCTCGACTAATTGCTACAGACTTATATATTTTTAAGGACCAATTGAAAATTGTACATAACTGTCCACGTAGGTATGTTAATATTGCTTGTATGGATGGCTTCAATCATAAATGTTGATAATAAACTTAATTTATGATTAATCATTTGCTGCATATTTTTTTCTCCTATCCCCTATCCAACTCCTAATCCAGGCGCATCAATTTAGGAGCTAAATTGAATTCAAAATGAATTCAAAATGAATTCAAATCGAAAATATCAGTCAAAAATGAGATATGAACGGCCAGAATTTTAGGACTGAATTTTCTGGCAGTTGATACCTTTTTTTTAAGGAGTCATTTTTCTGGCAGTTGATACCTTTTTTTTAAGGAGTCAATTTTCTGGCAGTTGATACCTCATGGTGTCAAAAACGACTCCTTGAAAAAGGTATCAACTGCCAGAAAAATGACTCCTTAAAAAAAAGGTATCAACTGCCAGAAAATCGATAGGTACCTGGAGCTCTCGATGCCTACATTTCCCCTGGACAGAGTCTAAGCCAATCAGGAATAAGGTTTGAAGAGAAATTGCCTATTTTCGTCTTGACTCTCGCTCCTGATTGGCTGAACTCGGCTCCAGGGGAAATGTAGGCAATGAGAGCTCCAGGTACCTATCGATTTTCTGGCAGTTGATACTCTATTTAAGGAGTCGATTTTCTGGCAGTTGATACCTTTTTTAAGGAGTGAATTTTCTGGCAGTTGATACCTTTTTCAAGGAGTCGTTTTTGACACCATGAGGTATCAACTGCCAGAAAATTGACTCCTTAAAAAAAAGGTATCAACTGCCAGAAAATTTACTCCTTAAAAAAGGTATCAACTGCCAGAATTTTAGGAGTGAATTTTCTGGCAGTTGATACCTTTTTTTTAAGGAGTCAATTTTCTGGCAGTTGATACCTCATGGTGTCAAAAACGACTCCTTGAAAAAGGTATCAACTGCCAGAAAATTGACTCCTTAAAAAAAAGGTATCAACTGCCAGAAAATCGACTCCTTAACAAAAGGTATCAACTGCCAGAAAATTCACTCCTAAAATTCTGTCAGTTGATACCTAATTTTTAGTATAGGCAAGGAAAGGACAGGGGGAAATGATTCAACGATTGATTATTTACAATTTCAAGAGATATTTATTCAAGAATGTGGTAATTTACTATAATGATACATGTTTATTGCATAAACAATTTTATTATTGCATGAATATTTGCAGTGTTGCGAGTCACTAATTACATTTTTGATGAAACTACTCATTTAATTACCCATTACTTTGGTAATGTGTAATTAAACTCGATTCAACTAGTAAAAGTAATTATAAAGTAAAGTTATTCAGCGTAATTATAAATTAGAGTTATTTAAAGTAAGTATAAAGCAAAGTTATTTCAACTAATTATAAAGTAAAGCTATGAAAACTAATTATAAAGTATAGCTATTAAAACGAATTATAAAGTGAAGCTATTGAAACGAATTATAAAGTAAAGTTAATAAAACTAGTTAAAGGCAAGTTATTTAAACTGATGATAAAGTAACGTTATCTAAACTAATGATAAAGTGAAGTTATTTAAACTAATTATAAAGTAAAGCTATTAAAACGAATTATATAGTATAGCTATCAAAACGAATTATAAAGTATAGCTATTAAAACGAATTATAAAGTGAAGCTATTGAAACGACTTATAAAGTGAAGCTATTAAAACGAATTATAAAGTGAAGCTATTAAAACGAATTATAAAGTATAGCTATTAAAACGAATTATAAAGTATAGCTATGAAAACGAATTATAAAGTGAAGCTATTGAAACGAATTATAAAGTGAAGTTATTTCCACTAATAATAAAGTGAAGTTATTTAAACGAATTATAAAGTAAAGATATTAAAACTAATTATAAAGTAAAGTTATTTCAACTAATTATAAAATAGTTATTCAAAAGTAATAAACTTCACTTGAAAAAAAATTGACTTACAATTTTCACAACACTGAATATTTGATTCGACAAATTGTAGATGTGATCGTAATATGTATAATCTATCACGTATATCACTGAAAACTACATATTTGGCACTTCTTAAGTTCCGAGATTAGCTAGAACTATAATTAGGAAATAATAAAACTAGTATTATACTCTAAACTAATCGTTGCGACGATAATACATGCATATACGTACGAAGGTATATTTTACAGAATGCCAAGTACAATGTTTGTAGCAGATAGTATTTATATCGGTCTTGTTGAGAACAGCGAGCTGTTTATTTTTATTTTTCAGACCACCATACGAATAGAGAACAGAGTCATTATTCTCACCATGGTTTTCGTTAACGATAATACTTTAACAACGTAATTTCGCCACGAGAACAGTAGGATAATTCATTACTCTATAAATATAGTTGTTCTCAATAGATACTAATGAGAGTCTCCAAGTCGTGGATCTCTGAATTGTCTACTCTCTATCCATTGAGGACGATTTCACAAATGAGTGAAGTATATTCACGTACGTATATCGTATATGCATGTATTACGCGCAGTTACCTGCATAGATATTGCGAATATTTCATACGGTAATGGCTAATCCAACTATTGCAATGTCTACTGCTCTCCTCTTTCAAGTACAATGAAGTTATTAGGCTAGTAAAAAATATTATTGGCCGAGATATTCAGAAATGTTTCAACTATTAAATTATATCAATATCATACCATAATCTATTACAAATTCTCATCTCTTCCGTGATATTACAAGTTTTTTCCTCGTTTGATTATAACATTACCGTATGAACTAGTCAGGTAGAGCGTGCTGTATAATCACGAGTGAATATATATCATCGATAGATACTGATACGTTGGAGAGATAGATACTGTCCGAGTATCGCTAGATAAATGCGTTTCAGCCTTGATTGTGTTGTCGATATACATTTATAGTTATACAGGGTCTGTGGCTGATATAATATAAAGCTTACCACTGTGTTGGTTGACCATGAATCCATAACTAGCCAGATAGTGTTGGCTGGCGTCCATCTCCGACCAATTGGCACGTAGGATCCATGCATCTCAAGTACATGCAACGCTTATTCAGATCTCCGTCAAAGTATGGAAGGCAAGAATAAATCGGGGATCAAGCATTCTCCAGGAAAACCTTTGTATACTCAGAATAACACTAATATGCTCGTAGAGCAGACGATTGAAGAGGAACTTGGAATTATATGATTGCTTATACGATGGGATGATAATTATCGCGAGGTTATCAATGAATCTCCCTTACCTATTATATTTGTATGAAAAATAGATCGAAGAGATTATGTTCGCAAGAAATGTAGGTTTTCACAGAGTTATTCGCGGGTAGGGATAGAATATACTTGAAAACGAACGATTCCCTACTTCCCTGAATAATAATCAAAGGCCTCCAATCGTCACTTACTTCGCTGATTGAAATACGCGACACTTTGTAATACGCGAAAATTCATAATTATTTATGGTTATGGTAAAATGGTGATCGGAATATTAAAAACTTACGCCTCCTCAACTCGTAACGACGCGGCGTACCTCCTGTCAAGCATTTTCTCGCACGTTGGTCAACTCGGCGCGTAAGTTTTCCCAAGAACGTCTACTACGTCACAAACCTGTTCACTCGTCGGCGCCACGAAGGCCACTGAACCCGGTTAGACCGGTTTGCTTGGGCTCCCCATCCTTGACGGCCTTGAGCGGCCTTGAGTGGGGCGAGAGGGGCAAGGACGCTGTTGAGTAGGTCAGTTTACGCCGGTGGCGCCACCGGGTGACAAACTACGGAACTAAGATGAGCAGAATAATATAATGATCCGCGGGTTGCGTGTAATAGGGCGCAGCATTCGTCCCTTAGGCTTACCCTATTCTAAATGTAGTGTATATTTAAATTTTTATTTAATTAGTAAAAGTAATTATGAAGTAAAGTTATTTAAAATTATTATTAGTATTTATTTTTATTCATGCTTAATAAATAAAATTGTTGAATAAATGATTGAATGGTTATCCTTATTGAAAATGATTTATGTGTTGGATGTAGGTTATGTAGGTTGACGTCTTGATGTTTTGACGCTTTGACAGATTGAATTTTTAATTCGTCTTAGGGACTCGAGTCAGCTATTGCCCATAAAATAGAAATCTACTATTGCCTAGGGTATTGCCAACTCAAAAGAAGATGTTGCCTCGGTTGCATATCATCGGGCGGGACACTTATCGCTATCGTTTGTGTACAGTCAGCCAAAGAGATCCTGACGCACCGTCGGTAAGGTGATCGAGCAACCGTACGTACACGTTGAATACACGTTTGTTTTTAATTGATTTCGAGTCTTGAGAACAATTAAAAACAAACGTGTATTCAACGTGTACGTACGGTTGCTCGATCACCTTACCGACGGTGCGTCGGGATCTCTTTGGCTGACTGTACTACCTATACGAATGTGTATATCGTATTTTCTAATAATAACAGAAAAAATGGAAATAAAATACGATGTTTGGATTCACATAAGTAACGATATACAAATTAGTTATAACAAACAAGTAAAAATAATATTATGTAATGATAATGAGCAAATTGTTCATCAAAAGTGTGACAGCAATTAAAACAGATCAGAGATGATAAATGAAACAACAAGGAATAACAAACAAAAGAGAAAAAAAAAAAATCTATTACACTTTCATACGATAAAATCATCGATCGATATTCACACAAATCATAAAATTTCCAAAGAAATTGTAATTTTTTTGTACAATAATTATTCATATTTTTATAAACTGAAAATATAACTTTGAACTCACGATTTTTTTTTTTCCCCAACTATATAGGAATGAAATAGCAAAGAAATATTCGTTAATTATTGTACATAACAAAGTTCTTTCAATTCAACCGTAATGAATAAAAGAGGCTTATTCGCGGTGATATTTTCTCAATAATCACATCAATCTGATACCCTCTATAAGTTTTTACAATTATTAGTAAAACACTTTAGAGAATAGATATTCACATAAGAACACCGCGTCGAGCCTAGTAGTTCTTCAAAAATCACTATTAGATAACTAAAATACCATATTATATCATAATGTTGAAAACTAAACAAAGCACAGGGGCTAAATTTTCACATAATTTCATATTATCAATGTTTGTTATTTTCAAACGATAATTTTATTCCTTTTCTTTTCTTTTTATTTAGCTACGCATGGAAGACAAAAGTATTTTCATTTGTTCTTTTTTTTTTTTTTTGCTAGGAAGTGCAGTACATACCTACATACATACCTATATTATATGTACCTTGGTACTTCGCAATTTATATAAAATTTAAAAACAAAAAATGGCTATAAATATTCGTTTCATTTATTATTACGTATTCATGTAAGTCCGTTTACTACGATAAGGCACACATCTGCTTTACGTAAATTTCTTTTTGTACAAGAATTGATGTAAGTAGGTATCGTTACTGTTGTCTTATCAATTCATTTTCATTCATCAGATTTATGGATTCGAGACAGAACCAGACGTCAAATTACTGGTTCAAGTCATTATATATTTTTCAAATTTCTTATATCATTTAAAATAAGTTTTATAATATTATTGATCATTAAATGACTACTATATGAATTGCGAGTAACGTGTTTTAGTGACAATATGAATAATAATTATGTATCTAATTAGTGATCAGTATCATTTTAAATGTGTCAGTAATTAAATGCTTGTATAAATATCAAGATATCAAACATTATATTGAGTAATAGTTGTTCAAAAATCCGAATTTTCGATAATCATTATTGATACAATCGCTAAAATTGACCCAAACAACACACATACACACTCACACGTGTTATCATATCCTTGCGGCAGTTATTATTTACAAACTCTATTAATAGAAGAGAAAAAAAAAAAACAATCATTTAACAGAAATAATCAATTCAATTTCTAAATTGATTATCGTTATATTATATACCTGTAGGCATTGCGGACGTATAATAGTTTATATCGGTAGGATAATTTCTGGGCAGGTGAACTGACTATTGCAAAATGCCTAAACGCAATGTTAAACAACGCGATACCGTACGCGTTTTTTCTTTTCTTTCTTTTTTTTTTAACATTATTAATATAGGCAAGTAATAGCAGTCTATATCACGTGTAACAATAACAATAAAGCCCGTAATAGTATTCCTGTTATCCTAATATTGTACGAATTATGTAATGTCTATTACAGCAGTCAGTTCGAAAAGATTAGTTCTTTCATTTGATTGAAACTTAAACCATTATCAACAAGCTATGAACTCTCTTCAAGTGATATTTCAGCTGGAAAAACCACTAGATATTCTTGAACTTCAAATATCGTTGTCCTTTCGATGCTGTAAAACTGCCTTCCATATCCTCAGCTCGATACCTCCCCTGTTTAATGAACAGAATCATTATTATACAACAATAATTTATCCTGATTTGCGATTTATCAACTCACCTCAAGTTCAGCCTGCGAAGGTCTTCTCGACTAATGTGGAAAAGGATATCTTCCAAGGTGTATTCTTCGTAGAGAAACTGTAAAATGTTTATTTCAAATCAATTTAGTTTACCATCAAAGAAGGAAGAAGGAAGAACAAAGAAATATAATTGAATTTTGTCAAAGCCAAAGTATTTACAAAGTTAGATAGTAATTTTGATAAACTGCTAAACTCATTTTTAAACATAAAGAAATCGATGAACTTACCCTGTCTATGGATAGCCCATCTACACCAAGTCCTTGTAGCCATTCTGTGAGCCTAGTATCAGCAGAGGTTGCATTATGATCAGTGACACTGATTTGTGGTAAGAATTCGGGATGAGGAGACGCAGGATCTCCGCAAGATATTGTTGAATTATATCTGAAAGATAATTGGTTCTTCTAGTTATTGTCGAAAGAGAAGATACATGCAATATGAATGACTGAATAAATAATTAGATAAGAAAATATCTAATCTCAACTCACCCAGACTCTTGCCTCACAGCTCTTCTGTTCATCGATGCACACAACTGGGTCAGTCCTCCCAATTGTGTTTTTTGGTCTTCTATTGCTTGCTGTAACATAGTTTGATAGACTTTCTGATTCTCCAATAATTCCTGTAGCAGTTTCATGTTTTCAGACTTCAAAGATCCCATCTGATCCTGATATTCTCGCCAATATTTATTATCCAAAGAGTCGACGGTCTTCTGCGACTTAACAGAATTAACTGTTGACACACCTGACGTTGACCCTTCCTCAGGTCCGTCGACACCTGACTGCCCTCGGTCATGGCCTAGTAGATTGGCGCCAAGCTCTATAAAAATGAAATGATAAAATATTAAAAATGTTTATCTAGGTGGATAGATAATGCAATCATTTCAAAGTACCGAAATCTCTAATACCTATTTTATAGCTTTCAATCATAATGATCAAACATTTAACTCAAAACTTTGGGCGTAATCCGTTTATGTAATACAGCAGAGTCGACTGTCGACTAAGAAATGAGATTAAATGTAGTTTCCTCTCATAATCGTGATAAGTTTCTTTAGCGATATTTTTAGAGTTGACATGTTAATATGCTCAATCTATACACACGTTGCTACTACATACATATGTAACACGTGTTATATGTTATACTTATACTCATGGTAGACAAACTACTAATGTATACGTACAACACGATGCCTAAGGCCTGATTAACTGAACTTTACTCAACAGTAACGGCGTTGACTAAACTCTTGGTAAATATTCAAATATTTAGATAAAATGTGATGAAAGAGAAAAATCGCGTGGTAAATATTGAGCCTGAATTTCTTTACGGCTAAAATATTCGTCGAGATGTTTTCAACTATTCAAAACTTTTTTTGAAGCAATTTATATCACCTGGAGACAATACGGTAATCGCAGCTTGGACGGCATTTCTGACTAGATTATCCAAAGCGAACATCCAATGAGGTTTTATACTGTGCAGCCTTAGGACTTCGTTTACTGCTGTTTGAAATAGGTAAATTGCTAAATGGAGTTGATTGATCGCTGTTGAATCAAAGTCCAAATCTTCCTTCAGTGTTCTGATCGCAGATGTAAGCACATCCTGGTTTGGTTCAGAGATATAATCCCTAAGAGCGCGCATTAGAAGTTCCAAGTGATTCTGTAATGAAACTTGTGAATTTATCACACTTCTTTCCACACTTTTTATTTCGTTTTTTAAACTTGAGAGGTTTTTCTTGATAAAATAAACCTCACCATGTGTAGAACGGTCTGTCCAACGTCCTGATGTATACTCCTTAACCAGACCTGACATATTTTAGCTTCATCTTGACTCAAGACCCTAGTCAGAGTCATACGTCGTTGGCTATCCTTTTTCAGTAGATAAAAGCCCTCCTGTTCTTCGCCTACTTTGTGACCCGGCTGACCTGAGGAATGAATGTGGTGAGAAAATTTCGCAAGTCAATAATATAATTTCTAAGCCGAATTTTCAAGCTTTAGATATTAATTGATTAATTCTCACCAGATAATTCTACTTCGGGAGAGAGTAACCCACCAGAGGAACTTCTTCTGGTCATTGAAGGTCCTGTAGTATCGGATTCACTGGCTTCTATGGATGGTGTACTTCCGATCGTGCTGTTTAAAAGAAGGTAAGAGAGAAAAATGGATATTTATCATCCAATAATAATCGCAGCCTTCTACAAAAACTTTAGAGCATATTTCTTAAGTTCAAATTGATGTTAAGATTATTTAATGAGTAAAAGCAGTTGATTGGATTAATTGAAGCACACAGAGCTACATGTAATGAGGGATATTCATTTTATTTCTAATTTAGGTATTCTTTGATGTACCTAACTTAATTAATATTACTGTGAATATCGTTGTTCGTAGTTTCTGACTTCTTATAATAATGAATGAAAAAATGGAACGAATCAAGAGAATTAAATTCTGGAGATAACGAATACGACAATTAATTGAAATACGAAAACTATGGCATCTTCATAGTTTCGAAATAATTCAATAATAGTTTATAGAAATAAAGCTAAGCTGTACCTAACAGTTTGTGAAATAATGTTATCAACTTAAATAATAAAGATTTAATATTCTAATGGGATAAGTTTCGTTGAGCTGACAATGAGTCCCTTTTGGCAAAGTATTTTTCTATCATCCCAGCCAGTAGTTATGCTCGACTGAAAATATATCATGTAAAATAACATTCAGCTTAATATTGATACCATACCTGCAGAAAGAAAGTGCAGCTGGCATGCTGATAGGAGATAGAAGATGAGCCGGACTTCGTTCCCTCAATGGGCTTGATTTTGTCAGTCCTCCGCTACAGATCACATGTTAGATTGTTATCAATTCTCGTATTAAAGTAAAATTAAATGATCATAATACACGAAGTATACATTAGCCAATATTTGAAATAAAAATAGGTAAGTCGAATATACCAGCTGTATTCAAAACTCCAACTTTCCATATCAACGATAGGCTGAAATTTCATTATCATTCCCATTCTAATACGATTTGCGACGAAAATTTCAGAGCAATGCATATTTAACTGTAATGGATATAACGAGATGAATAATTCTACACAGGTGAAATGCGATAAGTATTTAAATCCTCTCGAGGCAAAGGTAACAGTGTAAAAAAATCCAGCGTTCGCTGTATTCAGATATTATCGACGGTTGATAGTATACTACTTCATAAAACCCAGCGACGCAAATAATCATTCCAACTAATCTACGGTCCCTCTTCCTGCCCACATGTCCTGACACACATTTATATGTTTATATACTTATGTATATTTAAAATAAGAAAGAACATATTCACCGCGAACCAAATAAGGCTTCTTTGTTTATAGAAAAAGATATTCTAGTTCTATGAGAAATTTCACAATGTTTGTCAAATCGTTTTGTTGTTATATGACTAATGCAATTGTAATGCGCAAATTTGTCATTTGTATTATTGATAATAATTAAACATACTATGCAATAATGTAATCAAACTATAATCGTTTAATTCTCAAATAAAACTCAGGCTTTAATACTTTGTTTTCTAACTGGTACTGCATTAGTTAGTGTGTGTATTAAGGCAGTCAACACACAAATGAAAACAAAAAAACTGGACGTAAATTTATCACAAGCTCAAAGCATCGTCGGAAGACAAAACATAGCACGAAGTAGATGAAACGATTTAGTATTCATATTAAGTAATGGTATATCGACTTTAATAACTATCACCGAAATTTCGAAACTTACGTATCGTCAGAATGAGAAGACTGGATTGGCGGCGAAGTGACTATGTGATTATTATTAGTTTTGTCGAATTTTCCTAATCGTTCTAGTCTCTCGGCTGGAACAGATATACTTCGACTGAAATCAGGCGGCGCTGGTAATCGTGTGCTTTTCTTTTTCCTGAGAAAGAAAAATTTGTTCAATAATTTTCTCAGCTAAATCGAATTTTCACAGTATCAAAACAATCATCGAAACGAACCTGTTAAGATATGGGAGAAGGAAACTTACTCGGTAAGAAAAGGATCGTCTAATAATTTAGCAGCAGTTGCTCTTACGTCAGGATTCGGTTCGAAACATCGTAGAATGAAGCTTTTTGCTCTCTCAGATAATTCCGAAGGTATTTCAGGATGAATTTTGTAGAAACCCACCTGTTATCAATAAAATCAAATCAGATTTCCACCCAATACTCGCTAAATGAGACTACGATTGATATTCCACCTTGAATACAGCAGCTTGAGGTGATCCCAACTCTATAAACGGAGGCTTGCCAGTTGCCATTTCAACAATCGTACAACCGAGTGACCAAATATCAGCCTGGAAATTCCCAAAAATATAAAATGTATATTTACCGATATGATTATTACGTTAATTATAAACGTCTCCGAGTATCTTCAACAAAATTATACAAACTACTGTACAAACTAAACATATCGCAGGTAGTTAATCTACAGTTACAACTCAGAGTTGTAATACGATCGTTTTGCTGATCGGCATTAGTCAGCTACGGAATATTTGCAAGACGACAAGATTTCAACAAGATTAATTTAATAATTTGCTAAATACTATGTGTGCTGTGAATTTATATTTGGATATTGAATATGCGATCATTTCAACATTATTATTTTTTAAATAAATGGTAGAGTCAATGAATAGTAATTCATTGCTATACAGTAATGAATATATGTAATAGAAAATATAAATTATATTTACCGGAGCCCCGTAGCCACGTTGACCTTTATCTATAACTTCTGGTGCCATATATTGCAAGGTTCCTGTGAAAGTTTCCGTGCTTGGACAGAGACCAGCCAATCTTTTAGATGTACCAAAGTCAGAAATTTTAACTACACCGCTGTATGTATTGACCAATACATTGTCCCCTGGTTGAAGAAGAAAAGGTTTATAAATCTAGTTAGAATATATATACGTTTGTCTCTTTAATCTTGAAAACTTCATCACCTTTAATATCGCGATGAACGATCTTCTGATCATGAAGATATTTAAGTCCTTCCAATATTTGTTTAGTATAAAAAGATATGGTTGATTCGTTCTCCTTCAGAGGTCCCCATTTCGATCTTAGCAATGCCGATAAACTACCTGGAATCAAACGAGCGCAGAATGATTAAAGAGAAAACAAAGTCTGATGCAATTTTTTTGGCTATATTGCGTATCAACCTGATAGTATTTTAGTAGTTGGTAATAACGTTGGAATCTTACCCCCAGGAACTTGTTCCATAAAAATTTTGAAAAATCCATCCTCGCTCACAGATCCTAAATATTGAACGATGTTTCTATGCCTTAGTTGACTGTGTAATTTAATTTCCTCGTGCAAAGGCTGAACGTCGCCTAAATTTCTTTCGGGGATTTCCTTCACCGCTATTCTTACTTGTGTGTTCAAATCACGAGCTGCGTACACAATACCGTATGTACCTTTACCAAGTATTGTGCGTTTGTTTTGATCATCCAATTCGTACTCAAACTGGAAAATAAATAACATGAATCAGTTATGTGACTTCGAAGAAAACTCTTCAAGTAAAATTCCCAATATGTATATATATGATCGCAAAGAAACAAAAGTCGAACCTTCATCTGATCGTCCGTTAGATATGCATCCAAATCCACAACCATGCCTTCCTGGTCTCTAGTCATTTCCAGAATCAAGTCATAGAATCTTTGTCTGCACTGGACAGACGGTAAATACATTTGGAAATCATCCGAGTTCTGATGTACGTATAAAAATAAACATCGTTCATCTCTTTTGTATAAACTAACGCTTCGTATCATATTGGCAGTAAAAAGCCAGTCGTGTACTTGTTTGCAATTATCTTTCAGACTGTCTAAGCACAAATTCCAAATTTGTATAGATTTTTGTTCCGCCCCAAGATTCACGTTCACATAACTCGGCATTAGGATCTTTGTCGGTTCTAGTACAAGTAGCTGTTGAAAAATGATTCAAAATTAAATTGACAATTTTATATAGTCACAAATTTGTCTTCAGAAATACTACAAGACCAAGATATGGACAGATCTGCCTCTCTGAACATACCGGAAACCGTATACTGTCTCCAACTTCGGATCTTGTAGCTTCTACAAAGTAATCCATCCAGAAATCAAACACTTGTTCTTCTGGCGAGGCTTCAACAGCTAAATTCTTTTTCCTTACTCTGTTTATAAGCGATATATTTCCTATCGTCGATTTCAGGTACCTAATATAACGAGTAATAATTAAATGAGTAATTTGGGTTTGTAAAAAAGTTGATAACTGTTAAAATTTTGTATAAAAATTACCAGTTCGGTGGCTTCAATTTAAACATACATTCAGCTGCTTGTATAGCTTTAGAATAATCCTCTGCAAGTACGCTTATTTCAAAGAAGGTAGCAACGTCCCAATAGTCTTTAAGGCTTGAGAGGCTCCCCTTTTTACCAATCAAATTATTTAACACCATTCCTATGTGCTGTAGTTCTTCACTTTTTGAAAACTCATTTCCTGCTATCACCAAAAGTGTGGCAAGATTAATACCAGCATATTCGTTCGGTTGTACCTTGAAAGTTGTTAGAAATCAGTACATTGAATGTGTGAAATGTAATACGAAATTAACAAGGTCATTATCATTATCTCATTATCATTTATCGAATGACTATTACCTCGAATCCTTTTCTGTACCAACGAATAGCATTTTTCAGACTTTCCTGATCCATATAACTACTTTCGACAAATTTATCCTTGTAAATTCTTCCACATAAACAAACCATGTCCGGCACATGATTCTCCTTCTTTTCTAAAGCCTTTTCTATAACTTTCAACGCCTTTTCTCTGTCTCCTTCTTTGTTTCTTCTATTAAGAGCAAAAGCGTATAGAAAACGTATCGTTGGAGTATTTATGGAGTTTTTATGGCTGGGTACTGTGCGCAAATCATCAACGAGCTGCACCATCGCATCATAGTCCTGATATGAGAAAAGAAAAACGATCATAAATTAATAAAATACAGATTAGATAGTAAAAATTCAATATAATTTTGTTGGCCGTCAACGAACCTGAATTTCTCTGTAGGAAATTAGAACGTTGAGCACAACTTCGCCGGATAAAACATTAGGATCGTCCAATCGTTTCCGAAGGTTATTTAAAACCCTGGAAAGTTCAGTTCCAGAATATGTCTCACGCGCTTTGCGCAAATCTGCTAAAAACTTTTCCTTCATGTGGGCTCTGGAAGTATTATTACACAGCTGATTAAAAACTTGAATTATGCTTGCCTTGAATTGAAATGAACTATTTTCAATTAATATTTCAATTTCTAATACATTTGAGACTCAAATATCAGAGAGCTTCTACTACAATACGAATGAAAAACGTTTTTAACCAAAATAGGAAAAATTTCTTTCACAACCAATTCACTTCAGCGAATGAATATCCACTGCAATGTATAGTTGCAGCAATTCAATGCATGGGATAGATAAGATAAAATAAAATATGATCATTTTATATGTGCTTTGCTATGATATATATATAATATGATATGATATCATTGGCTTTAAAACTAACAAATTAAAACGAAAGGCTGTAAAGTTCGTTAGATTATTTAATATCTAACGATAAAACAAAGACTTATGTACTTTCAGTATACTCTGATCTAAGAATATAACTAACTTTTCAATATCTGACTACAATTTTACCTGTTAACTGCTCATTATAGTTGATCTTTGTTGCAGTGAAATGAAAATCAGAAATAATTGTGATAAACTTTAGAAAGAATTTTTCTCAACTGATTCAAAACTATGGATAAAGTTCTAGCTTATTTTCTCGGTACACTCACTTTGATTGGACTTCTACATCCTGTAAAAGTTTCTTCAGTTTTAGCGTCAAATGTTGTTTGGGGTCTATTACCTCTTCCCCGGTTACTCTACTAGCAGCGGGACTTGTAGCGACGCACGATCCGCATTCCACTACTCGATAAGTGACAAAAGTATAGCTGCCGCACGACAACTATAATAAAGAAAAACCTCAGCATTAAAAATGAGTAGAAAATATTGAACGTTAGATAAAAAATGGGAGAATTACTCGTCGTTGAATAATTGAAAGTTGATAAATATACATAAAATAACTAAACTGATATTAAGATACCATGAAGAGTTTAGTTACGTCAGTTACGATCTAAATGTGATGTGTACAAGTAGGAATAATTATTACTATAACATGAGAACGATCTGGCATTTGATCTTTGCCAGTCAAATGCACTTGAGTATTGTTAAATAATTCACAAGCGAAGGCTTGAGCATTGAAATATCACAATTCTATCTGACATACTGCTACAAGTTGATAAATTTCTTATTCATTAATAATTCATCACTTATTTATGACACTGGACAGAGAACAAGATCCAATATTATTAATTCAGTATCTTACTAGCTTAGCTAGAAAAAACCTTGTCACAGCTTTTAAACTACCCACTAATCCCCGACTCTCAATGATCAACTGAAACTTCACAAAACAATTGTCAACCAAGTTACATGCGTTGAAGCAGCATGGCTAATGGCTATATTAAGAACATGAGCTCATGCATTGAAAATGAAAATTTTATTTATTTGCTGTATTAATTGTAGCAGATAAACACTGTGTGTATTTTTACATAACTCGAGGGATTTCTTGTTTTGAATTGACCGTGGGACTTCATTTCTCTCAGTATTACGTGTTTTGAACGTGTCCAATTTGTATTACTGTTATGTGTGAGAGAGAGAGAGAGAGAGAGATATAGATAGATAATGGAGGGAGGATTGAGATATCGCATATATTACGAGCCTTGATCTGAGCTACAGGCTATTTTCTATTATTAATAAAGCAGAGCTACTAATAGAGGCAGATAATGCATTACTAAGCACTCAGAGTAGGCCAGTTGCATGTTAAGGTGACTATTAATAACACCTTTAATTGAGACGACTACTTGAGAGTTTATATTAGTCCTAATGACCAGCCAAGGTCTTTGTATGCATTATTTGTTGATCTATTACTTCCTACACATTGTATATAAATATATATTCCATATTGTAACAGAGGACTGGCGTTAACGTTAAACATGATAATTCCAATGAATTCATTAACGTTTTCTATTTATTTTATGAAAAATTGCTTATTTCAAACAAGATTTTACCCACCTTAAGCCTGATCGTAGCTTCGGTATCCATGTCATTGTGTAATAAAATATTTTCTTTCATTCCAAAACTTTCTCTAACACCCAAGTGATATGATAAGGACGATTGCTGCAGCTGAATGCTCAAGTCAACAACGGCTACATCAGCGTTATAAAAAGTATCCAAAACATTGGCTTCGCCAAAGTCGAGTTTTTCAAACTGTGAGAAGATGAGAAATTCGTTGGTCAATTAAAATTGATATAATAATGTATGAGCAGATGAAATAATAGCAAAATTGTTTATCGATAAAATTAATAATTGCGTTAATATTATATAGAACAAATAATTACCTGTATGTGATGCATGTTGGCATTGACCAAATTACAAGCTTGCCTAACTTCTTCCAGTGCTTTTTTACGCTGATTAAGATACTGAGGCTGTTGTAAATCAATGACACAAGCAACGTCCATTCTAGGTCTTCCACATATTGTTGTATGGCTGGATACGTCGCTGTGTGTACCGACGCTGTCCGTGCTTGAGACAGCGTCGATAATGTTGGATAGCCCTACCATAGCTAAAACAATAGAATAAGTAAATGAGGTAAAGGTCGTAGTTCTGTTTTCTGGAGAAAAAAAAAAAAAAATAGCGAATAAAGAAGAAAAAAAACAACAAATTATCAACATCATATAAATTATTCCAATATCTTTGAATATCCCAATTAAATACTGTTCGATAAATTTTCTAACTAATGAAAATTATTCAACGAGTATTTAATGTATTTATTTAATACTTGAGGTAATAAATGAGAAAGTAATTAATTCATTCCGGATTAATGTGGTGTGTTGATACTATCACTCGATCAGTAATTGAGTTGACTTGTTTGTGGTTTGTGGTTTGTGGTTTTTCAGATTTGAGATTTCGACTACTACCAGCGCCCACAATACAGAGAAATATAAAAAGCCTTGTTAATCACACATGCATAGAGCTTTATTATTCATTATCGCGTTTATCTGAATATTTAAATGTGTACTGTATAATGAGTGGTACATCCATGATGGGATAATGACGTTAAATCAAAAGTTGTAAAATAGAGTGCGTCATACTTATATTAACAGAATTCAAAATCAAGATATATATATATAAAAAATCTGAAATTCTACTCGGTCATATTATTAAAAACAAAATTAATTCAACAGGTGTCTTACTGTTGAAATTATAAATTTCTATACAAACATTAAAGTTCTTAGAAATGATTTGATACCTGTATCAATATTCAACAATAATTATATCTATGTGTAAAAAAAAAAAACTAAACAAACAAAATTAAAAAAAAAATAAGAATTGTGGAATCTAATATAATTTTATTATTTAATAATCATTTGTTTTTTTATGTTTTAGTTTTCTTTTTTCTTTTTTGCTTCTTTTTCTTCGCTCTTCAAATTTTCTACTTACTTAGTTTTTAAGATAATGCGTGTTTAAAGGAAGTAAAAGAAATATCTTTTCTTTTATTTCATTTGTGTCAAATATTATTGCGCGCCAAATATATGTATGTATATATATTTTTATTATGTTTTTTTTTTTTTGTTTTTGTTTTTTTGTTCAACCCACTGTTGTTGAACGGAACGGAACGGAACGGGAACCGATGCAATGCACAGTTGGTTTGTTAGTAACAAATGCATACGCGGTTAACGTCAATTTAGTCTGCAAGGAAACCAGAACTGTAGAACAATGTATGATGTATGTATGTATGTATGTATGTATGTATGTATGTATGTATGTATATTACAGTGGTTCTTGAAAGGTTGATTTTTAAAAATTTCAGATGTAGACATTGAAAATTTTTCTTTTTTTTTTTTCTCATATGAGATAAGATCTACAATGCAAAAGAATTCGATGCGAAATAAAAATTCCAGATACTATATTGTGATGATTAATATACAAGTGTGTGATGATTAATGATAAGATATAATCTTATGTAAACATATATTACAATACATATACATATAATAATAAATTCATCAAAAATTCTATGAAAAATTTCTTAATATTTATTTATAATTATTTATTAAAGGAAAAAATTGTTTGCTTACCAGGAATTTCAATTACGTCTCCGCAAGTCGACGGCATTATTGCATACTATATAATAATATATATTTCGTTATTTTATTTCCTGTTTTTTTATTCTTCTTCTTTTTCCACTTTCTCAGTATTTATATTGTTTTTCCTCAATAATAATTTTGTAATTATTAGTTATATATTGGCACTTCTCACATAGGACTAACTTGTGTAAACTGCGGCGTTAACCAAACTGTATGTACGAGAAACGTGTGCAGGAATAAATATTATAATACTATTTACAGAGTGACAAGAAGAAGCATGGCGGGGAGGGCGGGGGGGGGGGGGGGGGGCCTGGGAGGGGGTAAAAATTTTACGAGACGAGAGCGTAGTAAATAACAGAACAGATTCTTGTTTTTTTTTCTCTTTCTCTTTCACAATAATCGTGAGTAAATAAATAAATGAATGAATGAATGAATGAATTAATGAATGAGTTCGAACGAGAGCGTGTTTTGTTATTTTTCTAAATATGAAAAATTGATAGAATTAATTAATCAATATTTAGGAAAATTGAATCTCTTATTGCAACTAGTGTAAAATGATGAATAAGTTTCTTTTCTATATATACCGTAATGAACAAAGAAAAACAAAGAAGAAAAAAAAGAAAAAAATAATTAAATATTATTTACATCACGAAACAGCAGCTAACTTTTCTGGGGGTTGAGAGAAAATATTACTTGGAATGAAAAAAATTGGAAAAAAAAAAAAGAAAAAAAAAACACTTTTTTTTTAGTTACGTGATGACAAACTGTTGTCTCGTATTGATATTTGTTTAAGATATATTATTTTCACCACCGTATATCCAACACGCACTTGGTAATATATTATACTAAACACGTATACTATTTAAACATATGTAAAACGATATTATACATCAATTGAATGCAATTAAATACCATTTACGGTGTGAACGGTAGAGAAAATCACCAACCATTTCTTCTCGAAGGAACCTCGCGAGAGTCACCGAGAGTCCGGATCACGTACTAATGTAGTTTTCGATGTCGTTGTCGGTCAACCACACACTAGAAACTACGATAGGTTATATCATAGTTCGTTTGTCCGCGTATTGGAACGCTGCGATCGCGCGCGCTACACCGACTCTGTCGGTTAGGAAGGAAACTTACGCGTGATCAAATCGCGTTATCTACGATAGGTTATGTCATAGTTCGTTTGTCCGCGTATTGGAACGCTGCGATCGCGCGCGCTACACCGACTCTGTCGGTAAAGAAGGAAACTTACGCGTGATCAAATCGCGTTATCAATTAAGTTTATTAGTACTAGTATCACGTTTATCATCATTACAATTCCTTTTTTTCTTTTTATATTTTTTTTTTTTCATTATTATTGTCATTATTACGCAGCTATCGATACACTTAGCGCGATAATTAGATTACGATATTTTTACGTTATGTTATATCGCCGATTATAAAGAATCCGCATCGCTTACTTATCGCGATGTATTTAGTTATATAGGGTGTACACAGACCCGCGTAAATAAATGCGTATCGCAAAATGCAGATAATATATTTTCTGGAAAAAAATAAATTGTAATTACATATTATTACCGTAGTAATTATAAGAGCGTTGTCGAGTGTTATGCTCATAGCGTTATCATCCGCTCCTGTTACTATTTTCTCACCTTCCGAAGCGACAAATGGTACTTTATTTAAGACAAGAAAATATTGATATGTACATATGTACAAAAAAGAAAAAAATCACTATAATAATAATAATAATGCTGAAATTAGAATAAATTTAAATACACATTATGTAACCGCGCGTATTATTTGAAATCGTCCAGTCTTCGTTACATTTAACATTTGATATAGGTATAAGAAGTAGCGAAGATTTTTGTCTTCTAGTTTATTAGGAAATAATAATATACCCACCAATCCGCATCAATCCGAGTCGATTAATTAAATTTGCAAAAATGATTTCACACAGTTTTATAATAGCATTATTAATTATACGTACGCAGTGTGTATATTATAAGTATGGATATTTATTATACCAAGTTATTTTATATTTTCCTAATAACTGATAAACTTTTATACCGTCTTAAGAAAGTTTATGCATAGAGTTGAAACGTGTAAGAGATTAACGAAATGAAAGAAAAAAGAAATAATAAAAGAAAAGAGTAAAAGAAAAAAAGAAACAACGTCCTTTCAATCATAATCGGTCTTGATACATTATTTCATTGGTACGTAATAGGAATTTATAACTCATAACGGAAATTTGTATTAAACATTATATGGGTCGAGACTGTATACCTAAATACATAATACTGAGGACATAGCGAGTAGAAAGTAAAACTGTATCTTTTCTGATATCCTATTAATTTCTTACCGTCTATTCGCCGGAAGAATGTTGAACCGGTCGATATTTGCCTGAACAGGAAGACTTTTGTCCAGCTAAATATTAGGAATTTATGAAACGAGGTATAAAACATTTTATTCAAATATCACCGCAGCTGCACGCACGCATCTTTGTTTACGTAATTTTACATCGCGTCAGTATATTTCGTATAAAATCCCGCTTGCTTTTCAACCAGACAAACAAGGATGATGGAAAAAAAAATTAAAAAAAGAAGAAGAAAAAACGTAATTTCATATGCAGATCTGTAATCAGCGTAAATTACTCCGAAACGATTAATCGCGAAACACAAAAGAAAAGCCGAGGAAACTTGAACAATTAGAAGCGATTTTGGCTCAAAAAACAAAAATGCTTAATTATTATAATTCAAAGATAAAAACTAGTATATCTATCGGATCGGAATATGCAAATGCTATGTATATCTATCTCCCCAAAAAAACAGTATGAAAGGAAAAATTGATAAGCGAAAAGATCGTCTCTGTCGAGCTGTTTGAGCCACGGTTTGTTCTTCATGATATCCCAGTAATGCACTCGGCTTAAAAGTGCGACAAAAGTGTTTTCACAACATTTTACGATCACTTACATACTTTATATCATCATTATTATTATTATTATCATTATTAATACTGTTGTAATTTTTTTTTCTTTTTTTTTTTTACGGCATTAAAATCGGTGTAGATATTCTCGCATGTATATAACATGAATGTATCATCATGTATATCGTACACGCGGTACCCGTACCTACTTTACTCAGAAGACTTTTGTCTCTTGACTGAATAGGGATTTATGACTACCAAGAGAAGCACATAGTAGGTATGAGGATATACACAAATACACATGTACATGTAACCGGGGATTTATTCACCGACGTATGCGAACGTGTGCCGTTATGTACCCGTTTTGTTAAACTAAATTGCAAATATGTTTGCGTAATGTTTCTGTGTTCATATATGCTCCTGGTGCAGTATCAGCACAGAAAGAGGTACTTTGATTGACAATAGCCGAACTGATATTATATCACTATAGACACTCGCTTTAAATAATTCACTCATTCATCACCTAAAAACCGTATATTTATTATGTATACTTACATACCTATATACCTACGCATAATTGAGATCAATAAATTGACTCGTTTAAACGCATCTATAGTCAAGTCAAAATATATGACGAGATAATGAAGTTTAACGATCGTTAATCCCACGGTGGAGTAAATAGCTTACCTCATTACTCTGTTTATATATAATATATATATATATGTGTATGTATAATGTATATGTATACGTGTTATACTGCAGGTAAGGAATAGGCGGAATTTATTGAAAGAGAAAGGTGCGAGGAAGGATTGGGCAAAGCATTAATTCAAGCATGGAGGGAAGAGCTGAGAATTTTCGAATAACGTTATCAGGATTGTATAATGATACGAGGTTGAAGGGTATAAATGAAAATGTTTCATGAAATCGTGCTCTTATTCATTAATTGTAAGACACGTAATAGTAATATCTTCGACGGGCCTTTAAACATTTGTCACAAAACACTTTTGTCGATCAAGTAAGGTCGGCGATTTATCAGGGTAGCAGAAATTCAGCGAAAGCTATATCGGCTCTCCGCTATATACTTACTCTGAGAGCCAGTATAGTAGTGAGTATCACGCACACTGTATGTACGCATAAAACGAGCGAGAACTCGATACCGCAAATTCAACATATGTATAATTCTGGGTCAGTAAGATTAGGTTGAGCGAGTGCTGCAGCACGAAGCACCGTGGAAACGTACCAATGAACTCCTCGCTAACAGGAGAACAGAATATCGTAGAACAATCTTACGAAAGGGCTGCATGCAAGCTATGCATAATCAGTTTAGAAAAATGAGCACGTCGATTCGTATAAGAAACCAAAGAGACGAATAATAATATAATTATTGAAGAAATTTATTTACGCAGGAATCTACGTTTTAAATTCGTAGATTTTTTATCATAATATCGTATCAAGTCTGCACCTACCTTAATGGTTTTATCATTTCATTATACTCGAGGCTCTGAGTCTATCCTTCATTCGTTTAAAAGGTATAAGTACTATTTTATATTACGACTTTGCGTAAAAGTGGATGAGCTGCGATAGCTATAAATTCTATCTTTGCACCAATCCGTTAAACTGTTTTTTTTTTTCTTCTTCATTTTTGAAAATATTAGAATCGGAGTCACATTTACCCCGAACCTGCGATCCTCGGTATAAAAATATCGTGTCAAACCTGAGATAGTAGATATTCTGTGATGAGCTTTACGTACGGATTTTCAAAGATCGTAGTGTAACGCCTATACGTATACCTACTATATCTCATCAGTGTCTAAATAATGTATAATCTAAATTCATATATACGCGGCTGAGTTTGCCGCGAATAGAGTGGGGCGCGTTTATGCGCGGCGCGGCCACTCCGCAGCGCTCCCCTGTTACGAGGATATCATAAGATCTTCGGAGCCAAGTGAAATTCTCGTATCCGCGACTACTTCGAGAACGGAGCCGCGCTAGTATGCTGTTATCCTAATCGAGGGGGTCCCCGAGAACTGGCCTGCCCCACGGTTTACTGATATACCGTTATTTCATTCGGCTTATACTATTCTCGCTTTTATTTCTACATCCATAATATTATGCTAATGGAGATGTAGTTAATTCATTTTTAATTTTTTTTTCTTCTTTTTCTGGAAACAGGGATAAATCTTCAATACTTTTCATAAACATATGTTCTGTGTTCTTTGTTTTTTTTTTTTCGATACTGTATAAACATTGTTCGAAATATTACAGATTGTGTATCATGTATAATAATTCCTGAATATGATTGTAAAAAAAAGGAATTCGATGAATATACGTGTGACGATTATAAATGTTGAAATTTAGAAATGATTTTTCTTTTTTTGTATGAGATATTTTTTCGTGTGTATATTAAAGAATCGGAATAGTAATTGACCTTTGTTAGAATTATTTTCCGAGTAAAATTTTCCTCGTTGCTCCAAACGATTGACCGGCTTGTGTAGCTCCTTTGAAACTACCTGCTTGAAGACCGATCACATTCTCACCAGCCCTCAACTGCTCTTCGGTAAATACTCGTTTGTTTTCTTCTGATGGTTTCGGACCTATCCACGGACCGCGCCATTCTGGGTGTTTGTAGGTCTGTATGAAATACAACGATACAGAGGAATAAGAGAAATACACAATATGTGAGAAAAAAGAATAAAAAAATTGCACGAAAAAATGAAAAATGAATAAAACTTACGGTACGACCGATAGCAAAGATGGTATTCGTCACTTGAGCGATGTTCTTGCGTTCCATTAAATCGACAGCTTGAAACAAGTCGACGTCAGGTACACCGTATTTAACACACGCTTTTTGGAATCTGTAAAAACGAGAGTAAAAAAAGAGAAAAGAAAAAGGTAGAGGTGAAACGTGAAATTGTGTGAAATTAGAGAAAAGAAGCTATAGTTTAATGAAAATAAATGATTTGAGATATGATTTGCATATATGTAATTATGAACGATGTGTTGGAAAGGGTGAATATAACGAGCGAGTAATATGTAAAGTGATGAGAAAAATGTATAAAAAGAGCTTATGCGAGTGAATAGAAAATCTCGGTAAAGACAAAGAGGTGAAAATACGTATAAAGCCGTATGGAATTGAAGTCGAAGAAGGAGCTCCTTTGTATAGCTGTTTGCCTGACCCTCCCCCGGAGTTAGTGAAGCGCTTCTATTGTTTAGGCGTTAATTATCCAACCCCGTTAATTAATGTGTGGATAACGAGAGGATGAACCGTATACATGCGCGTAACGTTTGAATAGATGTTTGAAACGAGGAATAACAGTATGGTTATTATTCGGCTGGCATATACATATGTGATACGGGTATATAGATTTCTACTAGCTAGAAAGAGACGGATAACTGTCCGCTTGTACACCTACGACCCATGAGTTCTGGACTCTAGACCTTCCTTTACTTTGTCCGAGGAAACCAACTTCTAGCAAATCTCCGAACACCAGGAAACTAGGATTTGTTGTAAACGCGATCGCGATCGCGAACGCGAAGCCTGCACCGAGTTGCTGTATCGAATACCGCGGGTTTCGGCGAACGAGAAAGTCAGGAATGCGACTGGCTTCGTACGGAATATGTTTTCCTGATTCGCGGCGCGTCTGCCGCATATGAGCACGGAACAACACCGCAAATATTTGAGCAGAAAATCTATAGGATTTATGTGTAATTATTGAAATTCAAAGTCTATACGTATAGAACAGATCCGATGTATGCGGTAATCAATTTTATAGTACTAGTATATCGAAAAGTGAAAAAAGAAAAGAACGAAACCAATCAGCACGAGTGTAGAACACATGAAAAATTTTCAAAAAATTCACAATTAATTATACGCTCTGAAATGAATTGATATAAATTTTTAATCAAATATTTAACATGGTGAGGAAAAAAAATCGACTGATTGTAATTCGAATGAATGAGTATTCCGGCACTAGACGTAAAAAAAACATTGCGATAATAATGGCTCGGTATTTCAATTCAATGTCGTAAATCCATGACAGTTCTTTCGAACGAATAACTATTAGAGAAACATGAAGTTTGAAGTAGCTGCTGTTAGCACACGCTTCGAATTCTATCTGCGAGTGTCTTTCAGCAGTGTCCCCGCACTTCTTAATTAGCGATAATCGAAGTACTCGTTCGCGTAATAATTATGATATTATTTTACCGAGTATAAGAAAAATATTTATATTTTCTGCGCAAATATTTCATGCATATATGCATAGTAATATGTAACGTGTGTGTTTTAGTATGTTCGGTGTTTAATTATAAGCACGGCCAATATTTGATCCTGTTACACGAGTCACGTACATATGCATAATATTAACTCTAGCCAAGTGTTATACTGTAGCTCAAAGTGTATCAAAGCCAATCAGTCGTTGTCCCGACCTCGGACTTTAGTGGTGTTTAATTACCAGGGTTACAGAGAAGACTGGAGCTTCTATAAGTCTCGAACCAAACTCGAGACGTCTCTAACTCGACTCGCCTGTATAATCTGCGATTTGTAAGAAAGATACCGACGATTGCTATATATTAGAGGATGAAGTAAAGTCGCGATCGTTTTTTTTTTTGTTTTTTTTTCCATCATCATCGACTGAAGTATTGTTATAAAAATGTCCATATACTCACATACATACATGCATGCAATAATAATATCGGAATAATTCTTCGAGTTCGAGAAATTTCTCGCGTGCAGGTTTAACACAGCGATCGGTTGTATTCTCGATATTATATATCGTAGGTTGGTTGAACGGTCGAGATTATGTTAGAGATGTTGGGCTTTGTCGCAAAACAATTTGTCGATTGCGTAAAGTCGACCGAGTAACAGGAGGTCAGAAATACCGAGGAGCCAGATATACAGTAGTAGCGCACAGACTGTACTCGGCCAAGTGTAATACATACTGTAATATAAGGCTATAGGTATAATGCACGTACAGAGCACAAGGATTAGTGGAAACGTACCGAAATGCCCCTAGATAATAGGAAACCATGAATAAAATAACACATTGTGTGCTCCCGCGAACATCTCCCTATACATAGCATCGAACGAATGTAGGTACTCTCATATCATTAAACTCACTGGTTCAGATTATCCATGAATTTGTAGTCTCCACCCCCATTGTTGATTTTGGTTATCAAACCAGGCTGGAGTTTGTTCATCAAACGACACAGAAAGACTCCGTCCCTCAACGCGTCCTCGTACTTGATACCTGAAAATGAAAATTTTATATCAAAGATATAAAAGCCAGAAGATATTGCGAGTATGTGACAAGGGATGCTGTGATAATTGCAAAGCGTTCAGAGAATGCAGGCGGATCGGAAGACACCAGGATTCCATAAGAAGCTGAGAATCTGCGGGGGAGGTTTGCGATAATTTCATTTCATTTCATTTCATTTCATTTCATTTCATTTCGTTTTATTTTATCTTGTTTTATTTTTCCCAACGGATGGACATACTGTCTCCATTGTGCGCGCGGGGAAATCAGCGCCGCAGAGCGAACGACTACCAGGGGCTCTTATTGTCTCGACGATCGGTTCTCCCGCGGGATTCTGACGACGTTGTATAAATACCGCGCCCCGATCCGAGGTATACTGCAGCAGCAGCAGCAGCAGCAGCGCGAACGGGACCAGAGATTGCGGTGGTAGACCCGCTGCGGGTTATGGAACCCGGCTACGTCAAGAGGCTCGCCAAGGGGGCATCCGATTTTTTTCTCATACATCTTATAAAACTGACGATCGTATAATTAGCCGTAAAATTCTTTGAAACATTTTGTTAACTCTACTGTTCAAATGAAATGCACATATACTCGCGTGTGTAATATGTACTCGGTTTCTGTTCTCGTTCATCGTTTCGTCAATGTGCACCCACATACATCTTACCTACAGAGTAGCTGTTCTCGTTTTTATTTTACCCGAAATTTTCCTTTTCCTTTTCCTCTTTTTCTCCTCTTTCTTTCCCCCGCAAAGACTACTCGAATTTTTTACGCTCTAGTTCTACCTAGACGACGTGACTCGTCTCCAACTGACAGGGTATCAGCTCGCCTCAGGAGCTTTCGTATCATATACGTATACCCGCGTGAAATTTCTACTCTGCAGTTGTGCAGCCCCGTATTATGCTGCACACTATCACGCGCACGATGCATACATACATAGGTATAGTATATATCACACGGGAATATCGAAGCATCGAGTAATCTGAGCAGTGTGTGTATCGATTGGCCTCGATTCAACCCTCCCGTTCTCAAATCCTTCCTTCGATTGGTCACTTCTGTTAGAGACTATCTACGATTGGTTTCATTCTGTATAAGGATGTGTGTTATCCTCATTGCATGCATATCTATGCGACCAACGACCTCTGATCACTGATTGCCGACCGTTGGTGGATATATGATTCTCGAACATCAGGGTTTTAGAATGTTGATGCAACGCGATATGTACAATGTATAACTTCGTATAAGTACGCGCGTGTATGTCTAAAGTACAATAAATTAACTGCTCGTATACCTATACCGTTAAGAGTCTATACCTATATGTATTCAACATACACGATATATTTATTCTCACACACGCTGTACGCAGGATAATGGATATGCTAAAATTCTGATGCTTCAGGGCGGTGTTTCGGGTTATGGAAAACACTCGATTTAATGGGATTATAAATATATGCCGCGTCTATGAATATCAAAGTTGAAAGCCTACTAAGAGAGCATACTCGAGCCGGGTGTAAGATACGCGCTTTGTATAATTCGACCAAGTATCGCCCAACCGTATTATAAAAGGCGATTGACGTTCCATGTATGTATAATTTTCTTTCATATATATGTATGAATATATTTTTTCCAATAATTCAGACGCGAAAAAAAAATCACGTCATTTTCACTTTTTGCATTATTTTATTCAATTCGTCTCTCTATGCGAGTAGGCATCGCCTTGAAACTTTATATCCATCAATTTGGCAGTCTGGCCTTTTGTTGGCAAAATTCGCAAAGCGCGGGGTTCGCGGTGGCCCGCAGATTTAGGAATTAGATACTCGCCGTACTACTAGCCTAGTCCTGCAAGGACGCTTGGTCACGTGGTTTTCTGACGCAGGGTGAAATTCCTGACTCTGGATTCGGGCCCGCCCGCTCCATAGACTCATATAGACTACCCGAAAAATCTGTTCGCCTGATATGGAACTGGTCGAATCCCTGCTTCGGCGATGACATACCATCGACAGTCGATCGTATACGAGAAGCGAAGAGGTGTATGGTATCGTGTATCACTTATTCTCGTTTTCTCATACTCCTTCGAGATATCGATTTACACGATTTCATTCTCAGAGATTGTAGGTATAATGAAAATATTGTCGAAAAAAAAAGATAAAGGCGTTTTGGTTTCATCCTTACATCTATTTCGTCACATTTATTTCGTTGGTCGATTCAATGAGATCCCTCTTCATAATTACCGTCTCCCTAATTTCACGATTCTGTTGACTAACAAAGGGCGTATACGTGCTGTTGAATTAGAGGTAGGAAACCGTAGTGTGTCGATATTATCTGGTAAAGAGCGACTCGTTCGGTCGAAGTATCAGGAAATTATGATAACCAAAGTGGGGGTTGCGCGTTATATCGCGGACCTGCGGCGATACCCTAGACCCAGGCCTGGATCAGAGGTGGATCCCCCAAAAGGGACGTAGAAGTAGTCCCTGGGGACGCCCCCAGCCTCCGTAACTACCAGGAAAACATATACGAGCTAGAAGTTGGCATTGGCCAAGCTTGTGTATAGAAAATCTATAAGAATCTGGGAAATTGTTTGGACCTCTTACCAGGCGAATAGAAAAGTGAATTTTTTCAAATTTTTCTCACTCGCGGTTCGGCTATGCTGCGAATATTTTCACCTATACCTAAGTTAGATATTATAGACTTTCTAGCGCTCCATTTCGCTCAATTTAATTATCGCTAGAGTTGGGTGGTCCACTTCATCTCTCTACTCTCGTTTTTTCCTCTCGATAGTTGATGGAGAAAAAAACAAAAAAATAATAAATAGAGTTTCGTCGCGGTTCCGCATGCTCAGCTATACCAATCGTTGCTGATAGACTCCTGGTATCCTCGAAACAGGGTGAGATGTCGTAAAGAAAAGGAGGTGACGGAAAATCGATGCGAGATACTGGAGGTACTTCGCATGGGATGCTGCGTCTACATACGTCTGCACCACGTCTATAAGACGTTATAAGATCATATCTGCACTAGGGATAGGTATAAGATCGTCCAACGGGATGATGGCCTGGTAGCAACGATACGATTCCCCGACACGCGGTTCAAAGGCCACATAATAATAAAAATAAAATTATTATACCTACTCGTGCGAATGTGAACGTTGATAACTTCCGGATTTTAGACTATATTAGCACTATCCCCCTCCCCCACAATCCCTTGAATATGGGAGGACGTGAAATCATTGTTTCTGCGAGGGATGCTATCCTGCTACGTTGACATGTCATCTTCGTCACGTTTCGACAGTTTGACACGAAATCAATATACCCCTCAGAATATTTGTACATGTATGTGTGTAGGCGTATAGATATACGCATGTTCCTTGTGTTTTTTATTTCTTCTCATCAAGTTTCAAGTTCGAACATTAATTAACTATCTTCGATTGATAAATTAATTGACCTCAACGATTACTCTAACCGGACAAAAAAATTGTTTAACCAATTTATTTTCAATGATTTTTCTTTATATAAATTCTCGACGGTTCCGAGTATTCTTTACTATTTCTAAAATGAATATAAAAATGTAAGTTACCTATAGTTGAACTTTGATGTGTTGTTGCACATAGATTATTTGTACTTTTTAAATAACTATTTGCGATTGAGATTTTTTTTTCTGTTTATTCATTTCTTCGAATATCAATCTGAAGCGCAAGTATATCGTATACATACAGGTATGTTGTATATCAGATTTTCGCAGAGAGTTCAGGAGCGCAAATAGCGCGGTGGGGTTTACGTATTGATTAAATGTCAGTCGGTCGTCATAAAGACGTCAAAGGCACGAATTTCACCAGGACAACATCCTGTGACTAAATTTACGACTTTCTAGCAACAGGTTGAATCTACCAACAGCCTCCTGTCTTCCTCGCACGATACGAACCTCAGCGATGACGCAACTCCATATTCCACACAATTTATACAAGCATATAGGTATATAATATCACATGTACTATATATTCTCTCGATCTATTACAGAATACGATTTCCATGCTTTTCGTTGTTTTTTCTAGAAATCTGTTGCAGCTACGAGATTAAATTATTCAAGTTCTACTGCTGTAGCGACTATTAATTTTTCTATTTCATTATTTCGTCTTCAACGAAGTGTTTTCGTATTATATTTCGAACACACGTATGCCTACGTAATGCATCATCACGTGTTTCACGAGCACATGACCTCTCATAACCACTTGTTGCACTTCGAAGGGTCGTAAATCTGTGTATTGGATGTAACCCTGATAGGTTTGTCTCGGAATGACGTAAGTGACAGATTTCTGATCGACAGGTGACGCTACGATGTATAGGTAGGTCCGTGCAGAGAAATGAGTCTCTGGTCCAATCCAGCTGACATATAATAATGAGTATACAGTAGATGAAAAAAATAAAATAAAATAAAATAAACGAACCTTGTCACAAGAGTTCAAACAGAGGTCAGGGGAGTTTCCCTCGATCGTATCAAAGGTTCATGAAGGGTGGAGAATAGCTTCAACTTCTATATCTTATATATACCTATCTCTTGTCGTATATAAGTTCTATGTATACATAAATACATGTATAGTATGTTTCTATACACAGCATAAATTCATCCACCTCCCCGTATTGCTATCCTAGTAGAATCGCGAGTGATGGTGACGTCACGTGACAAACCGTTTACACATATGTGTACATATAGTGTATGTACATTATATACGCATCATTCGTCAATTACATATCAAATCTCATATTAATTTTGAATTTATGATGAACGATGTTGTTTTACGATATAGGAATTAAAAAATAACCGCGAAGCAGTACTAAAAATCGTGTTTCATATTTAAACGCGAAATGTCCATACATTATAATGTATTGCATCGTTAAAGATACCTAAGTTTATTCAAGTCGTAAAATTAGCCGCATTAATGAATCGTTGCAGGATATCCGGAGAATTAAACAGTCTGGAAATTCAAGTGTGATTGCAGCAGTCCTTCGCCTACACTGCAGACTGATGAAATTATACCGCAAATTCTACACGATTATATTCATAGATAGATATTATCTAATTCTGTGTCTGCGTCAACGAGAACCATGGTTATTTCCCTCGGAACTGAATCACATACCTACAGGCTACAGGTGCGATATGAAGAAAATTTAAATGCAGGATTTGTTAATTGCTTCTGAATTCCGAAAGATCGTTCTCTCGTCGGCTGCTGCAGCGTTGATGATATAAAATCGCGATAAATCTTCCGAAGTATAATTCAAGTTACCGCAGCGGAACAGAACAACGTATTCTATCATCGTGGCGGCAAACCCATAAATCCCTCAAACGTCTGCTGATGCCCTGGTGCTCCGGGGCGCCCTGCGCTGCTATGACGGACAGATGAGTGACATTCCACACTGAAGAGTGTCTCGTATCGCGTTATGTTATAGTATAGACATAATCCTCGAGTTGGGGTACAGGGACTTAATAAACGAATGAGTTCCACGTATTTTTCTTATCGGAGATCAGTCGTTTATGAAATGCGATCTGTTTCTTTGAGCTTCACGTGTAGTTTGTTCTTTCCGCGAAAAATTCGCCAATATAATAATTAGGCTGCAAAATTAACCAAGCGTCTCAACTCTACCTTTTGAAATTTTCATATATCTCGATGACCGCACGGGGATATTGAATATTTCTCTACTCTACTCGAGACAGGGTGTGTATTGCGTTATAATTTGTTCGTTCGTTCCCTTAAGCATGCGTCCCTGGTAGGGTAGCGTCCCTATGACGGCAAGTGACGAACTTCTGACGGCAAATCGATACACTTATGTAGTACATACATACGTACTCAGAATCTGGACTTAGAATTACGCGGGATAATCCTCTCCTGCTTTACGATTAATATCCGTCACGTGGTGTTGAATCAAACATATCACACCATCAGTTTAGGCCTAGGACTTCAGCAGATTAAAAAAAAAACAGGAAAAAGGATTTGTAAAAATCTTAACCCGCGCATGGAACAACGGGGGTGGAATTGAAATTATTCCCGCGTTAGTATCCCGGATGGTGTCTGGCATGCCCGACGAGCTTGCAGGATCAGGCTTTCATATCCGTCCGAAGAATCCCGCGCTCGGTTAAATTTAGTAAGTAGGACGATGGTCCAGCTGTAGTAGTAGTAGTGGCGGTGGTGGTAGAGGGATAGAATAGTCGATATATGGACGTCGGAGAGTCTATGCGGTAAATGAAATAAAATTTGAATTTTCAACGAACGAGTAACATCAAAAGCAGCTACAACCCGGCGGGTATAATATCAAAGCGTAGAGCTGTGTCACATCCCGTCGCGTCGTCTGTCTATACTATAGACTCTATAGAACCTAGAAAATTACAGCTATACAGCTACAGCTACTACTCGCCCGCAGCCACTATACCTACAACGATCTACTCAACCCGTTTAAACTCTATCCTAGCGCAAGCAACCAGGCCAACAGAAACACCCCAGAAGAACGTTTTCAGCTAGCTTATAGATATATACCTACTATCCTAGTTCTACGGGTTCATTATACCGATGATATATACGCATATATGTACAACATATACTTTCATCTAGGAAATAAAACGCCGAATATGAGTGAAAGAACCGAGAGAAAAAGGATATTTTTTCGCAAATTCGCAACTTTTCTAATTTTATATGTATTTCGTTTATTTATTGATTCATTTTTTAATGAAATTCCAGCGTATGTTTCGCACAGGTGAACAACGTCCTGATGATTTAGACACGAGGACTGTCTCGCGTCTATACGAGAAATAGGCTTTTTATGCTACAACGAATTAGGAAGATCGCTGTCATAAAATCGCGAAGAAGTGGGAGACCGGAGTAGAATCAAACTAGCGAGAGAAAACGAGTGGGGGTGGTTTGGACGGTGGTTTGGCCACCTCCATCCCGGCCACTGAAGCATCAGGACTACAGTTATAAGGCGGAGGTTTGTTACATATGGGTTTTGGTGATAAGAAGTCGATTAAAAAATTATCCATCATTACAACATTAATAATCCCATATGTCATCCCATACTACTACTACAGCATCTGAATTGCAATATATCAATATGGATAATGATAAATCAATATCTCTTTATCGTATCCAAACGTCAAGGAGGATAACTTCTTCGATGTATTATGTATTGTACTATTTATATATAAATTTAAAAAATTCAGAAAAAAATTGATGCTAGCTGATCTTCGAACTACATACATACTCATAAGAAATATTAAATAAAATTCGTTTTCGGTCTGAATACAAAGATGTGAAAAAGTTTTAAATGCAAGAATTTCAGATCGTCGTCAGAAATCGTTACTTATCTTTGATTATACATATTTATGAAAATTGTAGAATCTATAGTTTTATAGATACGTAATATCATTATTCAATATAGAAGCATGTGTATGCTACATGTGTAGGCGTATGTATAAGCGTGTTCGGGGGACGGTGTGATCTCTCGAGTATCGTGGACCTCCAACACCGTTGTGTTACCCTGTTTCCCAAAGTTGACCGCGACGTGGTAAAATTGTATTGACATAGAGGGGTGTTAATAATTGTGTACAAATATACTTGTACAATCGTTGATAAATAAATATATGTGTATAATATACCAGCTATACATATATATTGATTTTATACGACATTCAATAATTATGATATAACGATGATATTGTCATTTAATGTAAAGCGAAAGAAAGCTGACGAGATAATGAGACGATAAATAATCGTCATGATATTAACAATTACACATCTATACTCATATATGCATTGTAATATGTAGCGTAAGATGCGTCGCACGTTACGTTACGTCAACCTACTGGTCTGCTGATGGCACGATGCTGCTGTTGCTGTTATACTGCCGCTGCAATATACCCTAACTCTTCTGTCGATAGCGTTAGTTTACTTGATACATCGACGGATGACGCGCCTCTTCGATCAGGAATACATGTAGATTGAAGAACCGATATACTAAAATAACCGAGAGCCCTCGAACCGAGATTCCTTATATTATATTTCGGGGGGGTTGAGCGCGATGACGTAATAAAGCGCGGGTTATAACAGGATCACAGAATCCCGAAAGGGTAATATCTACCCCGAGGGTGTGGGAGCATTAAATCAATAGTATAAACCCCTAGGGCGATTCGTTCTACAAACTATTATACATTTCCTTTAATTTTCACTGTCATATAGCGATGATTCATTTGTAAAAAAAAATTGAAAAAAAAATTCTAACAACTTACGCAGATATCTAAATGATTTTTATCACAATTCCAAAAAGCCTCTGCAAATTCATCAAACTGTTAGAAATATTAGTTTAACTTCAACAGTTTAAGGAAACGCGCGATGCGAAATAAAATCTGATTGAATATTAGTTAGAAATTTTACATATTCCTAGACGTATGTGATATGAGTCTTATCTTTGGGCTTCAGAGTCTTGGGAAGTCTGGATATAAATAAAGACTATCCCATCCGTTCTGATCTCCTGTTATTTTTCTGTCTATTACGGTCACTTCCGCGCCATATTTTTTTTATACAACATTTTCTTTCCGCTTTGCGGATTCAAAGCGTCTATAATGTTCGTTGTCTTCGTTTTCTTTTTTTCTTTTTCTTATCATACAAACTTATTGTATTTTCTTTAGTTTTTTACTCACCAGCGGGAAATCTTTCGCCGACAACTTGCTCGATCCATTGTTGAGCTTCGGCTTCTTGATCAGCTTCCCGCTTTCCGGCTACCTGGAATTGAAAATTGAGAATAATAAAAAAAAATTTGATCATGATATAATAATATGTGAGAAATTTTGTTTTTGGGCCGGAATAGGTATAACTATAAGAATAAGCCCGCGGACACGTGTGCTATTATAATATTAGCGTAAACTATAGAAACGTGACTGACGTATGTATGTATGTACTACGTGCTCTGATTTGCATTAGCCTAAACTCTCTGGCCTATAATTAGCAGAGTAAATAAATTCCTATTTTTAAACATGCTGATTCGGAAAATGGTAGCTTTGTCGCTTAGGTCACGGGCGAAATAAACTTCGCTATTACTCGTTGACGTCACGATTACGTGAATCGAAACTTTTCATAGAAATATTTCTGAGACTTGGGGATTTAGGTAATTTGAAAAAAATTCACCAGTCAATCCGATCGGCAAATAATACGTCATCAATTTAATCCCACTTTGAAGATAAAGAACGTAAAAAATTTCTGTCACTAATCACCGCGGAGTGATGCGAGATAATTCAAGTACGCATAAGGCATTCATTCGAGCGAAGCCCACGTGGGGGGGACTCTAAAACCAGAATCTCCGCATCTTCGCACGTCCTGAATTCCTAGTACCAATTCAATAAGAAAGTGAATTTATGTTTGGATTCATATATCAGTTTCCGCAGAAACTTTCAAAAATTGCCTTAGCCGATGGTATTTCACATCGTCATGGCGGGGTATTGGTAAAAGTTTTCAACTAGCAATAATCGCACCTCGGTAGAACCTCATTGGTTACGATATCGCCACTGCGCAAAGCTAAAGAGCCTCGCTTCGAGCTCGGTACCATTAGAGACGAGGGGTTACTTTGAAGGCGAGAAAATAATTCGGCAATCGCCGTCTAGCGGCAGTCCTACGAACTGTGCAACACCGTCGTCGTGTAGAGCGCTCACGGCTCTCGAGTTTACGAGCATACCATCTATCGAGAGAATTATACAAGCATGCAGCGGTTCGTTCCTTTTTCGTTGATTCGAACCTAAACCTCTTATCGAAGTTTTGAATTCGAAAATCGAAATCAAGTAACTACGAATTGGCATATGATATAACTTGGCGTTAAAAATACAGACTGGCTGAATGTCAGTTAGGTATTTAATTTTGAATATATTTTGGCAAATGTTGCGAAGTATTTTGTCAATGATAGAACGATTTTTTTCTATTTTCTTTCTTTTGACTGATATATTATTTTTTTAATTTTTTTAACGGACGTGTTAACACCTCTTGCAATACTTCTATACATATGTATAAGAATCATGCTCGTTTTTAGAATAAAAAGAAGAAACAGATTTCGATATACCTAGTGATATGACGGAGGCATTAGATGTGTAGATACGGTGATATATCGATATAGTATAAGGGAATTAGATATTTCGCGCAACGTAAATCGTGGGCGATCTTGGCATCGGGTATAACAAGACGATTAGTTATTTTTTCTCGACAAAATGCAGGTATAGTGCCGTGCGCAATACCCGATTTACCACAATTATTATACATGATCGAGAAAAAAAAAAAAGAAAAATTCAGTTCAATAATAATATTTTTCTTTTTCTCTCGATACTAACTAGTATATTCATTTTTTCATACCTATATTCTCGCTGAAAATAATTCTTCATAAATCTGAACGCGAATTGTAATCTATTATTCATGTATTTCTAAAGAAAATTGAATTTCGTTATATACGATGGTATATAAGTAGTATAAGATCGCGTTAAAGTTGGAAACGTGGAAGCGGTTCTGATTGACAAAATCTATAACAGTCGGTGGCCTCATCTTTCGTAATGGCCACCGTCCAGAACGAACGACGTAAACTTATCGGTGCTTGCATCTGGCCTCTTGTCGTCCGTCTCGTTGGCGTCTCACACTAAATACACATTTACCTGTATATATTTACATCCACATATTGATATGCCTATACATATGAACATATTACCCTCACATTAAAATCTCAGCTTTATATTTCACAACTCTTTCACGCAATACCTCCCTACTTCACTCGTTTTGTTTCCACACTTTGACGGTTCCATTTTTTCACCACAAATCAAATAAGATTATATTTAAAACTATAATCTATCGTTATTTGAGTAAAAATATATGCGTAGGTATTTGAATGAAATGCGAAGAACAAGAAAAAGGAAAAATTCATGCTACCATATGTTCATACAGATATGAAAGATTTGTTAATATTATTATCTCGCTGAAATTTGCGTTTGCGAATCTCGAAATTTCTAACCGCATTATTATTTTTTCTATTTATCTCTTGTTCTTTTCTCACCTTGTTTTTCATCATTTTCGACGGTTTACACCCACTTTGTTTCATAAAGTCTGCTAGTCTATTTTAACCCTGTTATAACTATCCGACTGTAGTCAATTTTACTACAAGCTTTAAATTTTAACAGAAGCCAGCTTAGACTGAATGGCTCTATTTTTGAGCAGTACTCTCCGCCGTCTATACGCGTAGCAGAGTTTCTATTTTAAACAAAAATATAACCATATCACTACACTACACTTATCTTGTCTTTTTTCTATCATTTCCTATCCTTTTTTTTCTTCCTCTTTATTTTTCTTTCTATATTCAAAATTAGTCACTTCAACATATTTTTTCTATAATCAATTATCGTATTCCTCGCAATTTATGAACATAAACGAGCCACTGCAGCTGGTCAGAATTGAGGATAATTTAATGTATAAGTTTATCGCCGCACGCTTACATTTGGGATACCTATAGGCATACATGCGTAAGGTAGGTATACAGCTGGTAATTGCATGCATACGAGAAAAAAAAAAAAAAAAAAAATGAGGGCAATGTACTGAGAAGGAAAATGCATCTATAGATATACGCAGATGGTATATAACCGAGTATTAAGTTTAATAATAAATCTGGGAAGTTATCTTTTCGGAGCAGTGCAAAGAGCCTGAATTATTCAGTAGGTAATAATAAATTGCAATTTGTGAGAAATTTAATCGACGACGCACGTTGTATTATTCGAGTAAAAATTAACCGAGGAAATCAAAGTCCGTAATAAACATTGAACATTTCTATAACTTCTATAAGACTATAATTTAAAGAAATATTAATAATTCGAGGTAAAAGGTTTTTGTAATTTATTATAAACATCGATCAATAAAAAATCGTCAATATAGTATATCCGACGATTTGACGTTGAAAATATATTATAAAATTATATTTATAAGAAAGAGAGAGAGAGAGAGAGGGGGGGAAAAAATGAAAATAAAAATCGAACGCTAGTTATTTTTTTACTTTACGTTACATCGCAGTCACGGCTATAAATATTTACGCGAAAATTTTTTATATCATTGGTCTTCGATATTGAAACGAAAGTATACACAATTTTTAATTTATGTTAATGCTATAACAATAATTTCTATACCTAATTTGTTCAGATTTTTGGAAACGAAAAAGAGATAATTGGGGGGGTTTGAATTCGGAAAAATTTTCTTGCAAATTTGTGAAGATTGAGCTTCGAGAATGTTGGCGGTTAATTAGGCATTTGGGGGGAATAAAAATCACCCGAGGCGTAATGCAGATGTATAAATTATAATTTATAATTCAGATAATGATACGAAGAGACGAGGGTGTTAGGGCATATGGACCAGGTGGGAGTGTGGGAATACCCAATGGGCTCTGGGCCAAAATCTCCCATTGCCGAAGATCTGCGAGTTGAATCCGAGCGGAGGGGATGACGGAATATAGCGTCGCGACGCAGGGCGTCAAATTTAGTCTCTACTCTACCCGGCAACACAGTTCCAAAGTCACTTCTTCGATACATTTCCACTCCGAAACAAATTGAAAAAAAACACACACACACACACACACACATACACACACAAAACACAAAATGCCGGTAAGTTAAACATTATTTTATAAATTTCGTATAAACCCTATCAATTAGCATCAGAAAGTAACGATAAAAAAATAATAATAAAAAAAATACATCATTTCCTCGAACTGAATGAACTAATGACACTAATTTTTTTTCTTGTTTTTTATGCAATATTAAATACTTTGATAGATGATTTGCAAAAGTCAATGAAATTTTATTATAACAGGGAAAAAAACTGTATATATGGATTAATTACTATCAAAATGATCAATTCGAAAAAATAAACCGATGAAGTCCGTTGTGTAATAATTAATTCCAATTGTTCGATTATGTACTTCTATTTCATTCTACGTTTTTTTTTTTTTCTTCATTTGTTTGTTTCATGCATTTTGTTTCACATTTTGCCGAATAAAATTCGACTGAGATTTACTTCTTCTCATAACTAAACGCGTGAAGCTGGGTGAATGAACGTTCAAATCCCATTATGAAAGAAGACCGAAGTCTGAAAATGAATGAAACTTTTATCGTTGATATAAATTTTTTCAATAATATTGGTTATACGGTTTTTCTTGATCTGGGAATTTTTTTTTTCTACCAATTTTCTTTCTTTTTTTCTTCATTTTATCATTAGTTTCAGATACCTACTACGTTTAAAATTTAATGAAGCATATATCGTCTATCACATAGATGTTCGACAAGAGTTATTCGCGAAACTGTTTCATGTGTGGGATGTTTTGCAAAGTTTTCAAGCCCATAAGGTTGACATAAGTTTAAATGCTGGCCTCGACTAATGGCCATCTAACATCCGGTTTATGTATTTATAAAACTCAATATAAATACTATTTCCGAATACTTTATACAAGCCAAAAACCATAAACCTTCGAATTCAAGCCTTAAATATAACATATAGCCAAATGCAGAGCCTGTGCAGTAATACTGAAAATTATTTCTATAATTGATTAAAAAAATTGATTTCATACAAAAAATAATTCGGATTTTGATTCGATCTAAAAGAAATGAAATGAAATTTATAAATTCATGATATAATTAGTTCTCATTTCTCTATTGCAGTATATCCAGCTTTTCGAATGCCACATCTTTTTTTTTCTTCACTTTGTCTATTTATTTTTTCTTTTTTATTAAGTCAGTATTTCGAGATCGGCAGGTATATTTGTCGATGCTTGAAATATATCGCTTGTTTATACAATCCGGTTAAAAATCGTGCGCAAAATTTACGAGATCAAACGCGTATCGCGTCTCTAACTTTAACGTAAACTTGAACGGGATAATATATCACCGTCAGATATAGATATAGATATAGATACAACCATTACATATAGTTATAAAGTGCTATATATTAATTCTATCGTATATATTATAATCTTGATCCTTCTATGCATATAGGTACTCGTAATTGTCAGAATAAAAATTCTCACTCATTATCATCAGCTATATATGTACTATTCATTTGGCATTTGACAAAAAATTCATGTAGCCTCGTCAACACAATGACATACTACTACCTATTTACCCTAATTTCTGAATGGACTCTTTATGATCTGATTATCCACTGATAATAACAAGTATAATGAATCGAAGGAAACGGAGTCTCAGCCGATTTAAGTCACGCCCTTTCAGGACCCCGGAGAAAACTCACCCTGTATACTATATGTATGATATATTATATAGATCGAAAACGTGAAAAATTAAATCCGAGAATTATAAAGAGCATGTACTCGTATACATAATAATAAAATTGAAATGAAATCCCCCTAGACGTGTCTTCGAGTCGCTAAAGACGTATCGTATACGCGTTGATATATATATGTTCAGCTTATGTCTTTTGGCTTCTGGCACACGCCATGGAAATGGATTATCGTTACCCAAATAGAACGCTATGAGGAAGATAAGATCTGCAGCCACAGAAAGGAACCTTATATAGGAGCTAGCCCTTAAATTTTTTCTTTAAAGAATTGGACGTTATACATATATCGAACATATATTTATACGCCGATCGCTTGACCATTAAACTATTCTCAAAAAAGAATCATTTTTTCTAGATGATAATTATCACTTTTGAAAATGTTTTACTTGCCGAAGCTGCAGTGTAAACGGAAGTTAAGTAGGTGTTAAATTTCCTCCAATTGTAAAAACGCGAATATAAATTCATTTTTTCAATTTTTTTATTGTTTTATACGGGATTTGGCATAGGAAGAAACAGAGAAAAAAAAATTTAACCGTGGGTGATAAAATCCGGTTACAACATATCGCTCAAACAAAACTCTGTATCGCTGCAGGTGTCCCGAGTTGATTCTGTGCCAATTTACTGGAACAACACAAACCCCACATCTGCAGCAGTGAAGATTTTCCTCCGTATTAATTCTTAACGCCGCAACGTACGCGTACCTATGTAGGTACATACGTTTGTTACGTATTTTATAAAATTGCGTATTCCGGAAATATAAATTCGTGTGTGAAATAGCTACTCGTATATATAATATACCCTACGTATTATAGATCACAGCTTAGAAGTACCTACATTCTTTTAATTTTATTGTTAAAAATGTAGACTCCGTAATGTTGCTTTAACTTTCTTTTTCCTTATTCTTTTTCTATCTTTTTGATCCAAAAATAATCCTATGTAAATATCTATGAACTAGCTACTACACATAGTTACAGCTGCAGCGAGGGCGTTTTCCCATTTGTCAGAATAAATCATGTCGCATATATAGCATATTGTATATCCAGCTATTTTAGTACTTTAGTTATCTATTTTTGAAAAACAAATTACCCGCCTCATATAGGTATCAATTTTTCTCATTTATATACAGACGATATTGAACGAGGATTTGAAACACTTCATACAGGCGTAGATTAAAACGGAGCATAAAATTACTATAGACAAATTTTTTCTCTTTTTTATTTTGTTTCAATGCAAATATGTAAATTTTATATAATCAACTACGTACATTCTCGTACCGACACCGGGATATTGGCAGCTACTGCTGCTAAGCTTAGATAATCCAAAAATATTCGCACATAAGTATATATGAAGTAAAGTGAGGATGCGATCTTCACTCACGCGAATATATATATATTCTATAGGTACCTATATACGCTAAGGAAAACACGATCAAAAATCAGAGACGTATAAATCGTAGATTTATACACTGTGCAGATTCTTCTTTACGCTGTAGGTATAAATAGAAAATTTATATCCCACGCCCCCATTAGTTCAATAATTATTTATGTACGCATCTGCTGCAGCACATAGCAATACTCAATTTTTTTTACAATTTACAATTTTTATACTACATAAAAATTGTATTAGCGGCTATCAGGGAATAAAATTCATTCATCTCTGTTATAAAAATTTGTCAAAAATTTCGATTCGTCAATTTGAGAAGATAGAAAAAAGAGAGATAAAAAATTGTCGAGATTTATAAAGCGTCTGAAAAATTTTGAGCCCAGAAATAATAGTAAAAATGTTTTTTTTTTTTTTATTTTTTCTAATGGAAAGCGCAAAGATATGTACTACGTACAGTTATACTGTCAGATCTGTAAGACTGCGACGTTAATAAGCTCGTAAATTATGAAGCTGCATCCTATTTTCGATCCGGTATTTACACCCGGGTAACCCAACACCGAGTTGAGCGGTGGGGTTTGCGATCTATTTCCGAGGGTGAACACTTTTAAACCAGAACTTGGTATCCAAATTTGTTGGTATATTATGGTTTGTAGATATATACCGGGTTTCGAGAGACAGATTTACGATTATTTTACACCTTTAATATGCACCGATGGTTATATGGTTAGGTACTTATTTTATACGCTCTTTGTAAATTTCTTATTTCGTATAGTTTCAAATTTCATTACACTGCATCCGCGTGATAATATTCATTATACATTCATTAATGATTCTGGTATAATAAACGAATTAATTTATTAATTAATTTATTTATTTAATTAATTTTTAGTTAATTTATTTTTTTCTTTCTTTCGTTTTTGTTACTCCAGCCCCGCAACAAGGAACAAGAATCCGAAGTCCTGACATGGATCGAAGCTGTTATTGGCGAAAAATTACCAGCTGGAAATTACGAAGATATTCTTAAGGACGGCGTTGTTCTATGCAATTTGATAAACAAACTAGCTCCCGGTTCGGTTAAAAAGATTCAAACAAAAGGAACGAACTTTCAATTAATGGAAAATATCCAGAGGTATGTAATAGATCAAATAAATTGTTACATAGGATTTTGTATTCCCATATAATAAAGTGAATTTTCGTTATATTCAAAAACAAATTTAAGAGAATTGTTCAATTTTCCAAATTTCCAATTTTTCCATTTTTTGTTCTTTATAATTCGCAGGTTCCAAGCTGCGATTAAAAACTACGGTGTGCCGCAGGAAGAAATTTTCCAAACTGCAGATTTATTCGAAAGACGTAACATCGCTCAGGTCACTTTGTGCCTTTACGCCCTTGGCAGACTCGTGAGTATAATATAATCATTATTAATTATTAATAATATTTAAGAACCCAAACCTAAACCCAAACCCAAATTCAGGAACAAAACGAAAAAAAAAAAGAGCAATATCAGTTTGATTAAATCTGCTGCATTAATTAATTAATTAATTAATTTGGAACTATATTTAATATATTTGACTATATATTTATATATTTTTGTTTAACTAGACGCAAAAACATCCGGAGTACAACGGTCCAAGACTAGGTCCAAAAATGGCAGAAAAGAACGAAAGAGAATTCACGGAAGAACAGCTCCGCGCGAGCGAAGGTCAGGTCAATTTACAAATGGGTTATAACAAGGGTGCAACCCAAAGCGGACACGGGGGTTTCGGCAATACACGACACATGTAAATTTATATTTATATATATATATATATATATATAATACATAAAATCTTCATACGCATAAACACATGTATATGTAGTACCTAGAGTTCATTACAACGTAAATTAAACCGGGGAAAATCGTGTCGTAATTATTAATTTTCAAATTCCACGCAGAATTATTAATTATTAATTATTAATTATTATTATTATTGTAAACTGCAATTATAGTGCAGCTAATCGAGCCTTATACTTATAGAAAGCATATTATACTGCAATATCTGTTCGCGTTCAATTTTCATCGATTTTTTTTCTCAATCATTTCATTTATATATTATCACACTTTTGTTGTCAAATTTCCCGGTGAAAGTGAAGCAAGAAAAACAAACAAACAAAAAAAAAAAATAACTTCTTTTGAAAATTATAGGTACTTGCACATACACGTTACACAAAAAGAGACTCACATCCATATATACACACAAATACACAATTTCTTTCTT